>NW_021027689.1:392152-434453 GCF_004153795.1 Camellia sinensis
AGCATAATCATTCTCATATCAGAACATAATAATGGTACATCCCATAGAACACATCAGATAACGTCTTCCGACTAGAGTAATCGGTTCTGGATACCGATTAAACACATATCATCACAATGAAGTGGCTAACGAGATCTCGTAATTACTTGTATGTCATGGACCTGCATTTTCATGCCATCCCCCATGACTTGGGACTATCTATGGATGCCATAATAGATTTCAAATATGGAATATTCATTCACGAAAACAGATATCATTTCAGAAATCAGAACTTATTATATTTCATGTGGAACGTAATTCATATGAACGTATCTTTACAATAACGTTACTCACAGTGGTTCCAGCAATGGTCAATCAACCCTCGAGTCTTGACTTACAATCAAAAAATACATAACGCGAACATGTCTTATCATTACACATTCAAGTGGTCATTAAGGTTTAGCTTTCATTGCATTGGTTCTTATTCTTTCTTATCACATTGCCTAAAACACACACACACTTGCAGTCTCGGAACTTGGTACATTCTTTTCTTAGTGTGTTTCTAATCCATAACCTCATTACTATAGCTTAATTAAGGCTTAAGAATGCCTAAGATGCAATGAGGATGCCAAAACATGCCTTGGAACACTTAGGCAAAATTTCTGAAAATAAGGTCCACGCTCAAGCGGACATGCAAAATGTAAATGGTCGCTCGAGCGCACATTCCTTCGCTCGAGCGATCTGTAAAAGACATGAAACTTCTAGGAGCTTGAAATTCACGCTCGAGCGGACTTTCGGTCGCTCGAGTGGAGTGCACGCACTCAGATTGGTCGCTCGAGCGTGAACTCCCACGCTCGAGCGTAGATGCAAATTCTGGAATTTCCAGATTGCACCTTCATGCTCAAAACTCGAATTCAACTCATCAAAACACATCTCTTGGGTCCTAAAACTTGAGGTAACATAGTAAACTTGTAAACACATGAAGAATTTAGGATCATTGCATAAAATCATGGCCCAAGGGTTTGTTAAAAACTCATAATTTTCACTTCAAACATGATGAATGTTTATGAACACAACATGAATGAATTTTTCTTGTATCAAACTTCTCAAAACATGATCAAACACCACAAAACAACTTGAAACTTGATGATTTCCCTAAATGAAGATGAATTGCAAACATGCAAGAGAGGATTCATGGAAATCATGCTCAATTTGTAAGAAAATGTACATGCATGCATGAATTAACTCTAAATTCAACATCTTTGGTCCAATCTTGTACACAATCACAAATTCTTCTTGAAATGATCTACTTAATGGTTAAAACTCATAATTAAGTCTTAAATCCTTACCTAGAGTCTTGAATTACTCTTGTTCTAGCACAACTTTGACCAATTCAAGCTATAGCCTTCAATTCTCCTTAATCTCTACCCTTCTCTCTCTAGAATTGTGCTCCCTCTCTCTCTAAAATGAATTCTCAGATTTTTCCACTCAAGGGAGATGAAAAAAAATGAACTCAAATGAGCTTAAGGGTCAAACATAAGCTTATAGTGCTAAAATACAATAATTAGAATATTAGGCTAACCAAACATGACTTAATTAATCAGACTGAATCAATTTTTAATAAGACTTGCCACTTGGTTCTAAAAATTCCAAATAACATATCAGTGTAGTCAATTTCGGTTTCGGATGCTGATAAGGCTTTTAATTTACATATTAAAGCAGAATTCCAGACAGATATTTCTACAAGTAACAGATAGTAAGCCAAATATCATGCAAATCACATAATAAACCCATAATTTATTTTATTCACTTAATTTACATCCTTAACTACCAATTAGTGGCTAATTGTGGATCGAGGTTATTACAGTCTCCTCACCTTAAAAAGTTTGGTCCTCCAAACTCAAGTTATCTTATATCAAAAGAAATGATGTCCAACAAAATATAACTGCAATTCTTTACAAAACAGAAGCATAACCATATTCATAAATATGCTCATAACCCAATCTCGACCTTAGCTTCGCACAGAAACAGAATACAAATCATATACAGAGATTAGGGTTCGTATTAAAACAGAGTCTTATACGCATTCAGATTTTAATCAGAAACAGATTCATATACATGTTCATATTCACATTCTTGTCCAGATCATACACAGATGTCACAATTCTTACTTAAACATACGCGGTGCATTCATTAGCACTAACAAATCCGATGACCCATAAAGGGACCTAATGACCCATAAAGGGACGCATATTATACGATGCTGAGGATGTCACGAATACATATCATAAATTGGACAGTCATTCAGCATACAGCATATAGCATTTCAGAAAACAAAACTTATTTTGTCACACAGAAAATAAATACAGTTGGACATAACTTTATTAAGTTATTACTCCCATTACTTATATCAAGTACTTATCGGGGCCATAGATTCACACTGTTTCCCGTTATTAAGTCACAGAGACTTGATTTACTTACTCCCGAGTCATCCATTACAGTTAGTCCAGGTCATCCAAAGTATAGCAGAAATACAAGGCAATTTCGTACGTTAACCCCATAGTAGTAAACGAAATTCTGAGGTAATCATTCATATACTATTCATCGGCCTCAGTTTCTACAGATTCAATCGTACTATGTGTCAATACAGAAGCAGTCCTACTGATTACATATACCCCCAGGTAGTCAGGGTTTATAATCAAACCAGTCTGTTGTCACAAATCCCATCAGTTTTGAAGTACAATAATACCAAAGCAATCACTCTCTAATCAAACAAGTTCATGGTCAAAATGGTAATACCAGGTAATTAATCACATGTCATATATACAGTATTCCCATATTCCCCAAGCACAAGTTACCAAATTTCATAATTTCATTCACGTGTTTTTCCAATCGGTTACAGGCATATAGTAAGAAGCTATTCGTAATCACATAGTCTGCCGTTGACAGTTCACATTCTTCCTAAGGGTTCAAGATTGATTCTAATTCTCATTCGGTTAGTTCCCTTAGCAACACGACCCTGTTACTCAATCATAAGCAATTCACAATCCCCCATAATGTAATCAATCAGATAATAGCTCTCAATAAGGGTCTCCTCATATCAAATCAATGAAAGTTCAACCAGGTCATAGCAGATTCAAGTTCTACCCAATCATATCAAGTTAAAGTTCAAGCGTGAGTCATCAAACAAAAGTTCTCTCAGGTAAACAAAGGTCTCATCAAACCATACTTCTATCACATTAGATCAGGTAAACGTTCTAGCCTTATTATTTCCAAACGAGGTATATTAATTCTATAGTTCACACTCCATTCGCTTAGGTGCATAGTCAGTAGTTCTGTAGTTGTTCCAAGTTCCTCGGTTCTCAAATCACATCGGAGTTATGTACCACAATAGTTCATATCGAAGAGTTCAGGTCAAATACAATGTTACATTCTCCAAGTAAGTTCACATGTGGGTGCACAGGTATGTAATTATTCATATCAAGAAGTAGGTTTCAAAGCGTTCATTAATCACAGTCCAGCCCCGTTAATTCTTCCAGGTTTATAATTCAATATAACGTAGTCACTACCAATGTTTTCACTAGTTCCATAATAATATAATTCCAGTAAATGAGGTCTTACTTTTTCAGATATCAAGTAGGAAAATTTTCATTGGCTCAAATCGTTTAGTCTTTAAGTTAGTTCAAATCTTAGCGATACTCAAATAATAATTTCCTTTTTAGCAACCTCGGTTGAGTTCTAAATGATTCCAACAAATGGGTTCCGTCTTAATCAAATAACACATAACATAACTGGTAACAAAACATAGGATGAATTAAGTTCATCAATCAAAATCTTTCAAAGCCTCTAGGGCTGTTTACTAACATATACACAACACAAATGATGACATTCTTGACAGAACAAAGAAATAACCGCCCCGGAATCGAAGCACACCCGTTCATGACTGTCGGTGGTCGACCCGGAATCGGTTAGACAACCCACCCGTACAAGACCGTCAGTGGCAGAACATAACCCACCCGTATAAGACCGTTGGTGGTACCATCCGTACACGACCGTCGATGGCAAAGAGATATCTAAACAAGGTGCTACATAAGCTTAGCGTCCCCTAGCACGAAAGGACCTTTCAAGAATGTGTGACAACCCTCACTACTGTTTACTGATAACACCACTAATTACTGCTAAACTAAGACTGATCATGATAAGTAATTGAATTGATTGAAATTCTGAGCGAATTGGTTGAGTGTGTTAGTTTAAATGCATGTCTATCTGTTTGACTGTTAAATGATCTGTTAATATGTTATGTTTTAAACTACAAATTAAAGGCCTTATCGGCGGCCGAATCTGAAATTGATTAATATTTTATGCTAATTGGAATTTATGTAATTTTATGATATATTTAATTGAAATGTGATTTGGTTTGGCTAAATTAGATTAATTATTGATAAATTACATTAGTTGGCTTATTTACCCTTTTGCCATTAAGTGGCCATTTCCTACAACTTTGACTTAGACTCAATTGTTGCATTACAAACACCATCTCACCCTTTTCCATCTAGAGCTAGCCGACTAGAGAGAGAGATAGGAGATAGAGTGATTTCATCTTGTTTTGGCTTGGAGATTAAGAGATTTGAAGGCAAATTGCATAGTTGAGCTTCTACACTTGAAATACAAGGTTTAAGGTAGAGAATTCAACCTCTCATTAATGTATTTATGTATTGTCTTGCATGGTTCATGGGAGTTTAGCGATCTAAGTCAAGTTTTGGTCTAAGAAGGTTGAATTGAAGCTTGAATCATGCATGCATATGCATTTCTTGAAGTTTAGAGTTGTTTTCATGGAAATTATTGCATGCATGTCCATATTTGGGTTATAGTCCATAAATTCATCATGTTTGGGAGTGAATCAACTCATTTGATCATGCTTTTGAAGCTTTGAAGTTGATTAAATTCATTCATGTTGCATGTTCATCATGTTCTTGATGTTTTATTTAAAAATGGTGTTTAATTGACTCACCCTTGGGCTTTGATTTTACAAATTGATCTTCAAAACATGTTATATTATGGGTTTAAAGTGTTTTTCCAAAAAATGGGCTCAAGAGGTTGAGTTTTGATGCATTAAAGTTGAGTTTTGAGCTTGAGGTTCAAATCTGAAAATTCCAGATTTTGGACCCACGCTCAAGTGAGGAACTTCACGCTCGAGCGTACACTCTGAATACATGAAGTCCGCTCGAGCAAAGAAAATGACGCTCAAGCATGAAATGCATGTATCCAGTACTTTGCATGTGTTTATAGTCCGCTCGAGCGAGAGAGTTCACACTCGAGCGAGGACTTGTGTCTCACGCTCGAGCGTGGATCGAGCGCCCGTCGAGCGTGATTTTTGTGCATCCAGTACTTTTACTATAGTTTACAGTCCGCTTGAGCGACGGAAGTCATGCTCGAGCGGAGATCCTTTGTCTGCATGTCCGCTCGAGCGTAGAAAGCCACGCTCGAGCGAGAACCCTATTTTCTGAAAATTCTGAAAAGTGTTTTAAAGTACATCTTTGCATCCTCTTTCTATCCTAGGCATTCCTAGGCCATGTTTAAGGCATCTTAATGAGGATATTGATGTAGAACCACACCGAGGCAAATTAGGGATTAAGTTATTATTTTTTTCCCAACTGTGTAGCTTAATGTGTGTTCGTTCTGTAAAGTAGGGCTGGCGTCCGAGGACGCGTACTAGCTTATCTGTAGCCCAGAACTCTGTGAGTAACAATGTTGTAAAGATATGTTCAATTGAGATTATTTTCTGAACAAATGACTGTACTGCTTATTGAAATGACACTGTTTATTGAATGAATGTTTGTCCTATTTGTGAACTGTATTCGTGGCATCCATAGCAATTTACTGTTACTGAACTGTTACTGCTACTGTTACAGAGATCTCTGTCGGTTCCCATGTTTGGGACCACTACTGGTTACTGATATGATGACCATCATTGACTGCTCAGCCTGTTAAGACCTACTGTACTATTTTGCTATTGGATGTACCACGTATGACTATTGTAGTTTCTGAATGACTGTTATGGCATGAATTATGAGCCACAAACTGAATGACTGATATATTGATAAATGACTGTTTTCAATATTGAAAGGGCATTCATTCTTAACCTCTTTACGCATATGTTATTCATTGGGCTTTAGCTTACTGTTTATATATATATGTAGGTGTTCAGGCACCGGACCGGAGTTAGGAGCGTTAGATTAGCTCTTGTTTTGTCAAGCCAACCATCGTGCCTCACATTGAGGTTCCAAGTGCTGCCAAGCTAAGGCTGCTTCTTTCTGTATCTGTTTTGTATAGACTGTATAGACCTGTACGGTACTGTTATAGTGGGGACTTGGTCCCTAACCCGAATGTTTGTATGTATAGTACTGTTTGTTCTGAATGTGAATATGTTTTAAAAAGTCTTTTTGCATACAGACTGTCACAGCTCATTGGATATTTTTTAATTACTGTTTTGGTTTTCGCCAGCCCCTGTACTCTGTATTACTGTTTTACTGTTAAGCAGGCCTTCGGTAATCTCAGATTACGGGCCGGTTACGGTACTAAACCCATAGGAGCGGGTTTGGATCGTGACAGAATGTCATCAAAACAAAGCTAACACTTGATACAGAAACTAAAGGATAATCATTCATGCTAGATTAAATACTCTTCCAAAACAAAGCAAAGCAAAACTTTATCAAAACATTATAACACAACTTTATTTAAAAACAAACACCCACACATAAACTGTTAACTTCAAGCAGTCCTACTTGTACATAAGTACTAACCTTAACCAATTAAATTATTTAAGCTTTCTCTTAGGTTTTGGGATAGTCTTTTATTTAATGCCCCAACTTCTTACATTTCCAGTAATTCGATGACACAGTCCCCGATAGATCTTGTGACATATAACATACTAGGATAACTTACTTCTCTTACAACTTTACCTGGAATTGCTCGTCTATCCTGCCACAAAATTCTTAGTTTTCTCCTTTAGTTCACTTTTCACTTCCACACTTAATTCTCCCTTTTGATCTTGCTATGTGCGGTAGGATTCACAACTTTCACTACGTTCTCTAGTATTTCTTCTACTTAACCTCATCACTCTGTTAAAGACTCAATTTCCACTTCATTCATACTTTTTCACCACCTCCTCCTATTGACGGAAGGGAAGGGTTAAACACAAGAAAATGGTTGACAATACTTGGGTTGATTCATTGACTTCAATTATATTACAAAGCACATATCATATACAAGTAGACATACACACATAGACATATAAGGACGCTGGTAGGGTGACCTATTCATTCCTAAGGAATTTACCAAGAATTTTTTATTCAAAGCACGCTAGTCAAACGTGATTCTAATCAGACTTTCAAGGTCATTCTATAAAGGCATGAGACTCTACGGTTTACTATTCCACATAATAGGTTCCCACTAAAATGTACTATCTTACATATCAAATGACTCCTCTCATCCTCAATCACCATAGTTCCACGCATCTTGTTGATTATCAAATTCCTCAACTTTCCAAGTATTCTCATAGTCCAGTTTAACATATAATGCATATAGTTTCCATGACCTTCATTGAAGATTCTAATTTTGCATAATACTATGTTTCCACAAATCAACATGCCTATTCTCACCAATGCTTTAGTCAAAACTCTTGATTCCCTTATAACATTAGACATTTCACAACATTTCTTAGCTTTTAGCCTCATCGCTAAGCTTATTAAACACATTCGAGTTTCCCCTATATCCATCACAATTCCTTGACAGCTCATAAAACTTAGCTTCAACACCTAAACATATCACACAAATGTGAATCCATAATCCTGAATGCACAATTAACTACTTATTTCCCATATGCATGAAACTTAAATTCGTTCTAGACATTCCAATGCTCAATGGACACGTGTGTGAGGTATTATCTCGTGCTTTGATACCACTCTGTCACGACCCAAACCCGCCCCTATAGGTTTAGCATCGTAACCGGCCAGCAATCCTTAGACTACTGAAGGCCTCTGAACAGATTAACAAGATTAAGGGGCTAGCGGAAGCAAATACATAAATATAGTTATCCAATGAGCTGTGTTGACTTATATAAAACAGAATATTTAAAACTTTATATACATAACCGATAGTCAACCATGCATTATATCCACACACATTACAGTATTTTAAGACCAGCCAACAGAATTAAAATAAGTCATACATATACATAGAACCAACAGAACTTGAACACAGGACACTTCGGGAACCTCCACGTGAGGCACAATGGGTGGCTGACAACAGAACACAGATCTAGACAAAAGCCTAAAGGCTCGGGCTCCAGAATGCTCACCTATACATATATATATATATATATATACACACACAATGAGCTAAAGCCCAATGAATAACATTAAGGTAGAGGGTTTAGTGAATGAAATTTGAATGTATCATAAGCAGAAAACAGACCAGAGCATAATCATTTTCATATCAGAACATAATAATGGTACATCCCATAGAACACATCACAGAACGTCTTCCGACTAGAGTAATCGGTTCCGGATACCGATTAAACACATATCATCACAATGAAGTGGCTAACGAGATCTCGTAATTACTTGTATGTCATGGACCCGCATTTTCATGCCATCCCCTATGACTTGGGACTATCTATGGATGCCATAATAGATTTCAAATATGGAATATTCGTTCACGAAAACAGATATCATTTCAGAAATCAGAACTTATCATATTTCATGTGGAACGTAATTCATATGAACGTATCTTTACAATAACGTTACTCACAGTGGTTCCAGCAATGGTCAATCAACCCACGAGTCTTGACCTACAATCACAAAATATATAACACAAGCATGTCTTACCATTACACATTCAAATGGCCATTAAGGTTTAGCTTTCATTACATTGGTTCTTATTCTTTTTTATCACATTGCCTAAAACACACACACACTTGTAGTCTCGGAACTTGGTACATTCTTTTCTTAGTATGTTTCTAATCCATAACCTCATTACTATAGCTTAATTAAGGCTTAGGAATGCCTAAGATGCAATGAGGATGCCAAAACATGCCTTGGAACACTTAGGCAAAATTTCTGAAAATAAGGTCCACGCTCGAGCGGACATGCAAAATGTAAATGGTCGCTCGAGCAATCTGTAAAAGACATGAAACTTCTGGGAGCTTGCAATTCACGCTCGAGCGGACTTTTGGTCACCCAAGCGGAGTGCACGCACTCAGATTGGTCGCTCGAGCGTGAACTCCCACGCTCGAGGAATTTCCAGATTGCACCTTCATGCTCAAAACTCGAATTCAACTCATCAAAACACATCTCTTGGCCCCAAAAACTTGAGATAACATAGTAAACTTGTAAAACATGAAGAATTTAGGATTATTTCATAAAATCATGGCCCAAGGGTTTGTTAAAAACTCACAATTTTCACTTAAAACATTATGAATGTTCATGAACACAACATGCATGAATTTTTCTTGTATCAAACTTCTCAAAACATGATCAAACACCACAAAACAACTTGAAACTTGATGATTTCCCTAAATAAAGATGAATTTCAAACATGCAAGAGAGGATTCATGGAAATCATGCTCAATTTGTAAGAAAATGTACATGCATGCATGAATTAACTCTAAATTCAACATCTTTGGTCCAATCTTGTACACAATCACAAAATCTTCTTGAAATGATCTACTTAATGGTTAAAACTCATAATTAAGTCTCAAATCCTTACCTAGAGTCTTGAATTACTCTTGTTCTAGCACAATCGTTGACCAATTCAAGCTATAGCCTTCAATTCTCCTTAATCTCTACCCTTCTCTCTCTAGAATTGTGCTCCCTCTCTCTCTAAAATGAATTCTCAGATTTTTCCACCCAAGGAAGATGAAAGAAAATGAGCTCAAATGAGCTTAAGGGTCAAACATAAGCTTATGGTGCTAAAATACAATAATTAGAATATTAGGCTAACCAAACATGACTTAATTAATCAGACTGAATCAATTTTAAATAAAACTTGCCATATGGTTCTAAAAATTCCAAATAACATATCGGTGTAGTCAATTTCGGTTTCAGATGCCGATAAGGCTTTCAATTTACATATTAAAGCGGAATTCCAGACAGATATTTCTACAAGTAACAGATAGTAAGCCAACTATCATACAAATCACATAATAAACCCATAATTTATTTTATTCACTTATTTAACATCCTTAACTACCGATTAGTGGCTAATTGTGGATCGGGGTTATTACAATAGCTTCGACGAACTGACTAAGGGTAGCACTTTCTCTTTAACAAGAACCAAAGCAAAAAGAAAAAAAAAAAACCCTTGAATTTTTCCTTTAGTGTAAACACATCTCCAACTTTATCGAAAGAAAATCACAAATTTTCCATCTCAAAAATCATCTCTATATCACACTTTTAAGTTGGAGGGGAAAGTAGGGAAAAGATGTTAGTCATGAAGGCTACCATAAAACCTAGCATCAATGGCCATCAACTCTAGCCATTAGGGCTAGAGTTGCAAAAGTACAAAACTCTCATATACAATATATATATATATATATATAATGCTATTCAAACCCGATGGGTCGCAAAATGGATACGGACGTTGGGTCACAACCTAATCCAGGGCCAATCTCAAACACATGCACAAGTTAAGCCCAACACAGCACAACTCAACCCAAGTTCAAGACTAGGTCCAAAGCCAAGTCCATATCCAACACATGTTCATGCACTGGGCCTGCCCGTCCAGACCAAGACTAAGTTTAAGTCTAAGTCCAAGTCCAACTTTAATTAATGTCCACTTTAGGAGATAATTCTCATTCATAACTCAATGGTTCTCATTATTTTTATATTGTAATCTTCTCACTTAAGATAATACAATCACACTTGGATCCACCTCAACTGGCGGTTAGGTCTTATTTTAATTTCGAATTAAAGTTGCCAAAAAATCATTATTTTCCAACATCACCAACCTTCACAAATCATCCGATCTAAAGATTTAGGTACTAGTTCTTTGGACCAAAACAACGAGCTTGTCAAGGGTTGCATTTTGATTGATTGATTGAATTAAAAATCCAACGACATTGAAATTTGAGGGTTTTTTCTTGGTTCACCTCTTTTTTTCCAAGAGGTAGAGATTTCTCTAATCCTTTTTAATGTAATGTTGTAGATGCATATGTGGCATATTTTATTGCATGAAAAAATTAATAATTTATGAATATTTGTCAAATCCATATAGTGTTGACCTAGGATTAAGTTATATTATGAAATTCTTATACCCCTCCTTCATTTATGCAAGTGTTGAGTTTGTTAATCATGTTAGTGTATGAAAAGGTGAAAAGCCCTAATTTTCGTGAAAATCTAATCAATGTGAATTGTGTAAATTGGAGAAATCAGTAAATAATGCGTGTTAATAAATGTTGGGAAATACATATCTTTGTGTGTTGAAATTCATGATTGAACATGGAAATTTTGAGAATAGTGCTTGTTGAGAATTGGCGTAAAAGATTAGCGTTTGATGTCATTGATGGATATGAAATTTGAGAATATAAGAATTGAATTGTGAAACGTGGATATGTTGAAAGTTATGAAAATCATAGGTGATTTTGGAAGTATTGCAAATAATGTATTGTTGATTGAAATATGTGTTATATACAATTTTTATCGGAATACATTGTTTAGAGATACTTGTTTTGGCAATCGGTAGAGGATTGTATTACTTGTTTTAGAATTGATGTGGAATTATGTTGAATTGAAACTTTACGTGTATATATTTTTGTCGATTAATTATGTAAGTGAAGTTGATATGGTTTATGCTTAAGATATGTAATGAAAGTGTTATAAAGGGGTTCCAATGTCCTTCTGATCAATGCTAGTAAAGTGGGTTGCGCTTTGAATGATAAGTTTCAATTTCCTTCTAGCCAGCACCTATTAAAGTGGATTGTGCTTCTAATGATAGGTTCAAATTTCCTTCCAGCTAGTGCCTAGTAAAGTGGTGGTAGTGGCTTGATGAAGTCTAGATTGTGTTATGTGATAATAGCATTTTGTTTAGATATGTATATATGTTGTAGTGGAGGGTGCCCAATTGCCCATTTCTACTTATGGCCAAAAAATGTACTAGGTGATATCTTTGGAAATGTTATGGACTGGTAATAACTTGTCGTGATTCTAGTGGGTTATATGATGTTATAGATTATTGAAATTATTTATAGCTACACAGCATCATAGGTATTGCATTGTAATATAGTTGTTAGGGTTGCTTTAGCTTATCCATTATAGCGGATTCTTAAATGTTTATTGAATTTGTTTTCAAACATTTGAAGATGGTGAAATCTTTTAAAATTTTCTAAAATGAATATAGAAAGATAATGGATGATTCTTTTTGAAATGATAAAGAATAATTTTTTAGGAAAAGTATATTTATGTATATGTATATTTTGGATAATGAAATAGAGAACATTATCTATATATGTATTATGTAGAGAATTCATGATCATACACATGTATAGGATTATATTAATTAGAATTATTGGGATCCTTAGTACACTATATATTCATCCCACATTGTTGAATCTTTTTCAGGTTCAGACATGGCATTTTTATTTGAATTGAGAAGCTTCCTCAAGTTTTTCAACCACAAGGCATTCTATATGTAGGCGGAATGTCATTGTTATGTATCAAGGGCTAAACCATTTTCATTCTTGTAAATGTAAGCCAAAGGGCACTTTTATCATTTATAACTATTGATTCATCATATATATGTATAGGGAATTTCTATTGTTAAATATTATTATGGTTGTAGCTTTTGCACATTTATAGATGAAAATGAAATTAATAATGGATTGAATTGGGTTTAAAATTGTTGGGTATACCTCTTTAGCGGAGTATGGGACACAATTGGTTTATTAAAATATTTAGTTTGGTTTGGTGTTAGTTATGGTATATTTTTAATATATTATATCTAACTTTTGGAGGCCTAATAGGTATTTAATAATTAGTTTGGTACAATTAGAGTTTTGAAAAAAAGTCGAAGAGTTCACGATTGGTATTGTTATACTTGCTACAGTGCACCGTCTTATGATGATTCTTTAGTGTAGCAGCCGTAATCATCAATTGGGTGAGATAGTGCCCTTTGTATCAAAAAGTCAATTCGGTGGGTTTGTTCTCAAAGTTTAGCTTACTGTGTGAATGTTTTTGGATTGAATTCAATTCAGTGAAGCTATTTTGATTTAGATTTGTGGTCTTTTTCAACTATGTTTCGAAGATAATTTATTCGCCTATTTGGTGAGGTCTTTCCTCTTATTTATTTGTGATTATTTGGAATTTACCCAAGGGTGATTTGTGAGACCATTCATGTCTCGTTTGTAATCGTTTGAAAACTCTTGGTTTATAGTGAAATCGGATTTCGATCCCGTGAACATACCTCACATTGAGGGAACTACGTAAAAATTATTAAGTCGTTATTGATTTAATTTTTTCGCATTAATTTTTATTTCTATTGATTGATTTACTTATAGGAAATCATCTATTTTTCTAACAAAATATGAGGCGTTTAGGTCATTACCAATATAGGTCACTATCCATCACAACTAGAAAGTCCAACCAATATAGGTCACTGCCCATCATAATTAGAAAGTCCGGTCCAAGAGTTTAGGTATAAGTGGAAAAGATCATGAATTAAGCACTCCAGCTTATCCGATCCAAAAACCATCCTGTACTAATTCTTGATATGAGATTATTGCCAAAATATAATCCAGTTATTAATGCTAACTTTACTAGGTGAATCTAGCAGATATAGACCAAATCATATATCTTGGAATGTTTCTATCTCTTCAATTTGAAAGGTTTTTTAGATGATCATGAGAAAAAGGGAGAAAACTCATATGCAAAAAGATGAGACAATCCTAATTTTGGCAAAATTCCCTCCATGCAATAAGCAAACACATATATATCTCAAATAAGTATATATCATCATGATAGCATGCTAGACGTAATGAGGAAGCACAAACATGCAGGATACAGAAGAAAAGGGAGAAACTCACCTAATACTCATTAGCACCAAGCCAAGTGCAAAATGGGTTATGCATGATCCTAGATACAAAAGTAAAAAATGCAATCAAAACTCATGAAATGAATCTATTGGCCTGGTTTGCCACTAGAATGTCATGTGAATCATCTTAAACATGAAAATCACCTCAACACATAATCAACATAACAAACTAGTAACAATATTTGGTAAGATCAGATAAACCGGGCCACATATAAAAGCAACTACACAATCATGGATATCGAAGACATAAAAAGTAAAAAGAAAAGAAAAGAGCAGAAGGGGGAACAAAGTAAATAATGACTAATTGAGAAGGCTAGACAAGAAAAGGAAAACGAGTACATGAAAGAAAAAATAAGAGAATAGTGATCAAGATTTACTCTCTTACATATAAAACTAAGTTAAAATCTCACTTAAAATGGAAATGAAGACTTAAAATCATGAAATCGAAGTAAATAGATCTTAGCCACTACTAAGGATCAAAACAACTATTAGGGGTGTTCGCGGGTCGGTTCGGTTTGGGTTTACCCTCAGCCCATTAGCCAAACTGACATATTTAGGTTAGAAAGTCATTTACATGTTATCGATTGAACAACAACTTGAAATCAACCGAATCAACAGTCATGGTTTGACAGTTGGTTCGGTTAATTTTGAAAATCTGGTAAGAATGAAGTTTTTTTTTTAGTGACAAATGGCTTTGAGAGCTCAAAACAACAAATTAAGCTTATATATATACATTTACAAATTACAGAGCAACAATAATAAAATAAAAAGAAAGAAAAAAAAGAAACAAGGAAGACTTATTATTCCATTACCATTGCCATCATATATCATCGTGGCCACTACTTTCCCTCATTACAATGCCATCACTCATCGCCACCAACACCTTTGTTAACTGACCTCATTCCCCCTTGTCATTGCCCCATCACAATCGAAAGGAAAAAAAAAACAAAAAGAAATAGAGATGTGAAAGAGAGTAAGAGATGAACCCGTCAGGTTTGGCTTGCTTTCAAGCTTTCCTTAGGTTTGGCTCGACTTTGATTCGCTTTCTTTAAACCGTAGATCTAGTTTTAGATGGTAAAGCTACTGTAGGGTTGATGATTTTCGGACTTAGGGTTTAGAATGAGAGAAGACAACTCAAAACTCATTAAAAATACTCTAAAACTTGCTGAAAGCTTGGTCCCTCAAAGAGTGGGGATAGGGGTTGTATTTATATGCAACAAAGAGCCTTGGGGGTCAAGCTAAGTCATGTTAAAGTTGCCCTATCTTCTCCTTGCCCTTTCTGTCTAAAACGCACCAACGGTCCAATTGAAGCTAGATTTTAGGCGTTAGATGGATATGCGAGAGTACTAGTTAGGTGTGGCCACACAAAGGTATGTGCGGGTGCACAACCAAACTACAGCCGCACAATGCATGTGAGGGCTTAAGTGCTACCTTGATGGACAAGTGTCAACTATGCATACCATGGTGCGAGTTCCATGCCTTTGGGCTCACTTGTTCACTAAGTAAGCCTGTTTACCTCTCAATCAATGTTTTTGAGTACAATCAGTCAATGGTTTTTAAAATACCATTAATTCATGTTCAACCAGACCTTTCCCTCTCACTCTCTTCAAAATGGGACCGAAGAGTTAGGCTTTGGTTAAAAATGGGTTCAAAACTAAAACAGTCATTTTTATAAAAAGATGCTTTTGGCTTATAATAGGGTAATACAACAACTTATAACAACTTTAAGTATATCTAGAGATGAAGTAATTACTAGTTCATCATCAGAAAGTTTTCAAGTGCCCGAAGTCTTAGGATCAGTTAAAATGGGGTGTCTACATGGGACACCACGGAAATGCACCACAGGAAAGCCCTATAGAGGATCCAGACTCTACCATAACCAGTATCAGACTCCTTTCCATAAGAGTTTAATCGAAATTTTCACACCACAAAAGGTGTTATACAATTGGGCATAGGCAATCGTCAGGTCAGGTCAAGTCGGGTTCAGGTTGGGTCAGCATTACATAATAAGAGAATTTGTGTCTGCCCAAGCTCGGCCCAGCTTTAACATTGGACTTTACATCTACCCAAGTCTAGCCGAAAAAATAATTATATATCTCAAGCCCACCCGTCCAGCTCTATGTTAAAAAAAATTAAAATATTTTATAATTAAATTCAATCGCATATAATATTTCTTAAACAAATGTACTGACATCATTATAAATTGAATGATTTCTTAAATAAATTCAATTGCACACCACCACAAATGCAAATCTCAATAAAATCAACAAAAATAAAGTCTAAATCCTAATAAAAAAATATATATTTTAATTGTTATAATTAATTAATTGATTGATTGATTTAATAGCGGGCTAGGCTGAGCTGAGCTAGGTTGAAAATATAAATCCCAAACCCATTCCATTAATATATCAAGTTGAAAATGTTGGCTCAGTCCGGTCTTATGAGCTAAAACAATCTTTTCAAACCCTAAAAAAATAAGGCTAACCAAGTGGACTGGGCAGGCCAACGGACCGATGCCCACCACAACCACTAAATGCCTTGGTTTCTCGAAGGTCAATTAGTAGGCCTTCTAAAGAAATCCAAACTTGACATTAGTTTTAATGAAATGATAAATTAACCATTTTTTGAGAAATGTTTGGAATCCAACAATCTAAAATGAAAAAAAAAAAACTCTTAACCATAACTCCTTTTTGAAGAAGTGCTTGGTTCCATTTTCATTACTTTGATTTTTGCATTAGCAAAAGTAAAATTATGGGAAAGATTGAAAATAGCACATTCTCATATCATTTTTACATTTTTAATGAATCGGATTACAATTCATTAAATATTTTAAATTATTTTAGAAAGTGAGGTATTTGTAAAAAAATTCTTCAACAGTAATTTTCAAAGAAAATTTGTTATATTATTTATAATTTCTTCGTTTTACAAATAATAAATAATCCTTAAAATTAAAATAAGAAACCTAATACTTTTCTAACTTTATGATTAAATGATCTGCTCATAATTATAAGAAGCAATAGACACTCAGCTCGTCACTATAATTTAAAAATCATTTGATATTAGTTATCTTTTATGATTTTCAATCATAAATTTTTAGTTTTTTCTTTTTTTGTTATTCTAATTAAGTGTTTTGAGTGGAAGAAGCAAAAAAAAAAAAAAGTAAAAAACAAATATTTTATACAAATAAATTTCTGTGAAGATTAAAAAAAATTTAAAAATCTAGGTAAACTATCTAGAGTTAAAAAAAAAAAAAAAAAAAACAAACAAACAAACAAACAAACCACTCAATCCATAAATTCAAATTTAGATTTTGTTTAACCAAATGTGCAGACGCTAAAATGCTTTGACTATAAGGACAAGTTTAGATAAAATGACCAAAATAGTCTCATATATATATATATATATATATTTCACATCTGGTTATTTCACAAACAAACCCCCATTCTCTCTCTCCTCCTCCATCTCTACCGTTTTGATTCTCTCTCTCTTTCTCTCTCTCACTTCCATTCCTCTTCTCTCTAGGTCATTCCAATCACGTCTCAATTGTCAGATTCGTCAATGTTAGGAACCTCTTCATCAATGAACCGTGTTTGACGCCGCCACACTAGTTAGCGATGCTAATCTCCTTTTATCGACTGCAATTGTCCGTTTCCATTACCGCTGCTGTCAGAGGCGTCTCCGTCCTAAGATCTGAGATCGCGAATAGACCGTCACCCATCATCATTTTCATCACTATCTACAACCTGAACTGGAGGACTACCAGAGTTATAAAGCACTACTCTCTCATCATCAACGTCTTCTTCCTCCTCCTAATCGTCAATTGAGATGTCTTTTGTTGTTTTTGGAAGATCAAAGTGGTCAACTAAATTTCTGTGTCTGTAAAAGTCAATGTATAAAGAGAAATAGAGAATTGTATAGATATTGATTGTATTATTGATTGATATATATGGTTACAATGATTCCTATATATAGGAGAGGATGTGGGAAGAGAATAGGTGAGTGTGTAGTAGGTGTGTAGTAGATGGAGTAGGTGAGGATTAGGTGGAGAGTAGGTGAAGTTTAACAGCCCCCCTCAAACTCAAGGAGGATAGGAACTAACCAACTTGAGTTTGAAGAGAGTAACAAAACGTGAAAATAAACTGACAAATAAAATAAAACAGGATAGGAAACATTGTATGGTCGTGTCGAACCGTTGTAGAAGCTAACCGAAATCAATGTCGGGACAGTTTACGGGGTCATGCCGGACCGTTGTAAAAGCTAACCGGAATCAATGTCGGGACAGTTTATGGGGTCATGCTGGACCATTGTAAAAGCTAACCGGAATCAATGTCGGGACAGTTTATGGGGTCATGCCAGACCGTTGTAAAAGCTAACCGGAATCAATGTCGGGACAGTTTATGGGGTCATGCCGGACCGTTGTAGAATACACTGTATGATGGTGTATATAGGCTGCCCAAATATATATACATGGATATATATATCGAGCCCTCAAAAGTCGCGCCCTCAAAAGGCTCGCCCACTTCATCAAAAGTCGTGCTCGACAGAAATCGTCGAGCCATCAAAAGGCGCGCCAGACACGCAGCGATGCACGTGAGCGACAGAGCGGCGTGTCGGCCGCGTCGTCATTGTCGATATAAACCAATGCGGAGGCTGTGTAAACCAAACCAGGCTGAAACCTCTGAGCATTGTCATTCTGAAACATTCTGTAACCAACCCGTTCTGACATTACCAGTCGGAAATCGCTGCTTCTCTGAAACACTCATCAACCCAAAACATGGCCTCTTCTTCCCGTGGTCTACTCACTCTCTTTCCAAACCTCAACGAGTCCACAAGAGAGATAACTGGTGCGGTTTCCCTTGAACCTCAACCAAGCGCCCCTGAGTTTGCTCCGTTGACCTTTCCTATGCGGTCTGTGGAGCAAAGAATGGCAGCACAATCAGATATTGAGGCCAATCAGTATACATTGAAGTCATGTGTGGAGACGATGACGGCAGTCACAAACTTGTCGCACCAGCTTCAGAGTAGGGCAAATGAGGTGCAGCAGTTAAACGCCCAACTGGCTCTGCTCTAGCGCATGTATAAGGATGCGCGAGCAGAGATATGTGTGCTAAAAGCGGAAAACAAGGAGCTGAAGCGGAAGGCCACCGTTATGTTCCGATTTGGAGGTCCGCCATATGCTGCAGTGGAGGAGCAGGGGGGAGAGAACGTGCTCGGTGGATTAGGAAGTACGGAGACCGGGCTGTCACGGGACACACAAGATAAAAGTAAGAAGAAGAGAACAGCGGAAGAGGCGAAAAAGTAAGGCCGGTTTTAGTGGTGGTTGTGGGTTGTGAGTGAAGATTGTTTTGATCTGTATTTTATTTTATTTTATTTTTTTTTGTCGGTTGTGGTGTAAAATGGTGATCGGGGTTGATCCCGGCATGAAGAAATGACAAGTTTGTGGAATGAAAAATGAGTTGGTTGTGAATGTTTTTTTTTTTTTTTTTGGTGTTAAGTTTGTCACTGATCCAACTATATTGTAATTCTTATCTAGATTACTCGTTGAATGATTATACTCTCAAGCATGAGCCATTCGACTTCGGCCCCAGTATTTGGAGCAGATTTTTGCAATAACTTGGCCTACATGGCCTTGTCCATTCTAATATTTTACTTTTTAAGCCTGATTAATGTCTTAGTGAGCTTGGTTAAGCCCGACCAAGCAGCCCGATCAGTGATACCTATTTTCTTGAGATGATATATGTTTTTAAATGAAAAATAATAATTATACTTTCTTTTTAGTATCTCATATTACACTCCCCTTGCGAGGGGGAATCTATATATATATTAAGAAAAATGGAGTTTCTAACCATAAGAATTATGTGAGTTCCAAATCCTCAAATTAATTTTGTTAAATTTTTGTATTTTTAAATAATTAAAAAACTTTTTATTGGTTAACCCAACTAAAAAAAAAACCCCTCTAATTATCCTTTAAATTTGAATGAAAAAAAAGAGTCAATGAAGTTAAAAGTTGTTAAAACCTACCACTACCACCTACTACCACCTACTCCACTACCACCTACTACTACCTACTCCACCTACTACACACCTACCTACTCTACTCTTCTATATATAGGAATCATTGTAAACATATTGAACATCAATCAATACTACATCAATTCTCTATACAATTCTCTATTTCTCTTTATACATTGAATTTTAACATGCTCTGATACCAATTGTTGGGGTCCTGGTTTGTGCCCTTTTCCTTGATTTTGTGGTTGAAGCATCTTGTGAAGCCATGAAAATGGTGCAAATTTGGTCAAGAGAGATGAGTTTTGAAGGATTTGATAGAGATTGCAGAGAGGAAGAGGAATCGCTAGAGAGAAACGCAAAGGGGCTAAGGCTTGAAGTGACTGTAGCAGACACTGGTGTTCGACGAAATGTCTCAGAGGGATTTTGGGTTTGCTCCGGCGAAATGGTGAAGAAGAGTTAAGGTATGTGTAGAAAACTCCAGTGGACTAAACTCTAGTGGACTAGGTTGAGGTCCGGCGGGCGGCCAAGACGAGGTTGCCGCCCGCCGGTGAAGCGAAAAATACTAAGTTCTTAACCTAGCTCTGATACCATGTAAAAGTCAATGTATAAAGAGAAATAGAGAATTGTATAGATATTGATTGTATTATTGATTGATATATATATATGGTTACAATGATTCCTATATATAGGAGAGGATGTGGGAAGAGAATAGGTGAGTGTGTAGTAGGTGTGTAGTAGATGGAGTAGGTGAGGAGTAGGTGGAGAGTAAGTGAAGTTTAACAGTATCTGGCTTTTGTGATTTGAAATTTGGGATAAAGTTGATGTATTTTGGTGCTTGTTCTTAGAGAGAATTAGTGGAGTTGTTCAAAGCCGCGAAGAAGGCAGCGGACTCTGTGATAGTTGACGAAGCTTCATTAGGAGGTCCTAAGGTGGATCGATGCATTGATCATGAAGCAAGTGTAAATCATCTCTCTGCTTGTTGATTTGTTGATCTTTGTCTTCTCCAAATCTCAAGCATTCACTTCCATTGATGATGATGAAATAGAAGCACACAAATATACAACAAATAGAGAGATAGACAGATAGAGAGAGTAAGTCTAGATTGATTGCTCTACAAAATCTATGCAGATAAAAACTGTACAGATATAGAAAATTTATATAGATAAAATTTGGATAGAAAATGTGTACAAATAAAACTATTGAATAGATAAATTTTGAATAAATAAAAAATTGGATAGATAGAAAAACTTTAAACAAATATATATATTTGAACAGATAATCAAAAAAATTAAACAGATAGTCAAAAAAGTTAACAGATAAATTAATGGGTAAAATTAGAAAAAAAAATATCATCTAAAATAATAAAAGTACTTCTCACAAAACTATTTTATAAAGGGTGAATCTCTCACGAATAAAAAATATTTACTAAACTTAATATCTTAAATAATTATTAAAATAGACTTTTTAATAATTCTCTAAAAAAAAGTTACTTTCAAATATTAATCATTATTCAATTCTTAGACATGTTAAATTATTATTATTCAAAGACGATAGATACTTTGCGCTTGTTTGGCATAATCTATAAAAGACAAAAATTTAAAAAATTACT
This sequence comes from Camellia sinensis, assembly GCF_004153795.1. Classification (NCBI taxonomy): domain Eukaryota; kingdom Viridiplantae; phylum Streptophyta; class Magnoliopsida; order Ericales; family Theaceae; genus Camellia; species Camellia sinensis. Next base: position 413,838 of record NW_021027689.1, read on the forward strand.
AAGAAAGTCAAAAAAAAATTATCACTATTCACCAAAAAAGTACAAAAATAAAATAAAAAATACAAGCCAAAATTGTACCCTCCAGTGATGGTACAAGCTCACGTGTGGGCCCGTGGGGTACTTTTCATATATCTTATGAAAAAATTAGATATATATATATTCATTAAACTAGAGGGTACTGTTGGACCCGTGGGGACTACCAACGAGTCCCGATTCGATAATCCGAACCATCCAATATATAGAACTCATCGAGTACTATATGTCCGTAAAAATCACGTTGATCGGATAGCGATGGCTATGTGATCAAATCAAATGTTTGCCAGCCGTTTATTTTTTACCGTCCATTTTTTCATACAAAACTGGTTTGATCACATAGTTATCGATATCTGATCAAAGTGATTTTTTACAAGCATATAGTACTCGACGAGTTCTACACATTGATTGATTTGAATTATCGAAACGGGACCTGTAGTAGGCTCCCACGGGCCCAACAGTACCCGAGAAGCCTCATCATATATATATATATATATGTTCTGAAGGCACCAGCGCATTTCAAAGCAATCCGTACCAGTCCTTCAATCAGCACTGTCAATATGCATAGGGCATAGGGGTAATATAGTAATTTTTTTATTTTATACAATATTTTAATGCATATTTTCTCGTAAAAAGTCAAAAATTTATCCCACACAATCATCTTTTTTCCTATACTTTTTTATCCAAAAAAAATCAAAAAGTGCACTGATATAGTTCATCCCAAACAATCCCATTTAGGACTAAAAAGTCTCGTTTGGAAGGGCCTTTTTGACTTTTGACTTTTTGCGAGACAAAGAATGTAATGATTATGAGTTTGATGTGATATTTTGTCTTATTGAGCTAAAAAGCCTATTTTGTCTTTTTATGGTTAAAATAACCCCAAACCCAACCCAACCTTTCTTTTCAAACGAAGTCTTATTTATTTATCAAAAATGTTTGAGACCTCTAAATGAGGAGCTCTAATAGGAGTTTTAATGGTGGGTCTCACCTTATGATTTGATGTTTTGGCTTGTGATGTTGCATTTTTTTTTAAAAAAAAATGCTTCAAATCACTAATAGACCACTAATGACGTAGCGTCGACATGGACCCCACCATTAATGTGATAGTATAGCCTCTTTTTTTTTTTCCTTGCGCTGCTAACTCATTGGAGCTGGCATTAGTGTTGCAAATTTAGAGCACTGTTTTTTATTTTTTTATTTTTATGTATTGCCACATTACTAGAGTTGGCATTAGAACTCTAACTCTAGTGCTCTCTATCATCACTCAAAAATTACCTATATGTCCCATGTTACTCATTTGTTTATATAATTTGCTTATAAGTAATGTTAGAAATCTCAAAAAATTTATCAAATATCTCATATTTTTAGAGCCTTTAACATTTTTATTTGCTTATTTGTATAAATTATGACAACCATCAATAACAATTTTTTTGATGATTATCCAAGGAGTGTTCGGTGGTGTTGGTATGTGAAAGGGTAAAAATGAAAAGAAATTTTTTTTTAATAATAATTTGTTTTTTTCATAATTTTTTATTATTATCATGTCATTTACTAACAAAATAGATCAATTTTTGAACCTAATATCATAAATATCCATAAAAATGAATTTTTTAACTTTTTTCCTCTAAAATTTTACTTGGGAGCTTTTTTGATAAATCCACTTTCTAAGAGTTTTATTCCATCCAACTCATATTTTTTTTGACTATTCCATTAGGTTCTATTTGAGATAAGAATACCAAAATATCATTTTCATCTACTTATGTTCCATTTAGTTCACATTATTTTCTTATATTTTAATAAGTCCTATGGGTGACATAATTACCAAAATACCCCTAATGTGAATGTTCACACCGTCAATGTGAATGTTCATATCATCAATATGTAGGGGCCCGGCCCATGTCGATCCCCGTGGGTGCCCGGAAAAATTCGAGTTGGGCCGGGGCGGGCCTGGCCCGTTGACAATGTGAATATTCACATTGACATGTTAACATTCACATTAATAGGAGTGTAAAATTGGCCCGTGTCCTGTGGCGGCGCGAAACCCGCCCGCGGCCTATGGGCGGCCTAGGCGCGGGCCCGGTCTGGCCCGTTGACAATGTGAATATTCACATTGACATGTTAACATTCACATTGATAGGAGTGTAAAATTAGCTCACGCCTTGTGGCTGCCCGAAACCCGCTCACAGCCCGTGAGCGGCCCTGGGCGGGCCCGGCCCGGCCTGTTGACAATGTGAATATTCACATTGACATGTTAACATTCACATTAATAAGAGTATAAAATTGGCCAGCGACCCAAGGCGGGCTCGACCCGGTCCGTTGACAATGTGAATATTCACATTGACATGTTAACATTCACATTGATAAGAGTGTAAAATTGGCCCGCAGCGCGTGGGCGGCCCGAAGCCCGACCGCAGCCCGAGGCGGGCTTGGCCCGACCCGTGACAATGTGAATATTCACATTGACATGTTAACTTTAACATTGTTAGAAGTGCAAAATTTGCCCGCGGCCCGGGGTAGGCCCGGCCCGGCCCGTTGACAATGTGAATATTCACATTGACATGTTAACATGCACATTAATAGGAATGTAGAATTGGCCCGCGAACCGTGGACTGCCCGAAGCCCGTCCACGGCCCGGCACAAGCTCGTTTGGGTCCGGGCTCGAACATGTCCGAGACCCTAGGCTAGGGCCTAGGCCATCACTTTGAAGCCTGGCCCAGCCCATCAGCCCGTTTGAGGCCCATTCAAGGCTCGGTTTGAGGCCCATCCAGCCCGAGGCGCAATGTCTTTTTTTGTGGAAAATAATAAAATTTTGGTAGAAAAAATTAAAAAGAATTTTAAAAAAAAATGGCCAGGCCCACCCAAGCCCGTCCTAAGCTCGAGGCTAGGCCCAAGCCCACCGGCCCGACCCGAGGCTCGATCCATCGGCCCGTCCAAAGCCTAAATACCCTTGTGCTAGGGCTCGGGCCTAGGCCTAATTTTTTGGCCCGTGGGCCGGGCCGAGCCGGCCTGGATTTTTTCGGACACCCACGAGGCTCAATATGGGCTGGCCCGGGTCTCTACGCTTTGATGATATGAACATTCACATTGACGATGTGAACATTCACATTATGGGTATTTTGGTAATTATGTCTCCTATAGGACTTATTGAAACATAAGAAAATAATGTGGACTAAATAGAATATAAGTAGATAAAAATGGTATTTTGATCTTCTTACCTCAAATAGGACTTAATGGAATAGTCAAAAAGAACGTAGGCTGCCAGAAGCCCGCCCGCGGCTCGGGAAAGGCTCGTTTGGGCCCAGGCTCAAGCCTAGTCCGAGACCCTAGGCTAGGGCCTGGGCCATCACTTTGAAGCCCAGCCTGGCCGATCGGCCCGGTTAAGGCCCATTCAAGGCTCGATCAGAGGCCCAGCCCGCGCCGAGGCCTAGTGTCTTTTTTTGTGGAAAATAAAAAAATTTTGGTAGAACAAATTAAAAAGAATTAAAAAAAAAATGGCCAGGCCCACCCAAGCCCGTCCTAAGCTCGAGGCTAGGCCCAAGCCCACCGGCCCGACCCGAGGCTCGATCCATCGGCCCGTCCAAAGCCTAAATACCCTTGTGCTAGGGCTCGGGCCTAGGCCTAATTTTTTGGCCCGTGGGCCGGGCCGAGCCGGCCTGGATTTTTTCGGACACCCACGAGGCTCAAAAAATGTTTGAGACCTCTAAATGAGGAGCTCTAAAGGGAGTTTTAAAGGTGGTTCTCACCTTATGATTTGATGTTTTGGCTTGTGATGTTGCATATTTATTTTATTTTTTTTGAAAAATGCTTCAGACCACTAATGACATGGCACTGACGTGGACCCCATCACTGATGTGATAGTTTGGTCTTTTTTTTTCCCTTGCACTACTAGCTCATTAGAGTTGGCATTAGTGCTGCAAATTTAGAGCACTGAATCAATGTTTTTATTTTTTATTTTTTATATATATAATAATTTTATGTATTGCCACATCACTAGAGTTGGCATTAGAGCTCCAACTCTAGTGCTCTCTGTCATCACTCAAAAATTACCTATATGTCCCATGTTACTCATTTGTTTATATAATTTACTTATAAGTAATGTTAGAAATCTTAAAAAACTTATCAAATATCTCATATTTTTAGATCCTTTAACATTTTTATTTGCTTATTTGTATAAATTATGAGAACCATCAATAACAAATTTTTCAACCATTATACAAGGAGTGTTCGGCGGTGTTGGTGTGTGAAATTGTAAAAATGAAAAGAATTTTTTTTTGTAAATAATAATTTGTTTTTTCATAATTTTTTATTATTATCATGTCATTTACTAACAAAATAGATCACTTTTTGAACCTAACATCATAAATATCCATAAAAATGAATTTTTTACTATTTTTTTTTCTAAAATTTTACTTTAACTGGAAAGAAAAATTTATGACACGAAAAGTCATGGAACAAATATTAAATATAATGATTTTATAAAAGAAAAATAATATATAAACTAGGAGTGATCGCGGATCGGGTTGGGTCGGGTGGCATTCCATTCGCCATCCGTTTGAAATTAGGTGGATTGAAAAAAATTAATCCCCATCCATCCACCAATTTGGTGGATGCGGATTGAATGGGCCGTATAGATTGGGGAATGGATGCGATCAGTTTGGTGGTTTGAACTTTACAAATTTTGGACATTTTTTTTGAATTATAATTCATAACTTTTATAATTTTCAATAATTAGTAATCTAAAAAAATATGTATTATTTATTTATAATAAGTCATGACACCACGCATATATATTTTTAAGGTATTATTTTTCATTTTCATAAAAATATATTTTGTTATTTCTACTCTATGTTATTACTTGTTAGCGGTTTCTTTCTCTTTTTTCTTTTTTTTTTTTTAAACTTCATCTACGAGCGGATCGGGTTCATGTGGGTGCGAGATGGTTGATCTGCCATCCGAACCTTATCCACGGATTTTGAAATATTTCATCCGCATCCATTTGCCGAAAGACACGCATTCGTCCAAAATCAATCGAATTTAGTTGGTTCGGTCGGGTTGAGCAGGTTGGCCGGATCCATGATCACCCCTAATATAAACCCATTTTTTAGACTCATTTTATAGACTCAATGATGTGTAAGTGACATGATTGGTAGATGATTAGAGAAGATATGAGAAAGAATATTACCTTTAGTATTCTAAGTGATTATCACATCACTGGATTTATAAATTGAACATCATTTTTTTTTTAATCTTAAATAGTTATGCTCCTTATAAAATTAAGAATTTCGGTTATATGCAGTACCAGTCAAACCAATAATTTGTCTGAGTTTAGAAGGATGTTATCCAGACACAAGAAGGTAATGTCTATCTCAAATTCCATAAACCTTTACGTTTAATTAGAAGCATGTCTAGTGCCAGTTTTAAAACTGCTCCCTCTTATAAAGTAGGTCTTTCGGAGTCTTTTAGACAATCATATTCAGAACCAGTAGAATCTGTGTTATAAGGTATGTCCTCTAGACCACCAAGCCGACCACCTAGTGACTCTCTAGTAGACCTTGTCATACAGGGAATCCATGTATCAGAAAATCAAATACCTCATGGAGTATATGAAAACAGAATGCCTTATAGCCCAACAACTAGTGACATGAATTTTTAAATGTAATTGATTTTACACCAAGAGAAAATAATTAAACCGTAATTTTATGCAAGACAAATACCAGGAATTTAGGACATGGTATTTTAAGATCCATAGTTTTCCAGAACTTGAAAAGCTTAAAAACCAATATTATTTTCATCTTGAAAAATATCAGATAATGAAACCTTTTGTTGAATGGTATTATGAATATGCAACTGTAATGGAGTATCTTTCATCATCAGAATTAAATGTTTTAGACGACTTACAGAAATCTTGGACTACTACAGATGGTCAAACCATTAAATATGTACATCCTCCTCCTTTATCTGTAGAATTAGCACCCAGGGTAAATTATTCCAGTCAATCTTTACACATTACTGCTTTTGTAAAACCACCAGATGGATCTGAAAAACGGGACATTATTTGGGTCAAAGATCTTGCCCCAATAATGAAACAGAATAATTATACAAATCTTCATTTACAAACAGTAGGTAATCAATTAAACCAAATTGAAACATCTATAATAGAATTAATTCAAGTTTAAAACACTGACCAAAAGAAACCTGCACTAGAACTTATATATCTTGTTAATATTAAACCACCCTTAGAAGTTTCTAATTTCAAACTAAGGTCAGTTTAACAGGATAATGAATTTCTGGATGTTTTTGTAAATAAAATCAAAGATATGGAACTAAGACAATCCAGTGCTCAAATCAATATGTTAAGCAGTCAACATAACCAGCAATCTCTAGATGAGGATGAGGATGATGAATTGTCACCCTCTCATATTCTTGAAATTCAGAATAATTTTCAGGATATCCAACATATAAATAAAACCTATTTCCCTAAACAAACATCCTACATGGCTTTAACCGGACCTAGTAGGTATTATTATTCCGACTTACACCCCAGGATATTTTCTATGAAGAAGATTTTCTTCATTCCTAGAAAGCCTAACATGGTAAGACTATTTATGAATGGAATATCGATGGATATATCGAGTATCAGATATTTGAAACTACCCACCAGATTATGATGTATGCCACTGTCTCTCGATTGCCATTACAAAAACACAGTAATAAAATATGATCATCATAATAGTATTAATACCATTGTGAGTTTTCATGTTGATCTTCATGTACTCGTTTCTCTCACCTTGTTGGCAATTGATATATACATTAGAGTGACTTTAATATGGTGTGAGCTCTAATTTTCAGCAAGTCCTGAATTCAAGTTTTGTTTTTTCTCTAATTGCAGATTCTGTTGTGTTTGTCTACATTGACTGTCAATTGATTTTTAATTAGAATTCTATCTGAATTAAGTAGTAGCTGTGGTTAGAGTTGTTGCACAAATTCAAACATGGAACACAGGACAGATGAGTGTTTCTTAGTAAAGAGCAATGGGAGAGAACACCATTATTTCAGAGTTATATATGGCCATCTTGTCCTCTGTTCTATATTGCTACTAGAGTAAGAATTTAATTTTAAAATAATTTAGTAAGAATAAAGAAAGAAAGAAGGTGAAATGAGAAAGATTTTTTATGAAAACATTTCTTTATCCAATAAAGGTTGTGGTTCTATGGCTAATTCTAATCCTAATTTGCTACTTTTAATTGTATTTGCCCATTCTATTTTTTTTTATTATTTTATTTTTCAAATTTTCAATCTCTTAGCTAAATTATTCAATCTTTCAACTAAACTTTCAAATGATTCAGCCAAAATTTTACAGAATTTGAGTACAATTATTGGAAGTATACCATCATTTTGAGCTTTTTGCTTTGTTACATAGATACTTTGTGTAAATCTTTCCAACATGTGCAATCTTAAAAATGATGCACTCAATTGATGCAGTAGTGATTGTGTTGGCTTATTTTTCCTACGAAGGAAAATATCATAAATGCGAGAGTGTCAGCAAGGATTGAAAAATCCTTACAAATTAAATTCAAGCCAATTATCAAGCGATTGCGTTAATGGTTCTTTTGCCTCAACAAAGAGGACTTCAAAATTGCCAAGTGTAGAGAAAAGAAAAATTAAAAGAAGAATGAGGGAGACGGAGAAAGACGATTGAGTGAACAATCAAAGTAATAATTACTTACCTCTACTCCTATGCTTCGAAAATGAAGTGCATAAAATGCTTCGAAAAGGAAATACTGAAAATAAATGCTTCGAAATATAAATCTATGTCAAACTACTCCTAAGATAAGAAAAATGACAAGAAATATTGAAATCAATTATCTTTGATTTGAATTCTGGATCCTTACAATGTAGCCATTAATGGCTATTTATAGAGGAAAAAATACAACAATAACTGCTTAGTAACTACCCATTTCTTCCATCTTCATTCTTGTCTTGCCATGTGTCCTTCCACTCATCCACTTTATCCTTCATATTCTCCATCATCTCCATAACTTCTTTTAACTTCCAAATAAATAAGAGGATGCCACGTGTCTTGAAAATAATAACAATAATAATACTAATTATAATAAGAATAAGAATATTTTATGGTGCCAACATATTTTTTATTTTTATTTTTTTGGTTCAGCTCAAAATTATTTATTTTACAAAAAGGATTTTGAACACCAAAAGTCATGGTATAGTGTGACCATGAAAATTCAAAATTTGACATTTTTGGTATAGTGTGACCATGAAAATTCATACTTTTTGACATTTTTGAAAAATGTCAAAAATTTTGAATTCATGAACAGTGGCTTGTTCATTATTCTTGACCATGTTTGTTTTAAAAACAAGACTTTCGCCGTATTGATTTTCATAATTATTTGGCAAAGTGGGTTGTTTTTCCATGTTAGCCATTAATGGCTTATGAAAATCACCCATAGATATGTTGTTTTCATGATTTAATCCTCTAAAAATTGGTTTTTGGATCCCCTGAGCCATGCATGGAGCATTATTCTTAGCCAAATTTGGCTCAAGAACATGCTTTTTCATTATGTTAATTTCATAATTTGGCTCTTTAAAAACGGGCTCTTGAACCCCCCGAGCTCTTGATGAAATCAACTCTTTGCTTTTGCTATTTGTAACCATGAAGTTTTTTTGAAAAAATTCATCAATTCCGGCCATTAAAGCCTCAGTTAAAGACTTGATAGTGAGAGTTGATAACTCATCATTCCATTGGCGAATTTTCATATCAATTTGATGAATTTCTCCAATTAAATGATGTTTTTTTTCTTCCACCAAATAATATTGTAAGGGATGAAAGTTTATTTCATCAAGAAAATAGATCTCTTCTTGAAAATTCAAAATTTTTTGTTTACGCCAATAGATTTCATCTAGGCTATTTGAAATGAACAAATTCAATTCATTTTTCATTTCTTACACTTGACGTCCCACTGGGCATGCCAAAAATTGTTGGCTTATTTTTCCTATGAAGGAAAATATCATAAATGCGAGTGTGTCAGCAAGGATTGAAAAATCCTTATAGATTAAATTCAAGCCAATTATCAAGCGGTTGCGTTAACGGTTCTTTTGCCTCAACAAAGAGGACTTCAAAATTGCCAAGTGTAGAGAAAAAAAAATTAAAAGAAGAATGAGGGAGACGGAGAAAGACGATTGAGTAAACAATCAAAGTAATAATTACTTACCTTTACTCCTATGCTTCGAAAATGAAGTGCATAAAATGCTTCAAAAAGGAAATACTGAAAATAAATATTTCGAAATATAAATCTATGTTAAACTACTCCTAAGATAAGGAAAATGACAAGAAATATTGAAATCAATTATCTTTGATTTGAATTCTGGATCCTTACAATGTAGCCATTAATGGCTATTCATAGAGGAAAAAATACAGCAATAACTACTTAGTAACTATCAATTTCTTTCATCTTCATTCTTGTCTTGCTATGTGTCCTTCCACTCATCCACTTTGTCCTTCATATTCTCCATCATCTCTATAACTTTTTTTAACTTCCAAATGAATAAGAGGATGACACGTGTCTTAAAAATAATAATAATAATAATAATAATAATATTTTATGGTGCCAACAGATTGATAATAAGCTTATGAAATAGTTTGACTGTTTAATAGTAAAACGATAATTTTATAATAATTTTCTAAGATTAATGAATCAAGTTCAAAGCACCCATAATCAATCCGAAGCCCAATGAATACAAATCACTATTATGTGTGTGAATTCCACTGTTCAAACATTCAAATTAGAAATTTTACTATTTTTTAAGAAAATTTGAATATTTAATTCAGTATTTAAACAAATTGATTTTGTTTCCCAGAAATTTCCTTATATTTCTAAATTTCATAGTTGAGCCTCCCAGCATTACATAACTACATGTTCCCTCACAAACCACCACAAAATTGAAAAGTATGGAGACAGATTGATTAAAATAATGCATCTTACAAAATTTCAAAATTATTAAAAAAAAATTTAATATAATTTATACTATTTATATTTATATTTATATTCTTATATTAAGTGAAGGCTAAACTTGACATCCATGTCTTCTCCTTTTGATATGTGTCCTTATTTCTATATTTAGAACCAATATATATATATATACACCATCTTCGAACCTTATTTTTCCTTGAAAACTCCTAAGTTCTACCTCATTTCTTCACCACCACCAAGCACCACCACCACTACTCCATTTCCAGCAGCTTGAGAGGCTTTCCAGCAGCTAGGAGGCATCACTTCTCAAGCCAAGAAGCAACCAAAGACTTGTCTTCAAGGGTGAGTTTCATTTCCCTCTTTTTTGTCCATTTCTTGTGTCATTTTTAAGCCATATATGAGTGTTGTTTTGAGCTCCGGCCCTAACTGAAAGTGGCCTACTTTTGAGCTCTTTTTCACTTTTGCTTAAGGTCTCAACACTGTTTGAGGCCCCCATATTGCACTTGCTTCAATATCCTCCTTGAATGCCATTTTCTTGCATGATGTTTTTAGCCTATATGTGATCTGTTTTGGAGCATGATGTAAACTGTAAATAGGCTTATTTTGAGCCCCTCTTCAACATTGAAGAAGGGCTCATCACTGTTTGGGACCTCCATCTGCCACTTCATGTTATATCCCTCTTTGGTCCCCTTTTCTTGCATGCTTTGGCAGCCCATTGTGCTTCTTTTTTTGGCCTTTTTACAGTACTGAAAATAGTCTTATTTTGTCCCATTCTTCATGTTTCATTAAGGGCATTTCATGGTTTGAGGTATATTTTATACTCTTCATGTTATATCTCTCTTTTGGTCCCCATTTTTGCATGCTTTGGCAGCCCCTGATGTTGCTGTTTTTGGACATTGGTCCGAACTGAAAACAGCCATATTTTGACCCCCTTGTCATGTTTCATTAAGGGTCTTTGGCTGTTTGTTGAATATTTTGTATACTTTGTGTTATAGCCACTTTTGAGCCTCATTTTGCATTGCATTCCTAGCATGTTTGTATACTGTTTTTGGGGCTTCCATAAACTGTAAATAGTCATATTTTTGGCCCTTCTTCAGTGTTATAGAAGAGTCTTTTTCTGTTTGGATTTTGCATTTACCACTTGCTTCTTTGTCCATTTTTCGGTCCAATTCTTGCATAAGAGCTTAGCCATACCTATGTTTGTTTTTGGGGTTTTTACAGTTCTGAAAAATGTCATATTTTGGGCCCTTCTTCAATATTGTTGAAGGGCCCTAACCTTTTTGGGGTCAGCAACTGTGAGTTGCTTCATTATCTCATATTTAGGGCCATTTTTGCATGCTAGTTTTGCCCTATCTTCGCTTGCTGTTTGGCCATGATTTGTACTGGTAAAATGCTAATTTTGGGGCTTCCTTGCTACTATCTATTCATTTCATGTCCATATCGTGCTTATTTGGTATAGCTATAGGCCTTTTCGGGTGCCAAAATTTGTGCTTCGGGGCTATTCCATGCATCGGGTGCACTTTCGCCTCATTTCGGGGCTGTTTTCCCCCACATTTCAGTGCTGAAATTCCATTAGCATGTTTGCATATCATTTTCCATGCTATGGCATTGCATATGCCATTGCCTCGATTTGCGTGCCCGTGTGCACGCGTTTCAAGGCACACCTCGTCGTGGGAGCTTGCGAAGGGATCTCGGAGTTTGATTATGGCGTTAATTATTTTGGTTTCTACAATGCTGGTTCTGAAGATTTTGGTTTATCTATTTCGGTGAGGTCTTTCCCTTGTTTATTTGTGTATTTGGAATTCACCTAAATGTTTTGGAGAATATTTGTGGTCTCGTTGTAATCGTTGCGAAACTATTTGGGTGAGTAGTGGAATAAGATTTCGTCCCCGTGGACGTACCTCACATTGAGGAACCTACGGTAAAAATCTGTGTGATTTTGTTGAATTAATTTTCACGTATTAGGTTTTTATTTTCATTGATTGATTACTTGTGGGGAATCATATATTTTCCTAACAACCGTCTGTTACGTCATTCTCATCTGCGTCCGCACATCGATATGAAATGGGATGGGGGTAAGATTACGACAAATCCAACAATGTTTCTCACGCCCTCTCTCCTCTCTCTCTCTCCTCTCTCTCTCTCCTTCCCTTTTTCTCAACAACGATGGTCCCTCTCTCCTTCTCTTCAGGAGTGTGAATGTTGCCTGGAATCTGTTGCAAAAAGACTGAATTTTTTTTAAATTATTTTCTAATTTTAATAATAATATTTGATAAACATCTTTCTATTTTTAAAAAAAGTATATTAATTTTTTAATTTTTTTAAGAATTGACGACCCATTTTAGATCGGGCTTTAAATTGAGTTTACATGGTTATCCAGATTTTGGATTTACGGTGGGTACCATTTAAGCCCATTTATTGAGACTTGGGCAGGCTAATATGGAATTTTAAAGTGGGTATAATTGGGTGGGTCATTGGGTTTAGGTTTTGGTTTTGCCCTAGATGTACTGGAAACTCTAGTTTTAAAATAGTAAAATAGGCGCCAACTGCCAACAATACTTTTTCTTGAGATCTTTTTGAAGATCTTCCTCGACGGCTCTCTCGCTCTCTTTAATCTGGGAACAGATAACCCCTTGCCAATGACCCACTTTTCCAATGCCTCTGTCTCTTCTATGCTCTAATTCTTGACATATGGAGTAGCCTCCTGCTTGCTAAGACCTTCCATAGTAATTGTGCCAATTTCAGAAAATTAGTGGTGATGCTGTAATTTCAATTCTGTGTAGATTCTTTGATTTTGAATTTCTTTTTGAATGGTTCTCTATTTTTCCCTAAAATTTTCTTTGAGCTATTCGAAGCGTACATTGTGTAAAATCCTAACACATGTAATCCATAATTTTTTAAGTGCGATGAAAGTTTACAAGTTGATTTTAACAAAGGTTCCTGACTTGAATTTTTTTATGTTCTTTAAAGCTTCCATTCTTTTTCCCATTTATTTGAACCCGTTTTTCAAATGGGTCTGTCTCCCATCTTGCTCTAATCCATAATATTAACTTTCCCTGACCTCTTTGTCGTCTCCTGCACTTCAATGTGTCTCATCCAATCTATCAAGGCCCATAACAGCTTTGATTGGTATCTGTATATGCAATTTCAGCAAAATTAATGTGATGCTGTAATTTCAATTTGTATAGATTCTTGATTTTGAATTTCTTTATATATTTTTTAAATTTTCTATTCTATTCCTTAATTTCTTGAGCTATTTCCTAGTAATTCCAACCCTAACACGTGAATCCATAATTTGAGCTTGCGATGAAGTGCAACTGTAATTTTAACTCATACAGTTTTGACTTTGAATTTTTTCATTTGATCCCATTTTTCAATAGTAGTCTGTCTCGCATTCTTACTCTAATCCAAAAGATAAAGTTCTGACATTTTTTTGTACTATTAGTCTCCTACTGTCACGGTTCCGGCAAATTACGCTAGACCAGGATATTGCCTATCAGAGAAGTCTCAAAAAGGGAGGCTAATGGGAATTCCAAAGCTCTTGAAAGGACTTGAGAAAATGGGAAATATGATACATAATTCTGTACATACATAGAAGGATCTAGATGTTATAGCATCTTAAGTGGAAGATTGGAGGAATGGGAAGCAATAGAAGCTTGTGAGAACCTCCTAGAGAAATGGAGATGAAAAAAAGACCCTTGTACCTACGTTTAGAATGAGGGTAGATGTTTGTATTAGATAATTTTTAGAAAGGATTCTAAGCTACCCTTTTGTATAGGATAAGGGAAGCTTCATGAGAAGCTTCTCCATAGTCGACTTTATATTGTATATTCTGGAATATTCAGAGAATGCCAAGATGCTATAAATAACGGCTCATTTGCTTCCAATCCGTAATCCAAAAGAGTTTGTGTAAGCTTCTTAAAGTGAATTCAAAGGCATTCTCTCAAAACTCGTTTTATCTTCTTACTTGTTCTTTGCTTCTAAAGTTTGTGGGTAGGCCAAACTTAGCATCTCCAAGTAAGACTTGTTGATTGTCTAAGTGCCCGCACAAATAGCTTTAGAAACAAACCAAACAAGGCCGTGACATATTTGCTTCAATGTGTCTCCTTCATTTCCCATGGCAAGACCATAAGGACCTTTAATTTTATTTTTACTTTATTTTCAAACCCATAAGACCTTAATTTCAACTATGTTCTTGACTTTGGAAGTTTTCATTGTTTTTCCACTTTTAATGTAGTGTGATGAGGGACTACCTCAGAAACCTCCAATTCAATTCTCGATAAATCCATATAGGAATTCCAACCTCATGGAATACCAAGCTAGCAGAGCCAATGAAGAAGACATTTATTTTTTCTCAGACCGCAAAGGCAACCTCTGACTATCACAGACATTACCCAACCATTTGCTACAAAAGTGGTCCAACAACCAAGCACACCACCTCATAGCTTCAACAGGGCTTGTACATCTGCAAATTCCAGAAATAGACGGAAAAGAAATGATAGTACCTACCTCAAAGGATTGGCGTCGTTCCATATAGTACCCATAGTTAAAAAACCAAATCGACAAAATGTTTATGCTGTAATCTGTGGGTACAGTAATAGAGATTAACCTTAATGATCGTTCACGGATTGCGCTACACATATGTTTTGGATTCCTTATCCTTCCACCCCTCACCAGGTCCTTATTCTAAAGGTTATTCAAAGAAGTGTAGCCTGGAAAAGCGCTTCAACCACGGGATTATTCAGTTTCCTTGGGGACTTACGGAAGAAATGGGGAACACCAAAACAACATTCCCATTGATGGATATGTCAGTGTTCCACAGTTGCAATGAGTTATTTTCTGATGCTTTCTGTTTGCTACAAACCAGTCGTAGCTATTTATGCAAATGGTAAATAATTCCTTAAATTGGCAGGTAATGGAATTTATATGGGCAGCCAGGTAGCAGATACATCATTCTGTGTCATTATATGGAATGAACCAAGTGTTTTAATAGTTCTAAATTCCTGGGGACCAGAATAGGACGATGAATGGTTTTGTTAGATGCTAACGATGCAAATTAACATAAATTTTATGTTTAAATTTTAGTTTATAATTTACAAAAAGAAGAAAAGACCCAATACAAAGAACAAAAAAAAACCTTTTATCCCAGGTCGATATTTAAAAAATTCCAAATAACAAAATGAAATTATAAATAAAATCTAGGATCAAATAACAAAACATACAGGCAATTAGAGCAACAATAAAAAAAATAAAAATAAAAACCCAACATATATTGTATGAAGAATTAGATCAGAAAATAAAGAAAATCAAAAATTAAAAAGCGGGAATGAAATGCAAATCACATGAAAGTCGTAAGTTTGTATTTTTGTTTCAATCTATATCAATGTCGATGTACATGTATATGACAAACTGAACCAGCACCACATATTTAGAATCATGATGAAAAGAATATATGTCATCAATGTACTAAATAAAAAGAGAAAATAATTCATCACATAAGAAAAATAAGAATATACAGAAAATGGAAGGAATAGAAGAAAATACATCCAAATAGATATTAAGTCTTAAAAGAGGGAAAGTTTCTAAATATCCATTAAAGAATTAAGTCATACACTACGTGAAAATTTTACCAAAACTATCTTGCACAGTAAAACCATTACTCCAATCGTGATTTTCTTCTGAAAAACTAGGATTCGTAATTCAGATCAAGATTAATTGCCCACAATACCCAAACAATTAAAATAGACAATCTATAATTCATCTAACACATACGAAAGTGGATTTAGATTGTTGTTCAAAATCAATAAATCAACAAATAGATTTTCTACATAGGAAAAACCAAAATAGAGCACCCTCCAATATCATTTAAAACACAAAAACCACGGGCTGAATGCACTAATCAACTATTATGAAAAAAAAGAAAGAATACAAATTTATTCAAAAAAACTAACCCAAAACTCTGGACACAATTTTGTCTTCAACAATCTGTATCTCTTTCACTGCCAACCTTAATCTCGAATTGATCAGATTTGATGTTTGAATCCACAACATCCTGATCGAATCAACGACTGCGGCACAGCTTTAACTCCTTCGTAATACCACGTTTGAAGTCTCCGGATTCCCACCGAAGAAGAACACTCTTAAGTAGAAACACTCAAATAACAAACTCTTTGATGTATGCTTGTCAAAACCATGTGAGTTTTTAATACCTAATCAAACATCAAAGAAAACTAGCAAAATAGTCCTAGAAAAAACCCTAGAACCCTTAAAAAAAAGATCTGAAAAGCAGATTACACAGATTCGAGCAACTGCAGTTTTGTATAGCAGTTAAGAATGCGATCTCCGCTTTGAGTATAGGACTTACCTGCTCGAGCGAACGGACTCTAAAACACATGTTCGAAACCAGGGTCACGCCGATGCGTTGAAACTTTCATGCTGAGCTTAAAATCACTCCTCACAACTATTTTTGCAGATTGGCCAAAGTACTAGAAGTGGAAATGCCACTCGAGCCGCAAACTTTCCCCACTCCGAAGCATGAAGGACCAAAAACAGAGGAAAATTACAATTCAATTAACCAAGCTTGTTCACAGGAATTGGCAATAGGTAGGTCCCTAACAATCTCCCCCTTTGTCAATTCCGGACGTAAACTTTTCTAATAATTTTTCCTAACAAACCGCACAACATTAGCAACTACTAACACAATCAAAAAGGCTCAATGCCAACAAACAAAAAACTGCAAAAACCCACAAAAGCCGATTTTGATTGAAGAAAACACTTAGAACATTTTGAACAATCCACCTATGGAAAAAATTACCAAAATACGACACAAACCAAAACTGCGGAACGAAATAAGATAACGAAAGATTGAAATAGATATGAATAAGCAAAATGATTCCAAGCTGTATATCCAAAACTATCTTATTCCAATAACAACCCAATATTCATGCCCAAAAGTGGTTTAGCAAAACACAAATGTCTAGCATGTTCTAAACCAATAGTAAACAACAAAGGAACAACAACCAGTGTTTATGTGTAGAAATTACCTCAAAGTAATCTCCCTTTTTTTTGTCCGGGAGACAAAGAGTAAAAAAAAAAAAAAAGGAAGAAGGAAAGAAGATAATAAAGAATGATAAATGGCAAAGAAAAAATATTACGTACCAATAGAGAGAAATCATGTATCTAAAGATCCGGCCGGTGGCGGAGGCTGCTGTAGCTAAACCGAGTCAGATTTTGAGCAATATACTGGGAAGACTTGAGCAACAGACTCCTCAATGCGGCTGCAGAAGAGGCCTCCAAGGCAATGAATCGGGCATCAGTGGATGGTCTCAAGATCAGGTAATAGCCAAGCATCAAAGATATCGATCCGGCCCACAAAACGATCAAACAACGGGAACTCATGGCACGCTCAAACTAACGCAGCTGCGCTCCTGACAAAAACGAGCCGGAGGAGGGTGCTACCCCTCACCTACAGCAGCAACAATCATACTCGGCCTCCTCGACCAGAGGATCATCACCTGTAATAGAACCACCCAATCCAGAAGGTCTCCCTTGAACATGTGATGACTCTGGAGAGCGGTCTTTTTGGTAAATGGTCGGGTAGGAAAAGAACAAACTCATCTTCTTCAAAGGTAGGAACCTCAGTTTGGTAAGAAGCACGGTTTAAGAAAGCAAACCATAAGGGAGACCTAAAGAATTTCTCTCAAAACGCAGCTATCAATCTTTTGAATAACGAGGTTGGCAAGATTGATGGAGAGTGGTGAATCTATGCAAAAGAGACATAGCCTTGTTCTTGATTGATCTCCAGGAACTATGGGTGGTTGACGATGCATATTGGCACAGAAATTAGTTTAAGGCAAATGGAACTAGGGAAGGGAGTTCATGTTGTTGATCAAGGCTTTCCTTAAGCCACAGTACGGGATGTACCACAGGAATGCAGTGGCCACCTTCGTTGAAGAGTCAATGTGGGTCGGACAGGAAGGGATAGTGACATGAAAAGACACGTCCGTGCCTAAATTGCTCAACGAATAAGATCGGGGGTAGAAGTGATGGACTGAGACCAAAACCCAAGTCTGAAAGAAGGACCATATCATCACATGCATCTCGATGTTACATATAAAATTCCCGACCAATCAAGGTTTCGACGGCCGGAGAAAGAGAGAACAAGTCCACCCCCCAAAGGATAATAACACAGTCGAATGGGTAATGACTTCAAAGTGTTGGCTGGACCATGTGTTATAACAAGTCCCCGAACGGCTCGAGGGTCGAGCTTTCCCGTTCCGTTCATATTGGGGTCACATATCAGCTCAGGACTGTTCAAAGTGATCACGGTTTCTAATCCTGAACCCAAAGGTCCAAATCTGGCAAATCGTTTTTGAGAACAACAGATTTTTGTTAAAAGCAGAAGTTTTTGCAAACAGGACTGCTTTGCAGATACAGAGTCACCACCTATAATAGTTTATTTTTGGGGGAAATTTAGGAAACCTGGACTCGTTGCCTAAGGCACGTTGGCCATCACACCAAAGTTGCCTCGGCTTCGGGAACTTGGGATACGATTGGGGAAGGTCATCTCGT
Source organism: Camellia sinensis (assembly GCF_004153795.1). Classification (NCBI taxonomy): domain Eukaryota; kingdom Viridiplantae; phylum Streptophyta; class Magnoliopsida; order Ericales; family Theaceae; genus Camellia; species Camellia sinensis. The sequence continues at coordinate 432,431 of NW_021027689.1, forward strand.
GAGCACCCCGCTCGCGCCGATCAAATCGGCTCTCTTACTAACCATGGATATCAATTTTGAAAACTTTGTGTGTCCCTTATCTGGTTATTAGCCTAGGTTTACTATGTGAATGCACACAGCTATAAGTATAGGACTAGTCGCCCGAATTGGAACAAAAACAGTTTTCCAATGTTTGTTGTTGTTGAAAAATGGTTTTGATGGTCGCTACCCCGCAGGTAAGCTAAGACTGTTTGCCACCCTCAGGTGGCTTAGAAAACATATGTTTGCCACTATCTAGTGGGCTTTAAAACAAACATTTGATGAATTGTTCCCAATCCAAATAACCCAACCTTCACCCACAGGCATCAGGCAGTTATATCACATAAGCAATTAGCCTTCATGGCAAGCATGCTATTCATGGCAATTCATCACTCACACGCAATGCAAGGAATGCTAAAGCATAAAAAACTCCACCGATAAACTCCAAGCCAAAACAGAAACTACATTAGAAGTCATGCATTGATCCCTAAGTATACAGAAATGCCTAATGCAAACACATGCCAAAAAATGCAAAACTATAGCAGGCTCGGCTATTTTAAACATGGCATTATGAAATGCTAAAGTTCTAACATGTATTCAATTTGGAATTGAAATACAAATGCAATTAGTATGATGCGCCGAGCCCGGTTGGCATGCAAAAAGTATGAATGATGCAAACATGGTTCATACTGTATGCTAATTTGAAATATGCCCTAATTCTAACCATCATAAGCAGGTAAATAAAGGAGAAAGACGTGGGGTTGGAAAGCATACAACACACACACGCACACTATTACAATTAATGCCCTCGCACCAGAGGGTCCGAATATATATACAGTCCCAAATAAAAGAAAATTGCAGTCCAAATGTTACAGTGCCAAATAATGTACAAATCCTAATTAATTAATCAAATTAACTAAGAAAGCTGAAAAATGGCGTGCAAGCCAGGGACTTGCCTTGCTCCTTGTGAATGATGCATGTCCTGGGCTGTCTTAGCGCGAAATCCACTGGGATGCCCCAATTAGGCCTCTGTTTACACCTTTTTTCTGAAATGCGCGCCAAACCCAAAAAGTTGTTGATTCTTTCATTTTGCTGCAACAGAAGAGCCAGGAAAGGGGCATGGCAAATGTATTTTTCACGGATATATGGCACGCCTCGATCCTCGTGCCCCAATCACGCATATCGTATGCATGATGGCAGAAGGGTCGAAAATGTGTAACTCATATAGTGAATGAATGCACGTGTAAACACAACAAGAACCTAACTCCAATCATGGGTAATCCGGATGTGTCTGGTGACTGGGAATTGAGAACACGTTCCGTCACTCGGAGTACAAAACGCACCCGTTTTCCCATGCCGGGCTAAATGTACCTATCCCGAAACACGATGCAAATGCATGATTATGCATGAATGCAACTAAAGATCAGCCTGTGTGACAATGCTAATGTGAAAAATGAGATGTCTCGAAATGCGTGCACACCAGGCATCAACTGAGAAAATGACAGAGAATGCGATCTAGATACAACCTGTAATGCACTGATGCTGCTAAAAAAGAGATGCCTCAAAATGCGTGCACACGGGCACGCAAAACCGAGAAATGACATACCGCAATGCAAATGAATAGGAAATTATTGAAGGGGCTTACACTAACATGAGAGAGCCTCAGCCACGCTCACATAAAGAGGTCGATGGATGAAAATGGACCCAGTGCCTCGAAACGGTGCCACACGGCACGCAAAACGAGACAATGGCATACACAATGCAATATGGCTAAAATGGCTTATTGAGAAAATGCAACCATGGACTATCCTAACATGTAGAGAGCCTCAGCTACACTCACATAAGGGGCCGATGGAATGAAATGAAGATGCCTCGAAACGCGTGCACACGGGCACGCAAAATCGAGAAAATGGCATAAGAATGCAACATGACTTATCCTAACATGAGAGAGCCTCAGCTTATCACTACACATAAGGGGCGCGATGGATGAAAATGAAGTGCCTCA
>NW_021027689.1:434478-502763 GCF_004153795.1 Camellia sinensis
TAGATTAGTAGAATTGGATTTGTTACCACTCACTTGTCCCCTTATGCTTTGCTTGCTTACTCATTTATAGCTATTCTGGCTCAAATTTCATTTGACAGATCTTGTTTTGCTTGAAGGGTTCTGCCTATATCTATTTTGGTCGGGCAACTTGCCATGTTGCCCTTGTCTTTGATTGTTGGATCTCTGTCATATGAACGGCCTTGATGATGCCAGACGTTAGTGACCAGTTCGTAGTTGATCACGTTCATAGGATTAATTTGATTGGACGACTCCGCTTCCTGCTAGGCCCAGCCTATGCTTTAGCCTTGTCTGTTGTACGGTTGTCACCGTTGGATGATACCTAATCCGACGTCTCTATTTTATTTTACAGATTTGTCTTCTAGGAGATTACCTTTTATATTTATTTGTCCCTCCATACATCTTGATTGCATGCCAAGTTGTTGCCAGTTGCCCTTTGTGGGCTTCAAGGGATGAGTTTGGACTTAACACTTTCTGTTTTGGGCTAGCGTGATTGGGTTTGGGTTTATATTTTTTTTCCTCTACAACAGTAAAAAAGAAAAAGGTAAATTGCTAATAGGTCCTAATAGTTGGATTTAATTCTCATCAAGTCCTATCGAAAATAAGTCTTGATAAAATTGTCGTTAAAAATATTTTTTTTGTGAAATTTTTTTTATATGTTGCTAAAAATTGACAATTAGTGACTTTTTTTTGTCATGATTTTTATAAATTGCCTTTAAAACTTACAATTAGTGACATTTTTTCATGACAAATTTTTCTTATAGAACCTATTAGACAATAAGTCCACTTATTAATACCTACATGTAAATATCTTAAAAAAAATTACAAAATTGTGAAAAAGTATAACATTTTAATTAATGAAGTCTATAAATTTTCTCACTGATTTATAAATTTTGTTTGATTGTTACACTATACAATTATTTTCTCTAAAATAATTTGCTTAACATTGGTATATTTTTTTTTTTTTTTGTTGGTCTTGTTACTAATTTCTATCTCTGGTGCTTAGAATGATGCTATGTTGGTTTTTTTTCTTTTAGTACCCAGTTGCTTTTGGGTTTACATTTTGTTCTTCTGGTTGTGCTACTACTATTTTTCTTTTGGATACTAATGCGTTTGACCTTTGTGTTTTGGGGGTGATTATCTGTGTTGTTGGGGTTGTTGTCTTCTTGGTTTTAGTTATGTCCTCCTCTACCGCTAAATGCCGCAATTCCATCACTAACCTCCTACAATTAGGGGTGTGCATAATACCGCCGAAACCACACCGAACCGCACCGCCAAGGCAAATTCGTTATTATTTGCCAATCGAACCGTCGGTTTTTGGTAAGAAAAATGGCAAATTCTAGTGACACTTTTATCAATCCGCCAGTTTCTATTTTTCTTCCTAACCGCACCGACCCGCACCGCTATTAAATCATGTTTTATAAGATTCTAAAAATTCTTTTTTACTTAAGTTTGCTTGTTGTTCTATACCTTAGAATATAATATTATATTACTGCTTGAGGGGAATTCAAGATGTCAGTAATCCAAAATAAAAACTTGCATCAGCTCACTTTTCAATCTAAATACTTTTCAACAATAAACATTTTCAATATATTGTAAACCCTGAATGATATTAATTTTATATATTGTATTTGATCATTGTAGCTTCCACAGACGCTTGTAATGAATTGATGGCATAATCGTTGATATTATCATTTTGTTGCTACACTTGTTGCATCAGAAGAAAGCTTCGCAAGATGCTTAACATCATGGTATCTCTCGTCTTTTTTTTACTCTTTGATTTAAGTTTTGTAATTTGAATTATATTTTTTATAAACCGCCAATCTGCCCGAACCGCCAAGGCAAATTCGCCATTATTTGCCAACCGAACTGTCGGTTTTTGATAAGGAAAATGGTAAATTCTAGTGACACTTTTATCAATCCGCCACTCGCCATACAGTTTTTATTTTTCTCTCAAACCGCACCGACCCGCACCGCGCACACCTCCACCTGCAATATAACTTCAACCGTTTTCTATTCGCTAAAAAAGTCAAGTCTCTTAGAGAGCTTTACTCTTCTAGGACTATTCATCTTGAGCGTCATGTCCAGACCAACACTTTTGAGTCTATACCCATTCGACTATTGTTTGATCCTTTGGGGGGTGACTTAGTTCTCTCTTTCTCCGGCCGTCAAAACCTTGATTGGGTCCGGGAATTTTATTGTAACATCGAGTGCATTGATGATATTGGTCCTTCTTTCAAGACTTGGGTTTGGTCTCAGTCCATCACTTCTACCCCCGATCTTATTCGTGAGCAATTAGGCATCGGACGTGTCTTTTCATGTCACTATCCCTTCCCTGTCCGACCCACATGTGACTTCAACGAGGTGGCCACTGCATTCTGTGGTACATCCCGTACTTGGCTTAAGGAAGCCTTGATCAAACAACATGAACTCCTTCCCTAGTTCCATTTGCTTAACTTAATTGTCTGTGCCAATATCATCGTCACCACCCATAGTTCCGAGATCAATCAAGAACAAGGCTATGTTCTCTTTTGCATAGATCACCACCTCTCCATCAATCTTGCCAACCTCGTTATTCAAAAGATGATAGCTGCGTTTGAGAGAAAATCTTTAGGTCTCCCTTATGGTTGCTTTCTTAACCGTCTTCTTACCAAACTTGAGGTTCCTACCTTTGAAGAAGATGAGTTTGTCTTTCCTACCCGACCATTTACCAAAAAGACCGTCTTCCAGAGTCAGCCACATGTCAAGGGAGATCCTTCTGGGGTGGGTGGTTCTATTACAGGTGATGATCCTCTGGTCGAGGAGGCCGAGTATGATGTTGCTGCTGTAGGTGAGGGGGAGCACCCTTTTCCGGTTCGTTTTATCAGAGGCTAGTTACGTCAGTTTGAGCATGCCATGGTTTCCCGTTTTGATCATTTGGTGGGCCGGATCGATATCTTTGATGCTTGGCTTACTGATCTTGAGACCTCCACTGATGCCCGATTCATTGCCTTGGAGGCCTCTTCCAGCCGCATTGAGGAGTCTGTTGCTCAGTCTTCCCAGTATATTGCTCAAATCTTGACTTTGGTTTAGCTATAGCAACCTCCGCCACCGCCGGATCTTTGATGCTTGGTTGTTCCTTTGGTTGTTTACTTTGGTTTAGAACTGCTAGACATTTGTGTTTGCTAAACCACTTTTGGGCATGAATATTGGGATGTATTGGAATAGATAGTTTTGGATATACAGTTGGATATTTTGCTTATTCATATCTATTTATCTTCGTTATCTTATTTCGTTCCACAGTTTTGGTTTGTATCGTATTTTGGTATTTTTCCATAGGTGGATTGTTCAAAATGTTTCTAAGTGTTTCTCAATCAAATCGGCTTTTGTGGTTTTGCAGTTTTCTGTTTTGTTGGCTTGGAGCTTTTGATTGTGTTAGTTAGGTTGTCTAATGTGTGCGTTTTTTAGGAAAAATTATTAGAAAAGTTTTGTCCGGGAATTGACAAAGGGGGAGATTGTTAGGACCCTACTTATTGCCAATTATGTGAACAAGCTTGGGTTAATCGAATTGTAATTTTTCCTCTGTTTTTGGTTTTCATGCTCGAGTGGGGAAAGTTGCGCTCGAGTGGCATTTCCACATTCTCAGTACTTTGGCTCATCTGCAAAAATACTGTGAGGAGTGATTTTAAGCTCAAGCATAAGTTTCAGCGCTCGAGCGTGGACCCTGGTTTCGAACACATGTTTTAGAGTCGTCGCTCGAGCAGTAAGTCCTATGCTCAAGCGGAGATCGCATTCTTAACTGCTATAAATCTACAGTTTGCTCCGAATCTAGTGTATTGCTTTCAGATCTTTTTGAGGGTTCTAGGGTTTTTTCTAGGACTATTCTGCTAGTTTTCTTTGATGTTTGATTGAGTATTAAACTCACATGGTTTGACAAGCATACATCAAAGAGTTTGGTTATTTGAGTGTTCTACTTAAGAGTGTTCTTCTTCGGTGGAATCCGGAGATTCAAACGTGGAGTATTCGAAGGAGTTCAAAGCTGTGCGCAGTCGTTGATTCGACATGGATGTTGTGGATTCAACATCAATCTGATCAATTCCGAGATTAAGGTTGCAGTGAAAGAGATACAGATTGTTGAAGACAAATTGTCAGAGTTTGGGTAGTTTTTTTGATAAATTTGTATTCTTTCTTTTTTTCATAATAGATTGATTAGTAGCATTCAGCCCGTGGTTTTTTGTTTTTAATGATAATTGGAGGTGCTCTAATTTTGGTTTTTCCATGTAAAAATCTATTGTGTTGATTTATTGATTTTGAAACAACAATCTAAATCACTTTCGTATGTGTTAGATGATTTAGATTGTCTATTTTAATTGTTTAGGTATTGTTGCAATTAATCTTGATCTGAATCACGAATCACTTAGGTTTTTCAGAAGAAAAATCACAATTGGAGTAATGGTTTACTTTTAGATAGTTTGGTCAAATTTTCACGTAGGTATGACTTAATTCTTTAATGGATTATTTAGAAACTTCCCTCTTTTAAGATTTAATTCTATTTGGATGTATTTCTTCTATTCTTCCATTTTCTTATATTCTTATTTTCTTATGTGATGAATTATTCTTCTTTTTTATTTAGTACATGATGACATATATTCTTCTTCATCATGATTCTAATATGTGGTGCTGTTTCAGTTTTCATACATGTACATCGACATTGATATATAGAATTGAAACAAAATACAAACTACGACTTCATGGTGATTTGCATTTCATTCCGCTTTCTAATTTTTGATTTTCTTATTTTCTGATCTAATTCTTCATTACAAATTATATGTTGGGTTTTTATTTTTATTTTTTTATGTTGCTCTTAATTGCCTGTATGTTTTGTTATTATGATCCTAATTTTATTTTAATTTTCATTTTGTTATTTGGAATTTTTAAATATCGACCTGGATAAAAGGTTTTTTTTGTTCTTTGTTATTGGGTCTTCTTCTTCTTGTAAATTATAAAACTAAAAATTTAAACATAAAATTATGTTAATTTACCATCGTTACATCTAACAAAACCATCATCGTCCTATTCTGGTCCCCAGGAATTTAGAACTATAAAACCACTTGGTTCATATCCAATAATGACCACAGAATGATGTATCTGCTACCGGCTCCCATAATAAATTCCATTACCTTGCCAATTAAGGAATTATTTACCAATTTGCATAATAGCTACGACTGGTTGTTAGCAAACAGAAAGCATCAGAAAAAACTCATTGCACTGTGGAACACTGACATATCCATCAATGGAATGTTGTTTTGGTGTTCCCATTTCTCCGTAAGTCCCAAGGAAACTGAAAAAAATCTCGTGGTTAAAGCGCTTTCCAGGCTACACTCTTGAAAACCTTCAAAATAAGGACCGGGTGAGGGGTGCGAATGGATTAAGGAATCCAAAAACATATGTGTGCGCAATCCGTGAACGGTCATTAGGTTAATCTCTATTACTGTACCCACAGATACAGCATAACACATTTTGTCGATTTGGTTTTTTATATGGGTTACTATATGGTAACGACGCCAATCCTTTGAGGTAGGTACTATCCATTTCTTTTCCGTCTATTTCTGGAATTTGCAGATGTCCAAGCCCTGTTGAAGCTTGAGTGGTGTGCTTGGTTGTTGGCCACTTTTTAGCAAATGGTTGGTAATGTCTGTGATAGTCAGAGGTTGCTTTGCGGTCTGAGAAAATAAATGTCTTCTTCATTGGCTCTGCTAAGCTGGTATTCCATGAGGTTGGAATTCTATATGGATTATCGAGAATTGAATGGAGGTTCTGAGGTAGTCCCCTCATCACACTACATTAAAAGTGGAAAAAACAATGAAAACTTCAAAGTCAAGAACATAGTTGAAATTAAGGTCTTATGGGTTGAAAATAAAGGTAAAAATAAAATAAAGGTCTTATGGGCTTGCCATGGGAAATGAGAGAGACACATTGAAGCAATATGTCACGGCCTTGTTGGTTGTTTCTAAGCTATTTGTGCGGCACTTAGACAATCACAAGTCTTACTTGGAGATGCTAAGTTTGCCTAACCCACAAACTTAGAAGAAAGACAAGTAAGAAGACAAAGCGAGCTTGAGAGAATGCCTTTGTATTCACTTTGAGAAAGCTTACACAACTCTTGGATTACGGATGGAGCAAATGAGCCCCTATTGATAGGCATCTTAGGCATTCTCCAGAATATTCCAGAACATACAATAAAAGGACTATGGAGAAGCTTCTCATGAAAGCTCCCCTTATCCTACAAGAGGGTACTAGAATCCTTTCTAAAAATATCTATACAAACATCTACCTCATTCTAGACGTAGGTACAAGGGTCTTTTTCCATCTCCATTTCTCTAGGAGGTTCTATAAGCTTCTATTGCTTCCATTCCTCCAATCTTCACTTAAATGCTATAAAACCTATTCTAGATCCTTCTATGTATGTTACAGAATTATGTATCATATTTCCACATTTTCTCAAGTCTTTCAAGAGCTTTCGGAATATTCCATTAGCCTCCCTTTCTTGAGACTTCCTCTTGATAGGCAATTCTGTCTAGGTAATTTGCCGGAACGTGACAAGTAGGAGACAATATTCACAAAAAATGTCAAGAAATTATCTTTTGGATTAGAGTAAGATGCGAGACAGACTCATTGAAAAATGGGATCAAATGAAAAAATTCAAAGTCAAGAATCTGTAGAGTTAAAATTACAGTTGCACTTTCATCGCACTTAAATTATGGATTACACATGTTAGGGTTGGAATTACTAGGAGAGATTGGAGGAGTTCTAAGAGTTGTTCTTTTGGGCATGGGCATTGTAGGTAGGTGAGGAAAACATTCTTGGCATAAAAACGGAAAGAGGCTTGGCGAGGCATTATTTAGCTTATTTAGTGATTAACACTTAACTTACACAGGTGTGAATGTTGTTTGTCGAGGCTTTATATAGGTGGAGGTCACACCAGCTGAGGAGGGGGCGCTATATATAATATTAATAGCGCCCCCTATTGAAATTGTACCCGTTAGGCAATTTCATCCATTGATGGACGTACGGATGGTGACGTGTAAGGCAAAGATTAAATCCGTGCTCACACCAAATAGTAATCACTATTTGGTGTGAGTACCTGGGGCTTGGTGTGAGTAGACGTGGCCATCTCCTGTCCACCCACGTGTCACGACCGTGGTGGTTTTGCTTGGATATAAAGCAAAGGTGCACAGAATTCCGCGTGAATGAACAGTAATGGGCGGGAATTCAAATTTTAAATTCCGAATCTCCGTATTTACAGCTGTCTATATATCTAGGTGCAGCCTCAAATATTTGTCGGTGGAGAGATATAAGAGAGATATGCTTTTGCAGTTGGAGAGTTATTACACTGAGGTGATTTTCTGGTACCTTGTTTCGTCCCTACTTTTCTTTCTGCCATTTTTGTCGATTTATTTGGTATACAATGTTGTACTCCTTAGAAGAGTATCCCGAGAATTACGGGCAGTTCACTCAAATGTGTGTAGATCGCTTTTTGACGTGGCAACTAGCACTGTGAGAAGAGAGCCGGCAGAGAGCTCCGGTGTAGGAAGAGCAGAGGGCAAAAATATCAAAGCTAAGGTGTCTGAACAAAAGGGTTAGCAGAGGTAACAGATCATGTAGAAGTGTTCGTATAAAAGATTTGGAGTTATTTATAAAAAATGGAAGGAATATGAAGCAGCCATTACCGGACCCCCCTTGTGTACTGGAGGTCAAGGACACCGGCGGCCAGTGGATATAGGCGTAGTTACCGTAGTCGTGCACCTTTTAAGACCCAGTATGTTCGCAGATGCTATGTTCAGAATATTCCCCGATTTATTAAGAAGACTAAGAGGGGAGTAAGGAAATTACAGCTATACGATGAACAATTAAGGGACGTTAAGTTTGATAATAAAGGCGTGGCGAGATTACTTAATGGTATTGAGTTGGGTAATAAGAGATCTGACCGTCAATCAGACAAGATCGTGGTTACGGGTATCAAATTCATAGGTAATGTTCAATTGGGACAGGATGCTAAGGACGAAGCTGTGGTCCACCACGTGTTGTTTTTTGTCATCAGTGATAATAGTCCGTCAGATTCCGTCCCTACACTTGACAAGATATTTATTGGAGTTGGCGAGGGTAATCCTGAGACCTAGGTTGTTGATCCTGACCAGTCCGACCATTTTCGGATGGTAAAGAAAATGAGATTCAAGCTTGTTGGTGGCAAGGACAAAGAGTATGTTCATCACGGGATAGAAGTTGTAGACCGGTTCTTCCCAATTGATGTTTGGACGGACTCCTTAAAGTAATTTTGCATTCCTTTCCACTAACAGTAGCAGCCACTAAATACATGGCATTGATGTCTCTCCGTTTGGAGGAAAGACAATTTCCTTAGATTAGGGATACACAAAAATAATATAAACAATTTATATACTGACGAAGAACTCTCCTCCTCCTCTGATAACAGGAACCAGAGCAGAGGCCCATCCGCCCAATCTCCCTCTACCTCGAAGGATCCTCAAGAACAGGCAAAACTGCCTGGGCCAGAAGCCTCGGACGACACAATTACTTCGCCGATAGAATAAGCTTCAAGGACTACGACCAAGACGCCGTCTACAACGTCATAGACGACATCAAATACTCGAAAGTACCTACCGAATTGATGAAGAATTTAGTAAGATGCCAGAGAAATTTCCATGTGTTCGTTAAGTTCCAAACAGATCTCACTATTAGAGGAGGAATTCCTTGTATTTTATTAACCAATGGGGACAGTAGTTGGTTAGATTCAATGTCCCCAAAAATGAGAGAATGGTTTGATGTTAATGTAACCACTGTCATGATTAATGAAAAATTTTATTAAATTTATTTATGAAACCACTCAAAGTTTTATTTATTTACTACATTTCCCTTATCATCAACTGTTACATTTTGAGTCACATCATTATTTTTTACACTGATGATTACATTTCGTAAAACATTAGAAAATTCTGTTGGATCCATAACAACTGATCCTCTACGATCAACATCCTCTTTGCTAACAACAATCTCTGAAATCGACGGACTAGGATCAACATCAATAGTGTCATCACCAGCCCGGCGTACATCAATATCTAACAAACTCAGACGACCTCTCTTGTTAATAAAATACAAGGAATTCCTCCTCTAATTGTGAGATCTGGTTGGAACTTAACAAATACATGAAAATCTCTCTGGCAGCCTACTAAATTCTTCATTAATTCGGTAGGGACTGTCGAGTATTTGATGTCATCTATCACGTTGTAGACGGCGTCTTGGTCGTAGTCCTTGAAGCTTATTCTGCCGAAGAAGTAATTGTGTCGTCCGAGGCTTCTGGCCCAGGCGATTTTGCCTGTTCTTGAGGGTCCTTCGAGGTAGAGGGAGATTGGGCGGATGGGCCTCTGCTCTGGTTCCTGTTATCAGAGGAGGAGAAGAGTTCTTCGTCAGTATATAAATTGTTTATATTATTTTTGTGTATCCCTAATCTAATGAAATCGTCTTCCCTCCAAACGGAGAGACAGCAATTTTGACATAACTCGTATTGAATGCAATTTCGACTTACAAACAAAATATTATTTTCTGCCCATTTTTTTACTTCTTCATTTAAGAAAGGAAATGAATTAAAAGGGCTAGTATATGGGGGCCTCTCTCTTTTTTAATGATCCCTGGAAAATGTTTTTAATTGGGGGTATTTTGTGACGTAATCGGTGGGACATCTTTCTTTACAGAGAGCAAAGAATTATTCCTCCGTTTCTGCTTAGCCAAGTATTCCCCTCCAGAGTTCGTCTCTGTTTTTCGAGGGACTTTTCCCCTTAGATGAAAATTCTCCCCATTCGACGAACTCGCCCCCTTTCTGTATATACTGTCGACTTGCTGTTGGTGAGTGGAGTTTTCTATATTTGGATGGTAGATCCTCCCATTGGTTCCAATGAGATCGAAAAATCTCGGGTTGGAGGTTTGGATCTTCTTTGTACATTGAACCATGGCACGAAAGTGAGGGTTTCCATCTTCATGGAGCTCCCTTGCGACAAGTATGTAGTATGGCTGACAGGCTTGTTGGAGGAGAGATTGGAGGAGTTCTAAGAGTTGTTCTTTTGGGCATGGGCATTGTGGGTAGGTGAGGAAAACATTCTTGGCATAAAGACGGAAAGAGGCTTGGCGAGGCATTATTTAGCTTATTTAGTGATTAACACTTAACTTACACAGGTGTGAATGTTGTTTGTCGAGGCTTTATATAGGGGGAGGGCACACCAGCTGGGGGAGGGCGCTATATATAATATTACTAGCGCCCCTCCTGTTGAAATTGTACCCGTTAGGCAATTTCATCCGTTGATGGACGTACGGATGGTGACGTGTAAGGCAGAGATTAAATCCGTACTCACACCAAATAGTAGACGTGGCCATCTCCTGTCCACCCACGTGTCACGACCGTGGTGGTTTTGCTTGGATATAAAGCAAAGGTGCACAGAATTTCGCGTGAATGAACAGTAATGGGCGAGAATTCAAATTTTAAATTCTGAATCTCCGTATTTACAGATGTCTACATATCTGGGTGCAGCCTCAGATATTTGTCGGTGGAGAGAGATAAGAGAGATATGCTTTTGCAGTTGGAGAGTTATTACACTGAGGTGATTTTCTGGTACCTTGTTTCGTCCCTCCTTTTCTTTCTGCCATTTTTGTCAATTTATTTGGTATACAATGTTGTACTCCTTAGAAGAGTATCCCGAGAATTACGGGCAGTTCACTCAAATGTGTGTAAATTGCTTTTTGACGTGGCAACTAGGACTATGAGAAGAGAGCTGGCAGAGAGCTGGCAGAGAGCTCCGGTGAAGTTTGTTCCGGTGTAGGAAGAGCAGAGGGCAAAAATATCAAAGCTAAAGTGTCTGAACAGAAGGGTTAGCAGAGGTAACAGATCCTGTAGAAGTGTTCATATAAAAGATTTGGAGTTATTTATAAAAAATGGAAAGAATAGGAACCAGCCATTACCGGACCCCCCTTGCGTACCGGAGGTCAAGGACACCGGCGGCCAGTGGATATAGGCGTAGTTACTGTAGTCCTGCACCTTTTAAGACCCAGTATGTTCGCAGACGGTACGTTCAAAATATTCCCCGATTTATTAAGAAGACTAAGAGGGGAGTAAGGAAATTACAGCTATACGATGAACAATTAAGGGACGTTAAGTTTGATAATAAAGGCGTGTCGAGATTACTTAATGGTATTGAGTTGGGTAATAAGAGATCTGACCGTCAATCAGACAAGATCGTGGTTAAGGGTATCAAATTCATTGGTAATGTTCAATTGGGACAGGATGCTAAGGACGAAGCTGTGGTCCACCACGTGTTGTTTTTTGTCATCAGTGATAATAGTCCGTCAGATTCCGTCCCTACACCTGACAAGATATTTATTGGAGTTGGCGAGGGTAATCTTGAGACTTGGATTGTTGATCCTAACCAGTCCAACCATTTTTGGATGCTAAAGAAAATGAGATTCAAGCTCGTTGGTGGCAAGGACAAAGAGTACGTTCGTCACGGGATAGAAGTTGTAGACCGGTTCTTCCCAGTTGATGTTTGGACGGACTACAAAGATACGCTGTTGGGAAATGTTGGAAGCATTCAAAAGGGTGCCATATATTTAGTGGCTGCAGAAAGGGGGCGAGTTCGTCGAATGGGTAGAATTTTCATCTAAGGGGAAAAGTCCTTCGAAAAACAGAGACGAACTCTGGAGGGGAATACTTGGCGAAGCAGAAACGGAGGAACAATTCTTTACTCTCTGTAAAGAAAGATGTCCCACCGATTATGTCACAAAATACCCCCAATTAAAAACATTTTCCAGGGATCATTACAAAAGAGAGAGGCCCCCATATACTAGCCCTTTTAATTCATTTCCTTTCTTAAATGAAGAAGTAAAAAAATGGACAGAAAATAATATTTTGTTTATAACTCGAAATTGCATTCAGTACGAGTTATGTCAAAATTGTTGTCTCTCCGTTTGGAGGGAACACGATTTCCTTAGATTAGGGATATACAAAAATAATATAAACAATTTATATACTGACGAAGAACTCTTATCCTCCTCTGATAACAGGAACTAGAGCAGAGACTCATCCGCCCAATCTCCCTCTACCTCGAAGGACCCTCAAGAACAGGCAAAACCGCCTGGGCCAGAAGCCTCGGACGACACAATTACTTTTCCGACAGAATAAACTTCAAAGACTACGACCAAGACGCCGTCTACAACGTCATAGACGACATCAAATACTCGACAGTACCTACCAAATTGATGAAGAATTTAGTAGGATGCCAGAGAGATTTCTATATGTTTGTTAAGTTCCAACCAGATCTCACTATTAGAGGAGGAATTCCTTGTATTTTATTAACCAATGGGGACAGTAGTTGGTTACATTTAATGTCCCCAAAAATGAGAGAATGGTTTGATGTTAATGTAACCACTGTCATGATTAATGAAAAATTTTATTAAATTTATTTATGAAACCACTAAAAGTTTAATTTACTTACTACAATTCCCTTATCATCAACTGTTACATCTTGAGTCATATCACTATTTTTTACACTGATGATTACATTTCGTAAAACATTAGAAAATTCTGCTGGATCTATAACAACTGATCCTCTACGATCAACATCCTCTTTGCTAACACCAACCTCTGAAATCGACGGACCAGGATCAACATCAATAGTGTCATCACCACCCCGGCGTACATTAATATCTGACAAACTCAGACGACCTCTGCGTTCATGAATAGCTGAATCACTTTCCCCAAAACCTCCTAACAACAAATCTCTTCGCCTCTCCGGTAAACCAACAGACTTAGTCCGTGTCAGAATCGGAATGGCCTTCGTTGGAGGGCAATGCCAAACATCAACATTATCATTAGTATATTTTTTAGATAACACAACAATAGAGGGGGCCCTCACTTGTGAATCTTCTGGTATGTCACTCGTAGAATACTTCAGATATCCCTTCATTGTACAATACGTAACCCCCCTTTTAATATTGGAATTTTCAAGTCGATATTTCACCATCTATGGCACCTGTTTGTCGTTAATTGAACAATAACTATTCCCATAATAGACTAACTCGCATTGACAATCTACTGGAAAAATAAACCATGCCTGCAAACTGTCATTACCGTCTAACCTCCGATCATAAACATTTACTCTGACCAACCCACTAGCATTGGATGTGCAAAGGGAGAAATATTTTATCAATATTTTATCAATCTTAATATTTTTTTGTTTGTATCTTAACCTCAATTAAGAAAATAAATTAGACAATGCAAGTTCAATAAATTAGGGAAAAGAATTGAAAATTTAAAAAAATATAAAGAAATTCAAAATCAAGAATCTATACGAAATTGAAATTACAGCATCACATTAATTTTCTGAATTACATATACAGATACCAATCAAGCTGTTATGGGCTTGATAGATTGATGAGACACATTGAAGTAGCAGGAGACGACAAAGATGTCAGGAAATTATATTATGGATTAGAGCAAGATGGGAGACAGACCCATTGAAAAACGGGTTCAAATAAATAGGGAAAAAGAATGGAAGCTTTAAAAGAACATAAAAAAAATTCAAAGTCAGGAACCTTTGTTAAAATCACACTTGTACTTTCATCGCACTTAAAAAAATTATGGATTACATGTGTTAGGATTTTACACATGTTGCGTTCGAATAGCTCAAGAAATTAGGGAAAAAATAGAGACCTTAAAAAAGAAATTCAAAATCAAGAATCTACACAGAATTGAAATTACAGCATCACACTAGTTTTCTGAATTGCACATACCTATGAAGGTCTTAGCAGCAGGAGACTACTCAAAAATATGTCAAGAATTAGAGCAAGATGAGAGACAGAGGCATTGAAAAGTGGGTTCATTGCAAGGGGTTATCTGCTTCCCAGATTAAAGAGAAGCGAGAGAGCTGTCGAGGAAGATCTTCAAAAAGATCTCAAGAAAAAATATTGTTGCAGTTGGCGCCTATTTACTATTTTAAACTAGAGTTCCGGTACATCTAGGGCAAACCAAACCTAAACCCATGACCCACCCAATTATACCCACTTAAATTCCATATTAGCCTGCCCAACTCAATAAATGGGCTTAAATGGGTACCCACGTAAATCCAAAATTGGATACCCATGTAAACCCCATTTAAGCCATCTAAATGGTCGTCAATTCTAAAAAATTAAAAATTAATAAAAAAATATTTTTTTTAAAAACCAGAAAGATGTTTAATAAAAAATAATTTTAAGAATTAAAAATTAGAAAAATAATTAAAAAAAATTCAAGTCTTGCAACAAGATTGCCAAGGCAACATTCACGAAAGAGAAAAGAGAGAGGGACCATTGTTTGTTTGAGAAAAAGGGAGGAGAGGGAGAGAGAGAGAGAGAGAGAGGGGGGGAGAGAGAGGGTGAGAAACATGTTGGATTTGTCGTAATCTGCCCCCACCCCATTTCATATCGAGTGCGGGACAAATTGAGGGATGACGGTAACAGAACGGTGTTAGGGAAAATATATGATTTCCCACAAGTAAATCAATCAATGAGAATAAAAAATAATGCAGAAAAATTAAATCAAAGGCAACACAAGAATTTTTACGTCGTTCCCTCAATGTGAGGTACGTCCACGGGATCGAAATCCGATTCCACTATCAACCAAATAGTTTCCAAACGATTACAAACGAGACACAAATAGTCTCACAAACCACCCTTAAGTGAATTCCAAATAATCACAAATAAACAAGAGGAAAGACCTCACCAAATAGATAAACCAAAATCTTCAGAACCAGAATTGTAGAAGACCCAAAATAATTAACCCAAATCAAAACCTTCAATGTAGACCTTCAAAGCAGAACCGAAACAGAGGTGCAAAGCAAAGCACCAATTCTTGAATTTGATGGCACCAATTCTTGAATTGATCAAGTCAAACAGAGCAACAATCAATACCAATTGAAGCCCAACAAATTACCAAGCACTCTCACCTAAAAATTTGCTGTTGCCGGTCATTAATTTCTTCCGAAGCCCCTAAACAATATACATCTAGATATATATATTATTGAATCTTGTGTTTTGTAATCAAACTCTAATTGATCCAAATTGAATTGGGTCTCTAAATTAGATATAATATATTAAAATATATTATACCCAAACTAAAACAAATTAAAATTCTTTTTCCAAAACCAATTGGGTCTCAAATTCAAATAAGGAGGTATACCCAACAATTCTCCCCCTACCGACTTAGGTGGAGAGATCAACCATACCCGTTAAAGTTCGACACTTTAAATGTTTGTCCCTCGACAAAGTCTTAGTCAACACATCCGAAATATTATCATCTGTGTGAACCTTTTCGAGTTACAACAATTTCGAATCCAACACATCACGAATCCAATGGTATCTCACATCAATGTGTTTCAATCTCGAATAAAAAGTAGAATTTTTACTCAAGTGAATAGCACTTTGACTATCACAATAAAGCACATACTTTTCTTGCTTTAAACCCAACTCTTGCAAAAATTTCTTCAACCATAACTCTTCTTTGTAAGCTTCCGTAATGGCAATAAATTCAGCTTCGGTAGTTGAGAGAGCAACACATTTTTTGTAATTTAGATTGCCATGCCACAGCTCCCCCTGCAAAAGTCATCAAATACCCCGAAGTAGATTTCCTAGAATCAATATCACCGGCCATGTTAGAATCTGTGAACCCATCATGCATCGGCTTACCATCCCCAAAACACAAACACACCTTTGAAGTCCCTCGAAGATACCTTAGAATCCATTTTACCGTTGTCTAATGTTCTTTACCCGGATTAGAGAGAAACCGACTCACCACACCAACGGCGTGAGCAATATTCGCCCTTGTACAAACCATGGCGTACATCAAAGAACCAACTGCTGAAGCATAAGGAATTTTCAACATCTCTTCCTTGTCTTTCTCACTTGTCAGACACTGATTCGAACTAAGTTTGAAGTGACCCGCAAGTAGACAACCAACCAGCTTTGCTTTATTCATGTTAAACCTCTCAAGAACTTTCTCAATATAGCTTTCTTGAAACAACCAAATCAGCCCCTCTTTGCGATCACGAACAATTTTCATATCAAGAATTTGCTTTGCCGGTCCCAAATCTTTTATAGCAAAAGACTTGCTCAACTCCAATTTCAACCTGTTAATCATGGTAGAATCTTGACCCACAATTAACATGTTATCAACATAAAGCAAAAAAATAATAAATTTACCATCCGGAAAATTTTTCACAAACACACAATGGTCCGAAGTGATTTTAGAAAAACCATTATTCATCATGGAAGAGTCAAATTTTTTATACCATTGTCGCGGGGCTTGCTTGAGACCATACAAGTTTTTCTTCAATTTGCAAACAAATTTCTCTTTCCTTTTTCCACAAAACCTTCCGATTGCTCCATGTAAATTTCTTCTTCAAGATCACCATGAAGAAAAATGCAGTCTTCACATCAAGTTGCTCAACTTCAAGGTTCATACTTGCAGTCATGCCAAGTACAACCCAAATAGAAGACATCTTTACAACCGGTGAGAAAATCTCGTCAAAGTCAATACCTTTCTTTTGTGTAAAGCCTTTCACAACAAGACGTGCTTTGTACCTTAGATTCTTGCCATCATTCTTCAATTTGAAAACCCACTTATTTTTCAGAATTTTCCTCCCTTTAAGCAACTTCACTAAATCATAAGTGTGATTTTCAACTAAGGAATTCATCTCCTTTTCCATGGCCTTTTTCCAATCATTTGTCTTTGCATGCTCAATTGCTTCTTGGTAGCTCTCGGGCTCCCCTTGATCGGAAATCGACACAAATTCATTGGGAGGATACTTTCTTGAAGATTGTCGATCCCTTGTAGATTTCCTCAACTCAAGTTGTGGTAGCAGTTCTTGACTTGGATGCTCTTCCTCAATTTCAGGCTCAACTTCATTAGGATTAACATCATCCTCCACATCTTCAATAGGAGGCTGCACATCACCTCCATTTTCATCATCAACTGAAGATGAAGGAGATGGATCCATGTCAATGAGATCACTAGTTTTTGGCTCCGGTTGATCACCTTTGCCAAAGTCTTCAATTGTTTGGTCTTCAAGAAACACAACATCACGGCTTTGAATGACTTTCTTGTCGACCGGATCCTACAATCTATACCCGAATTTATCACGCCCATAGCCAAGAAAAATACATTGTCTTGACTTACTATCAAGCTTGGACCTCTCATCCTTTGGAATGTGAACAAAAGCTTGGCAACCAAACACTCTCAAGTACTCATAAGACACATCTTTGCCGGTCCAACCTCTTTCTGGAATATCACCATTCAAAGGATAGGAATGAGACAAATTGATCACATCAACCGCTGTCTTCATTGCCTCACCCTAAAAGGATCTTGGCAATTTAGCTTGTGAAAGCAAACACCTTGTTCTTTCCACAATGGTGCGGTTCATCCTCTCGACAACGCCATTTTGTTGAGGAGTCTTCTTAACTGTCTTTTGGTGCCGAATACCTTGGCTGCGACAATACTCATCAAATGGCCCAATGTATTCACCACCATTGTCTGATTGGATGCATTTCAATTTCTGTCCTGTTTCTCTTTCAACCATGGCCTGAAAATGCTTAAATACTTCTAGAACTTGATCTTTAGTTTTTAGTAAAAAAGACCAAACTTTCCTTGAATAATCATCAATGAAAGTAACGAAATAAAGTGCACCACTATGTGTTCTAACTTTTAAAGGACCACAAACATCCGAATGAATCAACTCCAAAACATTTTCCTTTTTAGAAGCAATATTTTTCTGAAAAGAAACTCTATGTTGTTTACCCACCAAACAATGAACACAAGTTTTAAGATGTGTACCTTTCAAACAGGGTAGAAGCTCTTTCTTGAACAAAACTTGTAGCCCCTTTTCACTCATATGGTCAAGCCGCTTGTGCCACAATTTGGTAGAAGTGTCATCTTCAAGTGCATTGACAATATCTTTACAAATTTTTCCTTGCATGGAATAAAGTGTATGAGTCTTCTTGCACTTAGCCACCACCAAAGAACCCTTCGTTAGCTTCCATATTCCATCACCAAATTTGTTGTTGAAGCTTTCATCATCTAGCTTCCCAATAGAGATCAAATTGAGGCGAATGTCGGGAACATGCCTCACATCTTTAAGCAACAACTTACAGCCCAAATTTGTTTCCAAGCAAACATCACCCATGCCAATAATCTTGGACAAACCTTCATTACCCATTTAAACAAAACCATAATCTCCTTCGGTGTAGGTAGTGAAGAAATCAACTCGAGAAGTCACATGAAAAGAAGCACCAGAATAAATCACCCAATTGCTCTCTTGGCCCACAAAATTGATACAATCATCTTCACAAACGACCATGAGATCATCGGTAGTAACTGCTGTAGTGCCTTCTTGCTTCTTATCCATACTTTTGACACGCCTTTTCTCCTTGTTCTTGAGCTTTCGGCATTCTCGCTTCATGTGCCCTTTCTCATGGCAATAATAGCACTCAATGTCTTTCTTTGAAAAAGAACCATCTTTTGATTTGTCACGGCTTTGATCACGACCACGAGAAGTCTTACTTCTTCCCCTCGTTTTACTTCAGCCTCTCGTAACAAATGCTTCCGAATGAGAGGAACCTGCTGATTTTCTTTTAGTCTCTTCATTCAACAAGCTACTAGTGACTTGGTCCATTGTGACAACTCCATCGGGCGCCAAATTACTAACTGTCACAACCAAAGTCTCCCAACTTTCGGGCAAAAAACTAAGTAGCATCAAAGCCTGCAACTCATCATCAAAAATAATTTTCATAGAAGCAAGTTGGTTATCAATACTCTTTATTTCATTCAGATGTTCCGGAATAGGGCTGCCTTCTTTATATTTTAAATTAACCAACTTACGAAACAGAAAAGCTTTATTTGTGGCTGATTTCCTGTCATAAAGGCTTTCTAATTTTTTCCATAAATCATGTGCCGAAGTTTCAGTAGCAACATGATGAAACACACTATCATCAATCCATTAACGGATAACACCAACGGCTTTTCGATTAAGTCTATTCCATTCATTATCTTTCATACCCTCGGGTTTGCCACTATCACCCTCAATGGGTCCATACAAATCTTTACAAAATAATAGGTCCTCCATTTTAGTTTTCCAAGTTACCCAATTACTTCCATTGAAGCTAGACATGCGACCTACATTCCCTCCATTGATTTACACAAATAATTAAACCCAAATAAACCGTAAACTCTGATACCAGTTGTTAGGAAAAATATATGATTCCCCATAAGTGAATCAATCAATGGGAATAAAAACTAATGCGGAAAAATTAAATCAAAGGCAACACACGAATTTTTACGTGGTTCTCTCAATGTGAGGTACGTCCACGGGATCGAAATTCGATTCCACTATTAACCAAATAGTTTCCAAACGATTACAAACGAGACACAAATAGTCTCACAAACCACCTTTAGGTGAATTCTAAATTATCACAAATAAACAAGAGGAAAGACCTCACCAAATAGATAAACTAAAATCTTCAGAGCCAGAATTGTAGAAGACCCAAAATAATTAACCCAAATCAAAACCTTCAATGTAGACCTTCAAAGCAGTACCGAAACAGAGTTGCAAAGCAAAGCACCAATTCTTGAATTTGATGGCACCAATTCTTGAATTGATCAAGTCAAACAAAGCAACAATCAATACCAATTGAAGCCCAACAAATTACCAAGCACTCTCACCTAAAAATTTGCTGCTGCTGGTCACTAATTTCTTCTGAAGCCCTTAAACAATATACATCTAGATATATATATTATTGAATCTTGTGTTTTGTAATCAAACCCTAATTATATCCAAATTGAATTGGGTCTGTAAATTAGATATAATATATTAAAATATATTATACCCAAACCAAAACAAATTAAAATTCTTTTTCCAAAACCAATTGGGTCTCAAACTCCAATAAGAAGGTATACCTAACAAACGGGAGACGGGTTTTTTTTATTTAAAATTTTATATATAAGTTTAAAAATAAAAATATTAATAAAAAGTACATTATGGTTAAATGCCCCATCAAAAGAACACAAAATTTAAATAAAAAAACAAAAAAAAAATTACTTCAAACAAAAATATTCAATAAAATGACTTTTAACTAAATACCAAAAAAATTCAATAATAATATCACAAGCAAACATTTAATTCTACTTTTACAAACCTCTAGTTGATTAACAACAATGGCATTTTGTGCGTACTAAATCCCGCACTAGATGAAGTGGATAGGAACTTTGTGACTGGATTAGACTCTCTAGAAACCAAGGGGGTGGAAGACAGAGCCACTATCAAAGTTGCTCGGACAGGGTTGGCCGAAAAACCCTCTGATGTGAGAATGAGTGGTCGGAGAAGATGAAATTTTCTCTCTAGGTGTAGAGAGAGGAAGAGAAAGTGTGTCCTATGTGTGATTAGATGAGATTCAATACCCTCAATGTGAAGAGAGTGTTACGTGTATAAAAGACTTAACTTGTTTCCCAACGTGAAGTTCATGGAATTTGGGTGTTTCAAGGATCTCTTTATTGTTGCTCAAGGTGAGGGATCACAAGGTAGTTAACCATTGTCTTGATCAATATCCAACCCATGAATCACTTGAGCCATTTACTTATTAAATTGATAAATACATCTATTTCAATTGTTTAATCAAACATCGGATTAATAATTTTATTGGACTATTAGTCCAATCCCAACCTCATGTCCACCCAAACAAACGTGGCCTCAATGTGAAGAGAGTGTTACTTGTATAAAAGACTTAACTTGTTCCCCAACGTGAAGTTCATGGAATTTGGGTGTTTCAAGGATCTCTTTATTGTTGCTCAAGGTGAAGGATCACAAGGTAGTTAACCATTGTCTTGATCAATATCCAACCCATGAATCACTTGAGCCATTTACTTATTAAATTGATAAATACATATTTACTAGTACTTATTATAATAAAGATCAGAAATACAAGTTTTTAAAACTATTTACTTATGCTTCTTTCCATTTTTGTTTTACGTTCTTCAAATATTCTATCAATAAATCAGTATGGAAATTTATTTAAGTTTACGTAGTTATGCATTATTTTAATACCTTTTAATGAATTTTGGTTAGTATGGAAATTTATTCAAATTTATTTTAATAATGTTTCTTCCCAACCAAATTTATTTTGGTTAATATGGTGGGTTGGCAGAAAGGGCAATGGAAGGGTAGCAGGGGGTTGGAGGTGGCTGCAAGTGGACTAGGTGGTGGTGAGATGGAGAAGAGGTCGCAGAGTAATCAAAGGTTTTTCTTTTTTTTCTTATTAAAATATGATAAAGTTGGGAATATGGTGGGATTCAAAGAAATATAGGTTGGAAGAAATTTTAGAAAGAAGACCCAAGGAAATGGGCGATTATTAACAGCACTCCTCTTATAATAGTATACATAGATAATAAATTATATTTTAATTTTTAAAAAAAATGCTCGTCATGAAATTACCATTGTTTCTTCTTCTTCTTCTTCTTTCTTTTTTTTTTTGGAAAAATTAAATTTATTTATGATTCATCACGACAATTATTCTAAAGCATATTTATATAATCTTTTCTTCCAAATTATATTAAATAAGATTTCAATTCCCACAAAATATATATACACATGACATTAAATTATCACTATTTTGTCTTTTTTGCATAATTATTTTTACTTATAATTCCTCATGACAATTATTATTTCACTACTAAAATTTTAGCTTTTTGCGACGGTAAAATGCCGTCGCTAATACTCCTAATGCTGTCGCAAAAAATTTTTGCGACGGCAAGAGGGGGGTCGCAACTGGGGGTGTTGCAAAAGAGTTTTTGCGACGGCATTTTAGCCTTTTGCAACGGCACTTTACAGTCGCTAATAACGTTTGAAATTTCTTGACTTTTTGCGACGACACTATTTTACCGTCGCTAAAAATGTTATTTGAGACGGAAAAAAATACCGTCACTAATAGTCTTTTTTTTTGCAACTGCAAGAACACTGTTTTTGCGACGGTGGGGTGCCGTCGCAAAAAGTATTAAAAAAATAATAAAATTTCAATTTTTTGCGGCAATTTAGTGTCATCACAAAAAGTAAAACCTATAACAAAATCAATAAAAATATTAAAATTTTTTGTTTTTTGCGATGGTGTAGTGCCGTCGCAAAAAAAGAAAAAAAATCTGCGATAAAATTATTAAAAATATTAAAATTTCTCCATAATGATTGCATAATAATATAAAAATTCCTATATAAACATAACAATTTCTCCATAATAAAATATTTTTCCATTCATAATTACACATCAACAAAATTATCCCACTACACAATGTTCCATAATACATATATAATGTTTAAATACATGATTTTGTTCATAATTCAAAATAACATAAACCAAAATTAAATGTTTTTCTCATCATTCTCCGTAAATAACAAAAACAAAAGTTAGTCACATTCTCCACAGGCATGCATTCCACAAGAAGCACACTCTTACATGGGAAATATCTGAAAAATAAAAATAAAAATAATTAATGACAATATAATTATGTGTTAATATTTGACTGAAATTACTGTGTAAAAAATTTATGACACTTGCTACACTACCAAACAGATACAAGCATTAAAAAAAATTCAAGATCATAATAAACAAAATAATAATTTGTAAATAAAATTTTCAATCAATAGACATTTACAAGACAAAAAGTATCAAAAAAAAGATTTTATAAAAGATTTTACAAAAATAAAAACAAAAAAAGATCAAAATATAATAAAAAATATGATATAAGCACTTTTTCCACATTGATCACTAATCTGACAAGATTTAAAAAAAGAAAATTATTCTAATAAGGACCCTGTTTATTCAATTGGGACAAGAAGCATAAAATTGAAGGCTACAATTGCAATAGGTGGAACAAAAGATGGTCAGTTGCATGTAAAAAATAACAGAAAGACTATGTACCAAAAAAAGAGAAAAAACACCAAAATAGGACTAGACCCTCAAAATGAAAGTTTAAGAAGGAAAACAATTATATTCAAACAATGAAAACTCCTTCAGGTACTTGCTACATAGTCAAACTAGGAACAGAATGATAACAACTGAACTGAACCAAAAGAGATGATTCCAAGGTCACATAGCAGTTAGAGTGGGTCCAAGGCCATCCATCATCAAAATACCCACAGTAGGCAATGCTCTCCAATCTCCTCTCATGCCCCTCAAGCAAATGGAAGCAGAGATAACTGCTATGAAACCCATTTTATAAGCAGCAATGGTTAATTTACAATATACAAGATATTGAATGCACTAATTCAGATACATGAGAGTTTCAACTTAACCAAACACCAAACTCTCTCAGACTCTGATGCAGTTATGTACTATATGCACCATCACTATTACTGTAAATAATCAAAGAATATTTTTAACTTGAAGTGAGCACCCTCTGGTTTTAATCGTACTATACCAGTTTAATCTAGTTATGTACTAAATAACACTCATCACTAACAACCAAGCAAAAATTGTGATTGGAATTATTTTTCCCTTCCATCTCTAGTTGGGAAGTTTCTCAATTCACTTCTTGGAACCAACTATGCATTGACTCTTACATTAGTTAAACAGAATGTCAAAACATTCGTGTTGGATTTGTCATGCAAGTGAGACTATTTTGTATACATATATATATATATATT
Source organism: Camellia sinensis (assembly GCF_004153795.1). Taxonomy (NCBI): domain Eukaryota; kingdom Viridiplantae; phylum Streptophyta; class Magnoliopsida; order Ericales; family Theaceae; genus Camellia; species Camellia sinensis. Next base: position 458,250 of record NW_021027689.1, read on the forward strand.
GCAGATGAGACTTATGCAAAAACTAACTTGTAGTGCCTATACCATCAATCACCAAATGAATTTTTTTTTCTATTTGGTAATCTTCCCTCCAGAGGCCACCATTCAATACTGATCTAATAAAGGAAGGCATCATTTTTTTCTTTAGCAGAATGCCTTAAATTTTGCCGAAATTTAATTTTCCTATCAGAAACCAATCATAGGGCAACTGACAAGTACCCTTTATAACCAGTATGAGCAAACTAAGAGACTACCACAAAAAAATTTCCCTGGTGTTCCACAAAATTAATGATGGCCTGATTTATCAACATATCAAAGAGAAGTAAAATTTTCAATGCAAAGAGTACTAACTTACCATCCTCATCCATGTTATCCATCTCTTCTTCTGAATGGAATCGTTTGAGTATGTCCAGCATTTTTTGTTTATTTTCATCATCAGGTTGCAATTGCCGCATCTCTTCCATTACATTTTCTCTCATGAAAGATTCAGTACAGCGTAGACAATGAGACAGCAAAAATTGACAAATGAGGTCAACATCCACTGAATTATTTGACCAAATTATGACCAAAAAAGAAAATATGATATAACATTAATCATATCTATGTATGCAAATAAACCACATAAACAAAAAGGAAAAAAGAGAAAACCTAGGAACCATTTGTGAACTAATTCTATTTTGAAACTTTTATTTGTCAGGAGCCTACCGTTTAGCTTCATTTGGCAATTAATTTACAAATTTAGACCAAAAACTATAGTTGTTCACAAAATATTTTGAAATTTTTCTTTTGATTGCATACCTTCTTCACAGTTAATAAAGGTGAATTTGGTTTCCACATTAATTGCAGCATATTAGATTGAAGTTAAAGGGAAGCTCCATGAAACAGCACAAGAGCAACCATAATTTATGAAACACGATGGTGAAGCAACATATGCAATGGCAATTTTTTAACAAACACAAGTATCGACTAGGTAATGAAACATTTTAAATATTTGATAATGACCCCCTGGGCAGACTATGATGGGTTTTGAAGACTAGCTTGTTATGAAACATATGTTGATGGTGATCACTTAATATTTTCTATATGAACATAGTTGCATTGACTAAATCCGTTAAAATGTTTATGTGTGAGCTAAAGAAAACTTCCCCAATACTAAAAAATATTAATGCTTAAAGATTTAGATGGTGTACTCATAAAAAGTAAAAAAGAAGAAAAAAAATTCAGAAGGTGACAAATTTGATTGATGAAAGCAATTGCATGGTATACGGCTCATTGGAAAAAATCTACTAATTATTATGATTCATTGGTTCAAGTAATTTATAGAAATGAACATCTTACCATTTGCTGCAGAAGCGGTCTCCTCTTCACTCTTAGCAGCAGCGTTTCCATGCCCATCATAAGCAAGCCTCCTGCTCTTTATCATTAGAGGATAGCCAAATAGTTCGCCAGCTCTCTTCGCACTTTCAAAATCATATATCTGTCTATGCCATATTTTTAATATTACTTAAGTAAAAAAAAAACAAGGATATCGTAAACTAACATTTTCAAGGACAAAGAAAAGTGTGAATTGGTAACTAAATCCTCGTGCCAAATTCTTAAAAGTTGTAGCTAACCTGCATAAAATCAGGACGTGGAATGCCATGACGCGAAAATGAACTTTTTGGAGAAATTTATCCTGAAAAAGGTAAAATATAGTCCAAAAATACAAATTTCATCACAAAAACAGACTTGATAATTGTTTGAATAAAAAACATTCGAACTGCCTATCTGTCTGTTTCATTACAAGAAAATATAAAAATGAAATACCTTAATAAAGATAATTGTATTTAACTTAGATTAATTTATCACTACCAAATTTCTCACAACAAAATGTCTACGGATTACCAAATTGGTAGATCAAAAAGTCCACATAGCAAAAAGGGGTAAACAATTTACAAACAAATAAGAGTAACTACAAGAATAGATTCAAAAGATTAACCAAAAACTCAAAAGAAAAAAAGAAAAAAAGAAAAAGGCAATTGTTCACAAATGCAAAATTATATTCTGCACAATGGCATCCAAAATTCAACGCAAACCTGTATAATTCAGATAGTAGAGGCCTTGGGTTGACAATCCACCCATTGTTGTTCTAACTTCTCTAATGTCACCACATCAACATGCTCAATTTCAACAGTCAACACTCCACACCTACCCACCAAAAAAATTAAAATCAGCTTGTAAAAATCAATCAATCGACAGTAGAATAAAAAATAGATAAAAGACAAAATTCCAATAAAATCTCTAACCTTTTGGCAAATTCTTGGACCATGGCACTATCATCATAACTCCCCACCATATGATAATGTGATAGTGAACTTGCAGGGCAATTCTCCATTAGGTCCAATACAATCACCTTAATTGCCAATTGAGACGCAGCTTGACATAGCATTCGACCCAATTGGCCTTCTCCCTATACACCCACAATTATCTCCGAAACCCCATGTACAGGTAAATCATCATTCCTACACATAAATCATTCATATATATATATATATATATATATATATTAAAGTTCCAAAATTGAATTCGTATATATGTATATATGTATGTATAGATAGATGTGATTGAGAGGTGATAGGAGGAACCTGTGAGAAGTGCTGGGAGGTTGGAGAGAGGTTCGAGAATGAGGGTGGTGGTGCTTGAGAAGCATTGGAGAAGAGGAAGACGAACTGCTCCTCCTCCGACCAAATTAAACCAAATTTTGCTCCTCCTCCTCCTCCGACGACGCTGCTCCGACGCTGCTCCGACGCCGCTCGCCGTCGATCGCGAGAGAGAGGGGGGTAAGAAGAGATAAGGGATTTTTGGGTTTGAGATTGGGAATTTTTTGTTTTTTGAGGGGGGGGGGGGAATTGGAAAAAAAAAGGGGGGGAATAAAAAAAGATTGAAAATTTATTTGTTTCATTTTTATTTTAATGAAAAAAAATATTATTATTTTTTATTTGGTAGAAGTAGGGGTAAAAAATATTTTTTTTTGTCAGAAATGAAATTTAAATATCAAAATAATGTCGTTTAACTTCTTCTTTTTTCTTTTTCTTTTTTTTTGTGACGGGGTTGCCGTCGTCAAAAAATTTTATTTTTGTTAAAATATATATTTTTTTGTAGTTAATGAATTTTTTAAAAAAAATTCTTTTTTTTTTAGTTACTAAGATTGAAAATTTATTTGTTTCATTTTTATTTTAATGAAAAAAAATATTATTGTTTTTTATTTGGTAGAAGTAGGGGTAATATTTTAATGAAAAATATTTTCCACTAAAGTAAAAGTTAATTTTTTGTAGTCAATGAAAAATATTTTTCTGCGGCCTATTTGTTTTGGTTACTAAAAATCATGAACTAATTTTTTGTGGTAGAGGAAAGGGAGCAGCAGTAGTGGTGAAGGTGGTGGATAAGAAATGATGGTGATGGTGATGGCGAAAGAGATTAGAGGTGAAGTTGTGATAGTGGTAGTATAAATGGAGTGGCAGGGGTGAATGAGAGGTAATGGTAGTAGTAGTGGCAGTAGTGGTAATGGTGGTAGTGGAGTAGTGGCAATGGTAGTAGTAATGGTAGTCGTAGAAGTGAAGTGGCGACAGTGGAAGTAGTGGTGGTGGTGGAATGGCGTATGTAGTAGTGGTGAAGATGGTAGAGGAGATGGGTGGTGAAAGAAAGATATGAGTGAGAGACAGATAGAGAAGATAGAGGAGAGAGAGACAGAGACAGAGTGATGAGCGAGAGATAGACAAAGTGGTCACTAAAAGTGTATTTTCTTGTAGTGGACTGATAAATCGAGAAGGAGCTCAGTAAATAGAGAAGACGGGAGTGAGAGAGTGAGCAACGCAAACACAGTGGGAGAGAGAGAGAGAGAGAGAGAGAGAGAGAGTGAGAGACAGAAAAGAGATATAAAGAGAAGAGAAATGGACGAAAGAGACAGAGAGAGATAGAGAGAAGATAGATGAGCGAGAGAGACATAAAGAGAAGAGAGATGAACGAGAGAGATAGAGAGAAAGATAGAGAGATAAGAGATGAAAGAGAAAGATAAAGAGAAAAGAGATGAACGAAAGAGACAGAGAGAGAAAAGAGATAAGAGAAGAGATAGATGAGTGAGAGACATAGAGAGAGAGAGAGACAGATAGACAGACAGACAGAGAGAGAAGAGTGATGAGTGAGAGAGAGAAAAAGAAGAGAGAAAGGAAGATGAAAAGAGAGAGAAAAAGCGAAAAGAGATAAACGAGAGAGAGACAGAGAGAGAAGAGAGATGGGAGAGATAAAGAAAAGAAAGATGGACGAGAGACACACAGAGAGAGACAGACAAACAGACAGACAGAGAAGAGTGATGAGTGAGAGAGAGAAAGAGAAGAGAGACAGAGACATTGAGAGAAAGAAAGAGACAAACAGACAAAGAAGAGTGATGAGTGAGAGAGAGAGAGAGAGAGAGATAAAAGAGACAGAGACACATAGAGAAAGAGAGAGACAGACAGACAGATAAGAGTTATGAGCGAGAGAGAGAAAGAGAAGAGAGAAAGAGGCAGAGACAGAGAGATAGAAAGATGAAAAAATGAGTGAAAAGAGAAATGTTCAAAAGAGTAAGACAACGTTGTTTTTATTTTTTTATATATTTTTTTTGTAACAGAAAAATACCGTTGCATTTATTTAAACCATTTTATGACTATATATATATGAAGCCGCTCAAAACCACAATATATATATATATATATATATTAACTTTTTCTTTTTTGCAACGGTACGCATTACAATCGCAAAAAACTCTTCCCGTTTTTCTTTTTTTTTTGCTACTGCAGCTGGTACCATCGCAAATACTCTATTTTTTTTTTGCGACAGCAATTTCTGCCGTCGCAAATACTCTATTTTTTGCGACGGCAAGTTGTGCCGTCTCAAAAAGTCACATTTTTTGGCGACGGGAAGTTGTGTCGTCTCAAAAAGTCACATTTTTTGGCGACAGGAAGTTGTGCTGTCTCAAAAAGTCACATTTTTTTGCGACGGCAAGTTGTGCCGTCTCCAAAAGTCACATTTTTTAAGACAGCAAGTTGTGCCGTCACAAAAAGTCATTTTTTGCGACAACAAATGTGCCGTCGCAAAAAGTTCCGTCTCATAAGCCCACTTTTCTTGTAGTGTTTTTAGAATATTTAGTAACCAAGCCCACTTTATGAGCTAAAAAAACATAAATCTATACTATCTAACCTATATATAATTACAAAATATTGTAGATAATTAAAATTAAAAGTTCCAATCATTTTTTCTCAAATTTTAGATTTTTTAAATTGTACAATTACACATATTTAGTTCTTTCTGTTAAACTTATTTATTTTAATGATTTATTTAATTATGTTTTAATTTATTTGAAAGAAAAAAATAGAATCCAAAATTTTTTTTGGTGATTTATTTAATTATATTTTAATTTATTTGAAAAAGAAAAATAGAATCCAAAATTTATTTTGATAATTTATTTAATTATGTTTTAATAGAATCCAAAATTTATTTTGATGATTTATTTAATTATGTTTTAATTTATTTGAAAGAGAAAAATAGAATCAAAATTTATTTTGTCCCATTATTTATCAACTAAACTTTTATCCTAAATATTGTTTGAATGTATTTAATATTTGCTTAAATTAGGAGTTCATTTCAACCCAAAAATAATGCCCAAACCAAATGTACAAACAGCCCAAAACAAAGGTTCAAACAGCCCAGCACAGCAGCAGGCGAAAAGGTTCAAGTGGAAGATATTCAAATTAGTAATGATGGAGTGGAAGATATTCAAATTAGTAATGATGGAGTGGAAGATATTCAAATGAATAAAACGGCTATAAACGGTTATAAGTTTCATTATATACACCAAAGCCTCTGATATGAACAAGACATAGCAACTATAAACAAGTTACAGAAACCAGAAAACATTCTTTGATCTAAAATCACTCTCATCTATTCTCTGAAAAATTTTCTGAGAAGTGTTCTTCAATTTTTGTTTACATCCTCTCTAAAAAATTATACATTAAGTAATATAGCTTTAAGCCCATCATTCCTGTGTAAGAACTACAGAAAAATCAAAGTCTTATTTTTATATCTATCTTTGAGAGATAATTCTTGTAGCTTTCTGTGAAAGCAAAAACACCTTCTTTTCAATCCTGTAAGAGTGTAGTACTCTTAGTGTTTTTTGGACTTAGAAAGTCTGTATAAAATCTGTGGAGAATTGCTCCATCTATGAAAAGGTTGCTAGCACCCTGTGAAGTTAGAGAATATTGAAAAATCTCAAGTGAAGCTTGATGAGAGGGCGTAGACCGAGTTGAAACCGAACCACAATAAATTTGTTTGCCTCTCTCTCCCTTATCTCTTTATTTTATTTAAATTGCCATAGCTATTTTTCATATTTTTGTTGTGCTAAAATCATTAATTGACATAGTTGTTAGAACACTTGTTTTAATTATTTTTATTTCATTAACTATATTTATCTATTGTGCTAGACATAATTTTTATTAGGGTATTACTATTTTTATTTGTAAAAACCTAATTCACCCCTTCTTAGATTGGCTTTTGGGTAACACTTTCATTTTTTTTTTCTTTTATTTTAATATTGACTAATAAGAAAATCTTTTTCAAACTTCTAAAAAGAAATCCTTTTTAGGTTTTATGCTCCTTCCAAATGTCAAATATGACAAGCTTTTCCAAAATCATATTTTTAAATTTTAAAACTACAGCAATTTTACTTATTTTTTTGTTTTAAATACTCATGTTCAAATTATTAATATCTATTAATGATATTTTTACAATTATATTTTAATTTTTTATTTTTAAAATTTAAATTTGTATTTATTTATTTATTTAAATCCTTCAATACTTGAAGGACTTGAATAGTAAATTTTTTTTAAATACAAATTAAATTATCATTTTTATTAAAGACAAAAAATTTTGGAAAATGTATGATTATTTTAGCAATTGTCAAAATGGTAGATCTTGTAAAATATTTTTTCAATTGTCAATTAAAGAAATTACCATCAAAAGCTAAAAAAAAAAACCGTTTTTAGCTTAAATAGCTAAAAACTGACTTGCTAAAATCAAATAAAAAGAAATGTTTTTTTTTTTCATAGTTAAAGTAATGGTTTGGGAAAATTCTATTTCCACACACCATATTGTCTCTGTCTACACACTTAATGAACTTTATTTTTATTACAAATTTACCTTTAAATAAAATGACCAAAATAGACATTCATCCACACACTTAAACATCCAAGCTAGAGATCTCTGTACACAATTTCTTATTTTATATTCTTTTTTTTTTCTTCAACTTTGGGTATTATATGTGAATTAATCACTGGTGATTCTTTTATTTCGTAGTTTTTCCCTTCTTTGCTCCGTTATTCCCATTTGTTCGATTCTTTCTCGACAAATATGTATACACAACACTCTTGAATGGATACGATTGATTCAGAGCAAAGAAGGGATGATTGTTCGAAGACCCATTTGTATAGATGTGAAGTACCTGATTCACAACACATGTGAATCGCTCAAGAGCAAAGAATCGAACAGGAGCACAGAAGGGATGATTGTTCAAAAACCCATTTGTGTTGAGAAGGGATGAATAATAGAGCAAACAATCAAAGACCCATTTGATTCACAACACTCTTGTAGAATTTCCCTGAAATTAAGCAAAACCAAACAGGGTCTAAGAGTTCGACAGATGGACACACACACATCTTCAATTTTCTCTTCCTTTACGACAAGCCTAACTTCGGAAGACAATTCAGTCCCAAGTACAGAGAGGTTTACATTTTTCTCTTCCTTACTCTTCGATCTTTATGTATTGTACCCTGTATTGTGCCTTATCATCATCGTCATTGACCCTCACTAGATTTCTTGATTGATCGATCGAGAGAGAGGCGATGGGGTTATCAACATCAAAACGAGTCTCTCGAAGCTTCAACTCATCGCCGAATTTCAACTTAGTCTCCAAAGAATGCCTAAACCTAGCCCAACACACCTTCCCAAGCGTTAAACCCTACCAGGCATGGTGGAAGTTCAGAATTTGGTCTTCTAGTTTTCAAACAGTGTGTGGGAAAGGGAAGGAAGGGTATTTGGTGTGTGTATAATAATATTGAGTGAAGGTTGCAATTGTAATTTTTTGTGTGTACATTGAGAAAATTAATCAATATATAAATTAATAAGGATATGTATTGAGAAAAGATGTACTCTGAGTTATTTAAGTGGGTGGAAATAGAATTTCCCAATGGTTTGTGAAACTTGCACTTTTTATTAAAAAAAAGGTGATGGTTATACGATAATTTATGTTTAACATTTTATATATTTATTTATATAATTTGGATTTGGATTTGGATTTTAGATTGTTTGAGTTATTTGGTATCTTTGCTCAAATTCGTCAGAATTTATTCAAAATTTTGAATTTCTACTCAAGCCCCCACCGAAATAAAAAATATGTTGCTCGATCCTTAGAAAATTTCATACTACAATTGAGTTATTTGGATTGAGCCCGTCCAAGTTTACAGCTTTAGCAAAGGGATTGAACATTACATGGTTGACTTTGTGATAAATAAATAGTAATGTTATAAATTCAGACTTAACTATTCAGAAGTTATCTACAATTATCATTTTGTGCTTGAGATTTATTTTATACATGGAGCCCACACCACACAAAATCAACACAATTACACAATCGCAATTACATATATCTGACAAGCGTTAAATTTTGATTTGTCAAATATTTTATCATATGAAATCTAACATCAATAACACATCATTAGTTATCATTTAAATGTGATAAACTAAGAGTGTTGGATCCTCTAAAGTGATTTGGTAAAGTGATCCTCTAAAGTGATGTTTCCTGGCATGACACCTATCCTACTAACAGAACTAAGGGTTGAGATGTCTTTTCACCAAAGGCTTCGTTTAGTTTAGTTTTTAAAAAGAGTTTTGAGTTTTGAATTGTATTTTAAAAGATAAGTTATTAAAAAGAATTTTAAAAATTAAAAATTTGTTTGGTTATGAGTTTTGAAAAATAATTTTTGGATAATTTGTAATTTTATTTATTTATTTATTTTTAGTTGAATAGATGAATGTGAGAGAAAATTTGATTGATTAATGTGCAGAATGCGAGAGAATGAAAGAGGAGATATGAGAGAAAATAAATAATTGATTGATTTGTTAAAAAATGGGAAGAGAGAGGAGAGAGAAAAAATAATTTAAAATTTTATTAAACAAACATATTTTTTTAATTTTTTATTCAAATATTAATTTAAGGGTCCAGCTTGTCTCATGTTTGAGATCAAGACTAGACCGTCCAGTCCGGCCTATGAGCTTATTTTTTAGCCCCATTTCGATAATCTAAACCGTTCAATATGTAAAACTCATCGAGTGCTATATCCCTATAAAAAATCACGTTGATCGGATATCAATAGCTATTTGTTCGGATCAGATTTGTATAAAAAAATGGACGGTAAAAAAATAAACAGTTGAAAGAAATCTGATCCGATCAAATAGCTATTGATATCCGATCAACATTATTTCTTCTAGAGATATAGTACTCGACGAGTTCTACACATTAAACGGTTCAGATTATCGAAAAGGGACCCAAAAATGAACTCATGGGCCGAACTGAACAGTCTAATTTTAATCTCAAACATAAGACAAGCTGAACCCTAATTTAAAAACTAAACCAAACACTATCAAATTATTATTGTTGTTATTATTATTATTATTATTTTTTTTTGGGCTTTGAACGCCACTGAGAGAGGCTGAGAGGAAGAAGGAAGTCATCGCCCACCGCCATTACAACAAATTGCACTTTTGGCAACTAGTCAAATTTTAGTTGCCGAAATATTTTGGTCACGGGCTTTGTCGCGGAAAGATTGTCGGGGAAGGTATTGGCGACTAAAAAATATTTAGTCGTCGAAAGTCATATATTGGCTACTAATTTTTTAGTCGACAAAAGTAAAGGTATTAGTCACAAAAAAAACTTTAGTCGCTAAAATGCTAAATTGGCGACTAATTTTTTAGTTGCCAAAAGCTTACAATTTAATTTAAAATCACATTTTCAGCTACTAAATTTTTTTTCGCCAAAACTTGAATTATCTAGAGCGGCCAAAGTTTTAGTAGCGAATTTTCTTTTTTTTCATCTAAATTTGTTTAGCTACTAAATGTTTAGTAGCCTAAAGTCCAATTTGTTGTTTAGCTACCAAATAGTTTAGTCGCTTAAAGTCTACTTTTTTTTGTTTAGCTACTAAAGTTTTAGTTACCTATCATATAATTTTTATGTTTTGGCGACTAAATATTTAGTCACCAAAACTTTTTTTTTTTTTTTTTGGCTACTAAATCATTAGCTGCCTAAAGTCTTTCTTAAATAGCTACTAACTATTTAGTCACTAAAAATATTTAACTCCATTTTTGGCTACCAATTGTTTAGTCGTTGAAAACATCATTTTATGTTTTTTTTTTATTTATTTAAATTTATTTGTCCACAACCTGTATGTATCCCACGCAACCTGTAACAGGTAAAAAAACACAACAATACGTTTCTATATTATCACCCATTTCACAACACGTATTTCACTTACAACCATCCAACAAAAAAGAATAACTTTTAATGTCAAATTCTATACAAACCAAGTATATATTCCAACTGGAAATAATAATTTCATATAGAACAAATAAGCATACAAAAACAATGTCCTTCATACACAAAAAATATATTTATTACTATGCGAAATGGCGATTTGGCTGTTGGAAAATGGCTTTGAAAATTCTTATTTTTTGCTAACTTTGAGCATTAACTAAGGTAGGACCCAAGCGTTATTTTTAATGTTTTTAATTGGGTTCATGTTTAATGCCGTGTAGTGAATAAAATCATGTATTTGGTTGCTCAAAACCATTTTCGGATGAATGAGAATTCAATGTGTGTTTTCGGGTTCGTGGCAATGGTTTTAGGTGGGTTTCCTATACATATGTGAAATGTGTTTGTCCCACATTGGAAAGGCTTGAGATTTTGAATGGATTTATATACTCTAACTTGGGATACTTGGGATGGGCCCTAAGGGGTACCCAAGTTTGAGGAAGGGTGAGATTACAGATAAAGTGGGCTAGACCCATTGGACCCAAAACAAAAACCACACGCGCCACCGTGCGTCCAGTCGGCTGGGTTGAGGCGTGGGTGCGTTGTTGGATTGGGCTTATCCGGCCCAATACTTATCTTTTTGGGCCAAAAACATTGTAATTTATTTATTTATTTTTAATTTTGATTTCAAAATTTCAAATAAATTGGTCCAGAATTTTTCCTTCACCCAAACAGATCCTTAACGGGTTTAGACCCACCCGAACAAGTTCAAAGGGTTCTACCAAAATCTGTCCAGGTACCTGTTCAATCTGTCCGAACAGGTTCTACCTGTTCGAAATAGCCACTATTTCTCCTATACAAAGCCAGTCTTCCAGTATTTCTTGCATCAGAATTTTCAATCAAAATTTCGTCCTTCTTCTTTGCGTTTTTCTACATCTATTCTGCATTTAATTTTAGGAAGACAAAAAGAGAGAGTTACAACATAATTTGGTTCGCCAGACTTGATTTTGTAATGTTGCAAATTCAAGTGTTAGTCGTTGCATCTTGGGAAGTAGACGTCGTTAACTCGAAACACTGGAACAAGGGCAAAATCTACTTGAAGGAGATTTTGTCCAACACAAGCCTCGACTTTAATTCCTGTAAGCATTTAATTAGGAATTTAATTTACATAATTATTTTCTGAATTATTTTATTTTGTTGTTTATTTTATTTACACATTTGATTTACATACACACACTGCTGGGTGTGACAATCTTAAAGTAGATTTCTATTTTTATTTATTTGTGTTAGACAGACGAATATTTTGTTTCGGGAAATTAAATAGTAGTCATATACTCTTTAATTTCTTAAATAGTAGTAATATACTGTTTTATGATTTCTTTGATAACATAGTTGTGATAACCCTGTCCCGAGTTATGCTAATTGATCTTAATTTATGATTGTGATTATATGCTTGATATGATTTTGAGTGATAATTACATGATTACATGTGTTTTTGAATTTCTATCTGTTCATCATAGGAAAATATGTTTGAATTCCTGCTTTAGAATTTAAATTGAAGGTCGTAGAGGCATCAGAAGCTGAAATTGACTACACCACTGTGATTAGCGTAATTTCTAAAGGCTACTGTGAAATTTAATTATAAATTGATTCGAACCAAAATAATTAGATCGAATTGATTAATTTAAGCTTAGTTAATTGGCCTCAATTAAGGTGATTAGTCAAGGGTGTATATAAGGGCCTAATTACACTCATATTTATCTTGCCTGGAGCTCAAAATCTGAAATAGCACTCTAGAGAGAGAGTGGGCCGAATTTAGAGAGAGAAAGGGGCTAACATTGAAGATTTCGCAAGGAAATTAAAGAATTAAGTAGATTAACTCAAGGATTAACTATAGTTTGAAGAATTGGAGCTCCTAGGTGAGTAAATTCATGAGTTTGAGTTTGTAATTTTGTGAATTCAAAATTAAATGGTAATCAAGAACATGAATTGAATTGATTATGATGAGATTGAAGTCTATATGCACATGCATGTTTAGAATTGCCATGAATTCGCTTAATCAAGCATGAATCATATTGAACATGATGAATTGAGTACCAAATTTCACATGCATGGATGAATTTCATGAGTTTCATGATTATAAGTATCAATTGCATCATTTAAGATAGAATTGGAGTCAAGAGGTAACATGCATGCATGGTTAATGAAGATGTGGAGTTGTATGAGATTGAATGCATGAGTTCTTGAAACTTGTGAAGAGGATTCAAAATGATTTTGGAAAGGGACCAAGATTTTGAACAATTGGTCTCATAGTGTTTATATTCTCATATTATATAATGTGTTCCCATGTTTTTGAACCAAAATCATGAGTTTTGGGCCTTTGAACATCAAGTTTGAGCTTCAAACTCAGATCTAGAAATTCCAGAATTCAGCATGTTCACTTGAGCGGGGAAAGCGCAACTCAAGCGTGAAATTCTAGCTCCTAGAACTTTTGCAGACATTGATATGCGCTCGAGCGGAAGGAGTCACGCTTGAGCACCCAGTTAAATGTTTTGACTCTCAGCTCAAGCGTCCGAAGTCATGCTCAAGCGCTAAAATAAGGCAACCAGAACTTTTACAGACCAAAGGAGTCCACTCAAGCGGGAATACCCACGCTCAAGTAACGAGCCCTGTTTCAGATATTTTAAAAAGTTGTTTTGAGCTTCATTTTCCATTCTCTTCCACTTCTAAGCACTCTTAGGCATGCATTAAGCTTTGCATGTGACTTAAAAGGATAAGAAAAAGGCCTAAGAGAAAGAAATAAATTAAGAACGGATTGAATTAGTTGTGACCCAATATGTGCTATGTATTGTGTAGGGTCGTGCACAAGGGCGAATCCACTGGCAGAACACTGTGAGTAATATCTTAGTAAAAATATTTTGAAGTACGCTATTTGTCCAATTACTTACTCCAATTTGAGTTTCATAACTTTGTTAATTTGAATTGTGGACAAATATTTGTTATACTATACGATTGGGCCGGCCAAAGGCCATTTGACATGATTTATTGGGCCAAAGGCTGTTAGATGTGAATGATTGGACCAAAGGCCATTTGACATAAATGATTGGACCAAAGGCCGTTTGACATGAATGATTGGGCCAAAGGTCGTGGGATATGAATGATTGGACCAAAGGCTGTTGGACATGAATGATTGGGCCAAAGACCGTTTGACGTATATGGATTGGGCCTGAGGCTGACTATTAAAGACGAAGTGGGCCAGAGGCCATTTGATGCATCTGGGTTTGTAGCCGTTTAATGTACTAGATAGAACTATGAATGGGCCCAAGGCCGTCTGATATATCTGTTTCAAATTCCATTCATGTATCTTCTTTATTTGATATTATTCACTGGGTTTTCGCTCACTCTCATTCATGTGTATATAGGTGAGCCAAGAGATGTTCAAACCTAGCCTCGGTGATGTATGTGAGAAAAAGTCAAAGTTTTGAGAAGTCAGCCCAAACGTCTCATGCACGAGACTTGTTTGTTCCTTTTGTCTTCCCTTTTGTCGTTAGGTCACCATATACATAAGCTTTCAGTTTGACTGACTTTGACTTGAATGATCTCGATGTGTAAAAGAATTTTATGCCATTTCCCTTTGATGTGGGTTATTAATGAGTATACGTGAAATGTTTTGATGTGCCATGTAAGTACAACTCTATGAACAAAATTTTTGAGTTTGCTTCCGTTTTGGCCCTTTACCTCTGTGGAATTATGTTTTAATGGGTTTGAGGTCGTAGATAATCTCTTGATTACTGGCCAGTTATGACCTTAATCCATAGGGGCGGGTTCGGGTCATGACAATAGTAGTAATATACTGTTTATCATTGAAATTTTGTTACAAAATATTATTCTGTATATTTTGTGTGTAAATTCTTTTGTATATAAATTTGTAATTAGTGTATTATTGTTTCGTCAGAATTATGACAATTGAAATAAACAGTACTGAGACTATTATTACTCAAACCCCCACACATGTTGTGCCAGTGATGACTCCAGCAGTATCGGTAAATCATGGGGAGAAACTAAAAAAATTCAATGGAAATAATTTTAAAAGAAGGCAACAAAATATGATGTTTTATTTTACCACATTGAATTTGGCTTGCTTCATTCATAAAAAAGCACCGGCACTAAACGAGGGAGACACTGACCGGCAAGTGGTTGCCGTAGTCGATGCATGGAAACATGCTGATTTTCTGTGTCGGAATTATATCCTCAATGGATTGGACAATACATTGTACAATGTGTATAGTGTCAAAAGCACTACTAAAGAATTGTGGGAATCTCTGGATCATAAGTATAAGATAGAGGGCACCGGTACAAAAAAATTCGTTGTCAGTCGTTTTCTGGATTTTAAAATGATGGATTCCAAGACGGTTATTAGACAGGTTCAAGATCTCCAATTAATTCTTCACGACATACATGTGGAAGGGATGGTTCTCAGTGAATCTTTCCAAATAGCGGCAATCATTGAAAAATTGCCACCATCTTGGAAAGAATTCAAGAATTATCTAAAGCATAAGCGTAAGGAGATGAAATTGGAAGAACTGATAGTGCGGCTTAGAATTGAGGAGGACAACTGTTGTTCCGACAAGAAGTCAAGAAACCATGCCATGCAGGCTAAAACAAATATTGTGGAACAAGAACAGGGGTCAAAGTTCAACAACAAAAGGCGGAAGCATGATGGCAATGGTCCCAAACGAGGATCCACTAGTAAGATCAACAAAGGGATCAACAACGGGTTCAACAAGAGGTTCAAAGGCAAGTGTTTTGTGTGTGGCAAAGATGGACATTGCGCTAAGGATTGTCACATTCGCAAGGACGGAGGGAGTCCAAGCAAAAAGCCAGCACAGACAAACATAGCCGAGGATTTTTACCTTTCCGATGGAGTTGCAGGCATCAATCTTGCTGCAGTAGTCTCTGAAGCAAATTTGGTGGGTAATCCCACGGAGTGGTGGGTAGATACTGGAGCAACTCGCCATATCTGTGTAGATAAGAAGATGTTCACAACCTACAAAGTGGTGGAAAGTGGGGAATAACTTTTTATAAGAAACTTCTCCACTTCAACTGTGGAAGGACAAGGAAAGATCATGTTGAAAATGACCTCGAAAAAAGAACTCACGCTCAACAATGTACTCCATGTGTCAGAAATTCACAAAAATTTGATTTCTGAGTCATTGTTGATCAAGAATGGGTCTAAATTAGTCTTTGAATCTGACAAGGTTGTACTCTCCAAGAGTGGCATATATATCGGGCGAGGTTATATGAGTGATGGGCTTTTTAAGCTCAATATAAATACTATTGTACCTAATTTGGCTATTAATAATAAGAACGCATCTTCTCTTTATATTGCTGAGTCTTTTTTTTTTTTAATGGCATGGTAGATTAGAACATGTACATTTTAATTCTTTGCATAGACTTGTTGCTTTAGAATGTTTACCAAACTTAGAGTTTGATCCTAATCATAAATGTGAGATTTGTATTGAGGCAAGACTCACTAAGGTATCATTTAATAAAGTAGAAAGAAGTACTAAACCTCTAAGTTTAATTCACACAGATATCTGTGATTTAAAATTTGTTCAAACTAGAGGAGGTAAGAAGTACTTTATTACTTTTATTGATGATTGCACTCGATATTTCTATGTTTACTTATTGACAAGTAAAGATGAAGCCTTAGAAGTTTTTAAGAAATATAAACTTGAGGTTGAAAATCCACTTAGCAAAACTATTAAAATAGTGAGGAATGACAGAGGTGGTGCGTACGATGCACTATCTGAGAAATTTTGTTTTGAACATGGTATTATTCACCAAACCACTGGACCCTATTCTCCTTAGTCAAATGGAGTTACTGAGAGAAAAAATCGAACTCTTAAGGAGATGATAATGCCATGTTGATTAGTTCAGGGTTACCTTAGAACTTGTGGGGGGAGGCGATTTTATCTACTAACTTTATCCTTAATAGGGTACCCCATAAGAAAATTAATCAAACCACCTTATGAATTGTGGAAAGGTCGACAACCTATCTACAATTACCTCAAAGTGTGGGGGTGTTTGGCCAAGTTGGCAGTCCCTAGTCCCAAAACGACTAAGATAGGACCAAAATTTGTTAATTGTGTGTTCATTAGTTATGCAAATAATAGTAGTGCATACATATTTTTAGTTCATAGATCTGAAAATCCTGATATGCATGTAAACACTATTATTAAGTCAAGGAATGCGTTGTTTTTTTAACGCATTTTTCCTTGTAAGAAAACTGGAGAGAAAAGTTCAAATAGAAGAACTTTTGATACTGCTATGGGTAGCAATGAAGACCACAATGATAATGAAGCAGATGAACCTAGACAAAGCAAGAGGGCTAGGATCTGTAAATCACTTGGTCCAGATTATCTAACATACCTGTTAGAAAATGAGCCTCAAAACTTCAAGGAAGCAATGTCAAGTCCTGAAGCTCCATTATGAAGAGAGGCTGTGAATAGTAAAATTCAATACTGCAAAATCATACTTGGGAATTTGTGGATCTTCCACCAGGGTGTAAACCTCTTGGATATAAATGGATATTCAAAAGAAAAATGAAAGCAGATGGTTCGATAGATAAATACAAGGCTAGGCTTGTTGTTAAGGGATACAGGCAGAAGAAATGCCTTGATTATTTTGACACCTATTCACCAGTGACAAGAATAACATCTATTCACATGTTGATTGCTATTGCAACTTTGTATAATCTAGAAATACATCAAATAAATGTTAAAACAGCTTTTTTGAATGGCAAGTTAAATGAGGAAATCTACATGGAACAATCGAAAGGGTTTCAAGTTCCCGGCCAAGAGAAAAATGTTTGTAAACTTGTCAAATCCCTTTATGGATTAAAACAAGCTCTGAAACAATGGTATGAAAAATTTGATCACACTATGCTTTCGGATGATTTTAAGATAAACGAATGTGACAAATGCGTATATGTTAAAAGCACAGACAAATGCTATATCATAGTTTGTTTTTATATGGATGACATGCTTATTATTGGAAGCAATAATGACATGATTAAATCCACAAAGAAAATGTTGAACAAAAAATTTGACATGAAAGATCTAGGAGTAGCAGATGTAATTCTAGGAATAAAAATTACTAGAACATCTGAAGTGTAACAACCCAGATTTTTAATTATTCTGTAGAATTTATACTAATATTATTTAATCTCAGTTAGGAAAATATATAATTTATTATATATTATTATTCGTAATTTTGTAAAATAATATAATTATTAAAAGTTTAGGGGTCAACATAATAATAATAATAATAATAATAATAATAATAATAATAATAATAATAATAATGGGTGTGGTATTAAAATAAATAATTAATTTTTCATTGGTATACGATAAAATGTAATTTAATTCAGAATTAAATTATTTATATAATTATATTAAAATATTGGGTCAAAGAGTAATTATCTTAAATATCTATTAAGGATAAGAATGAATAATTAATTATAGAATCCGGTGGCGTCTTCTCCCTATAAATAGGAAAGAATGAATCAGTCTGTAGAAAAGAAAAGGAAGAGAGTGGAAGAAAGAAAAGAAAAGAAAAGAAGAAAGAAAGGAAAAAAGAAAAAGAAAGAAAGAAAGAGAGGAAGAAGGAAAGAATAGTGGAAGGTGAAAGGGTCTTTGACAGTAGAAAGAAAGGATGAGGTATTAATGTTAAGGTGAGTAATATTATACCTTGAGTCACCAAAATGTATTTTACGTATGTTTTAACTTACCAAAATCTGTTTTTATACAAGTTATGTTTTTAATAAAAGTTATGTTTTATAAAAGTTTCAGTTACGTGGTTTATCTTCTGAACCCTATTTGCTTAAAAGGAAACCTATGGATATGTTTGTTTATATTTTAAAGAATATTTGACTGTGACCTTATAAACAATTATGTTTTGTAAGTACCACCACGAGAGTCCAATGCCTTGGGGGACTTAAATAACCATTGGCCTCTGTTTGACCACTTTGTGGTCCTCTGTTTGTCATGGATCCATTGACCTCTGTTCTGTGCGGGCAAAGTGCTGTGCGGAGCTAAGTGCTACACTATTGTAGGAGCCACCTCTAGAATCCGTACGAGCCACCTCTTGAATTCGTACCTCTATTCTGTGCGGATCAAAGTGCTGTGCGGAGCTAAGTGCTACACTATTGTGGGAGCCACCTCTAGAATCCGTACGAGCCACCTCTTGAATCCGTACCTCTGTTCTAATTGTCACTTCTGTGACCTCTGTTCTGTTCTGTTCTGTACCGTGGTTATGGTCATTTACTTTCATAATTTCTGTATTTCAGTTTATATATTTACATAATATCTGTATTTCAGTTTATGCTACTTAAATGATTTATTTACCAAACTGAGTTATGTAAATGTTTTGGCCTAACTAACTATCCATGGTTATTTCGTGTCCTTTATACTCTTGGTATAATATTTTTCACTCTACCATGTGCTTATAGTTGTTTATCAATTTTCAAGAAATAATGCAATTCAGAAATAGTTTTTGGAAAGTCTTAGATGCGGGGCTGCGGAATAGACACACACAACACTTTTATGATATTTTTTATATGTAAATATCGGCCTTTTTGGTCAGTACATTTTGTAATAAAAATAGAAGCTCCAATGATTATTTTGGTACCCTTACTTAAATATTTCTTCCGCTTGCGTTTATTAATTTGTTTAAGAATTGGCCGGAGGTAACCTCGATTACTGGCCATCACGATACTTAACCCTTGGGTACAGGGAGCGGGTCGTGACATGAAGGATATGCTTTATCTTAGTCTTACTATGTTGAGAAGATTCTGGAAAATTTGGAAAACATGACGACCGTCCTGCTAAAACACCTGTTAACATTAGTCTTCGTTTGCCAAAAAATACAGGTGCATGCATATCACAATTAGAGTACTCTCGGATAATCGGAAGCTTGATATACGTAATGAATTGCACTAGGCTAGATATAGCCTATGTTGTAAGCAAATTGAGTAGGTACACAAGTAATCCAAGGTTCGATCATTGGAAAACGACAATCAGGATACTTAGGTATCTAAGGCATACCCAGAATTATGGCTTGCATTGCGCCTGTTTGGTGCAGCTTAAAAGCTACTTATTTCAGCTTTCAGCTTAATTTAAGCTATTTTAATGTGTTTGGTTTAGCTTAACAATGCAGCTTATAGCTTTTTGTAAGTCAGAAATCAGCTTATTCTTTGAGTGGGGCAAAAGATGCTTTATTTATAAGTCAGAAATCAACTTATGTTCATAGTTATAAGCTATAAGCTGTTAAGGCATAAGCTATAAGCACTTTCCCACAGCTCTACCAAACAGGGCCATTATATCAGATACTAAAGACTCAAAATCCACTAGTCGATACGCCTGCTCCAATGATTATTTTAGTACCCTTATTTAAATATTTCTTCCGCTTGCGTTTATTAATTTGTTTAAGAATTGGCCGGAGGTAACCTCGATTACTGGCCATCACGATACTTAACCCTTGGGTACAGGGAGCGGGTCGTGACATGAAGGATATGCTTTATCTTAGTCTTACTATGTTGAGAAGATTCTGGAAAATTTGGAAAACATGACGACCGTCCTGCTAAAACACCTGTTAACATTAGTCTTCATTTGCCAAAAAACACAAGTGCATGCATATCACAATTAGAGTACTCTCGGATAATCGGAAGCTTGATATACGTAATGAATTGCACTAGGCTAGATATAGCCTATGTTGTAAGAAAATTGAGTAGGTACACAAGTAATTCAAGGTTCGATCATTGGAAAACGACAATCAGGATACTTAGGTATCTAAGGCATACCCAGAATTATGGCTTACATTATTATATCGGATACTAAAGACTCAAAATCCACTAGTAGATACGCCTTTACCCTCAGAGGTGCTACAGTCTCTTGGAAATCCTCCAAACAGACATGCATAGAAAAGTCGATAATGGAATCTGAGTTTATCGCATTAGATAAAACAGGAGAAAAAGCTGAATGGCTTCGTAATTTCTTATAAGATATTCCAATGTGGTCTAAACCTGTGTCCGCTATATGCATTCACTATGATAGTGAAGCAGCAATAGGACGAGCACATAATCATATGTATAACGGTAAGTCCTGACAAATTCGTAGAAGACATAATACCATTAGGCATTTGCTCTCACATGGAATAATTTCCATAGAAAATGTAAAGTCAAGGGAGAACATTGCGGATCCATTGACTAAAGGGCTAGCTAGAGAGCAAGTGTACCATTTATCGAGGGGAATGGGATTAAAACCTATTACTTAAAAGTCGCCATAATGGCAACCCAACCTAGTTGATTAGAGATCCCAAGATCTAGGTTTAAAGGGACAACCAAATCATAGATGACTTCACGTATCACTAAAGAGGTTTACTCCTACCCATTTCTATGATAAGAAGAGTGATACCTGCAGTGTTAGTGGAATAAGTTTTGCTTTTAATGATTCTTATAGCTTGGACATCCAAGTGGGGTACAGCAAGATACTCTTAATAAGTACTCACCTATATGAGTGTGAACTGGGCCGATTCTGTAAGAATTGAGAAGGCTAAATTCTCTAGAGCACTCATGAATTACCAGGTGTTGTTTACGGCCAAAATGAACACAACTGTAAGAACCAAATTGTGTCTGCAGATACACTATGTGTAGTCTATTGTCTTGACTTACACAAACAATTGAACAGCTCAAGGCATCGCGTCTACTGTTTAGCCAGTAAGTTCGATAGACTTTCCCTAGAGGAGGTTCAAAGCCAAAAGCTACCTATCTCGATGTGGTATATCTTCTTAATGTACTCTTTCTTTGTTTGCATCTTGCTGCATGTTCGTTATCGTGAATTCCATTCATGTGGAGGATTGTTGGAAAATGGCTTTGAAAATCCTTATTTTTTGCTAACTTTGAGCATTAATTAAGGTGGGACCCAAGCGTTATTTTTAATGTTTCTAATTGGGTTCATGTTTAATATAGCGTAGTGAATAAAACCGTGTATTTGGTTGCTCATAACCATTTCCGGATGAATGAGAATTCGACGCGCGTTTTCGGGTTCGTGGCAATACAAATTACCATGGTAATCTGTACGATGACAAAAGGTAATCTATATACCACGACAATAAATAATTGCTTGATGTCAAATTATTCTGTACCCCATCAAAAGTTATATGTACGATTCATCCAAATTCACACAAAAAGCAGAGGACGACAAAAAAAGGGGATTATTCAAAAGTGTAAATTATCCTCCGTACATAAAAATGGAAGATCCACATGTCCATGCCCAATGCCATCTATAAAACAAAAATTACACTCATTAGTTCCATATAGCATTTGAATTTCACAGTTTTGGTGTAATAGACTCTTGTCCGTATTATAGAAGCTTTAGCATAAAAGAAGCATTTCCTACGAAATAATCCTGCACATAAAAAACTTTGAATAATGTCACATAAAATAATAACAATAATAATAATAGTAATAATAATAACAATAATAATAGCATTTTAATAAGCACTCCATAAATTTCCTATGGTTGGACTAACATCATAACATTCCTGTCAAAAGCTTGTCAAATATCTATTAATGTCAGTTGAAGTAACTTACTATTTTGCTCTAGCTTGTCAAATATCTATTAATGTCAGTTGAAGTAACTTACTATTTTGCTCTAGGGCACAAATCCATAACCGATGTGGCAAATACTTGTTCACATGACATCCAAAATGCTCTGTACTATGAATAATGGGGTTGTGGCCGCTATTTAAGGTCTTTATTTATGAGTTACTGATTAAAAAAAACAAAAAAAGACAGAGAGAATATATTTCGTAATGGTTGATGCCTTAAGTTCAAATAGGGACATGCATGGCATTGACACTTTTATTTGAGGAAGTTTGAAAATTTTTGTAGTTCATGGTTCGTATGGGTGTGCCTTACTTAACAAATAAGCTAAGAAGCACCTGTGACGTCCATAGAGTGGTTTGGGGGCTGTTTTGCATTTTCACTACCTCGAACGACCTTTTTCGACTAAGATTAAGGCGTTTTTCACTCCAACTCCTAACCTACGTGTGCTAATTAAATTCCTTTTGTCCCCACAGGTCCTATTTTTCACAAGGAAGCTACCTGTGACATCCGTAAAGTCGTTCGGGGCTGCTTTGCATTTTCGCCCCCTTGAACGGCCTTTTTAAACTAAGTTCAAAGCGCTTTTCACTCCAACTCCCAACCTACATGTGCTAATTACATCCCGAATGTCCCCATAAGTCCTATTTGTCACGAGGAAGCTACTCGTGACATCCGTAGAGTGGTTCAGGGGCTGTTTTGTATTTTCACCCCCCAAACGACCTTTTTCGACTAAGTTCAAGACATTTTTCACTCTAACTCCCAACCTACGTATGGTAATTAAGTCTTTTTTTTTACTGAGCTGTACACCATAGTTTATGATTGTTTGTTGCCCTCATCTATTTGTAGTTTATATTATTGTTGTCAAATTTGGTGTTATGTAGTTACAATGCAAACGCAAAATGTAGCTCCTCCTCAAATGATATGTAAAGACAGGTTCTTACTTGTGTAGTTCATTAGGAAAAGGGATTTGTGTTAGGCATTCAACATATGACTTATGCTATCTGTGATATTATGATGAAGTTTTAAGCCCATTGTCCATATGCAAATGAAATATGGTATAGTGCATTTATTTTTCCGTTTGTGTCAGGTTACTAAGCATGTGGAAGCTAAAATGAACTTGAATCAAAGCTAAAGTTTAGGTCAGTTCTAGACATGGTTTCTAGTTTCTAACTGGATGACGTATTAATGATATGGTTTCTTGTTTCTGCAATCCATCTCATCTAGTTAGGAAATCATGTTGCTACAAATTACTTCCAAGTTTACTTGGTTGATTCAACTCAGTCTGAAATCTGAAATGACACTTGGATATCTATGTATTAACTTGTTCGAAAAGGAAATAAAATAAATAAATTTGTATCAACAAGTAACTATGTTCTCAATTGGTTGATTATATGAATATTTCATTCAAATCATGTGGTTACCTTATGGAAATCAGAATGAAGTCTTTTGGAGTATACAAACACTAGGTCCTCTGCTACTAAGTCTACTAATATAATGCATCAAAACCTATTCAAAGCACAGAGAAAAAAAAAATGCACGAACAAAACCCATAATCAACATTCTAACAGGTTTGATTAGGGCCTTAGAAAACAATTCTAATTAATATTCATACTCAAATTCCACATACATGAACAATTGTATGTCAAGTCATCTTAGAGGGAGAGATATCAATCTAACCCTAAGAGAGGGAAATTATATTTGATATTGAATATAGATTGTAGTTTTATAGATCTCTGCAAATACATTTTGTAATCATAAATTTTCTTGTTTCTTGTCTTCCCTTTATTGATGTAACATAATACTTTGTATGGTTTTTCTTCTGCATCAATAAAGTTCCTCTATTTGATGATGGGAAAAAAAAAAAGAAAAAAAAATACCTAACACAAAAGCATAACTTAAAATTGGTTAAGTAATTTTTTGTGGGACATAGTCTATTATAATTCCACATACTCATGTAGAAATCTTTAACACATAATTTAGGTATTACCAATATCAAATTCTATCCATTTATAAAGTGGTTGCTTTTTTATTCATTTCAATTACAAAGAATTGCGTACTTCCTTTCTAAAACAATCCATGATTTTGTTTTTGCAACAACGTACACGTTCGTAAAAGCATTAACATACCACATTGCCCACACATAGCAGACAATTGACATAAAGTTTCGGGTTAAATTGATTGTTCAAGAACTAAACCAAGACACCTATGTAGCCAAAACTAACAGGTCATTAGAGAAGCTATTCCCCTCGTTTGGACAAAATCCTATACCCAAATGATCAGTATTAGCTACAAAAGACTTCTCAAGGTTCATTGAATGTTAACCAAGAAATATATGTCTAATAAGCATGTGCAAGGACCAAGTTTTTAATCCCTCACTTAGACTAAAGTTCATTGACATAAAATGAAGCATAATTCAAAATTAGAAATGTACGAGTTGATTTCCATTTGTTCAAAATTCTTAATCTGACTTGTAAGGGTAAGTCACTGTGCAAAGATTACCTTAGAAAGGAAATCTAAAGCAGCACATAACATCATTGAACCACAGTGCACTCTTTTCACAAGGTCAAACCTGTAACAAAAGTCTTCGCGAAACAACCACCCCAATCCCCCTAGCCAACAATTTTATCGTGCCCCTAAGACATTTCATTTCTCCAATTTAAAATTAGGATCATTGCCCACCTGTCCTAATTTGAAAAACTCTCTTAATCATCAATGTGTTCATGTAAAAAACAGAAACAACCAAAGACTTGGCACTCCCATTTCTATCAATGATCCAACATTCATTTAAGATGGTGATACCGAGAAGCATGTATATATATACATCCACACATACAATGTAGGTAGACACAATTTTGTTTAAATCAACGAAAAAAGAATTGGGTATAACATATTTTCATGCATTTACAAATATGTATTATAAGTATTACCTAAAATTGTGGACAGAGAGGAGCATTATAAACTCAACTTATGGGAAAACTCCACTTATATCTCTTCTCCCACCACTTCCAAACCAAGAAGTGGTGGAGTTAATGTTTGATAATCAGTCTAATTCATCACATGGGTTTGGCCACAAATACAGTAATATACCATCAAATGCAATGTAATTTCACCTTAAGAAGACATACTGCAATTAAGGTGTGAAAGAGAGACTGTTGATACCGATGCCAAAACGAGTAGATAATTAAGAAATTGAAAGATTAACAAGGGCTACCAACTACACCCACAGAAATTGAAAGATCATTATTGGTTGGTTGTTTTTTGTTTTCATTACGAACATGATGCAGATAGCAGTCCAAAAGTTGAAATCAGTAAATTCAAAAGTAGAGATGGAATTCGGAGGAGTCCAGTAGCAAAGACAATATTCTTATATTGCCATAAAAATATAATTTGGGTACCTAGCATTTGTAATCTAAGAAACTTGTTTTTCTCAATTGACTCCGAAACACCTAAAACTCAAAATTCAAATTTCAAAATCCAAAATCCAAAATCTAAAATCAAATTTCAATTCCTCTATCTCTTTTGTATATTAACTAAAATTTTTCACTGCCTATTTACTTTCTTCGTTTGCTCCCAACCTATACCTTCACTACTCTTCGTTGCCTCATCTGTTCACCATCCCACCCACCATAAGATGATAATGTTTTGGAATTTTTGAGATTCAATTTGGGATTTATGTATACAAATCAAACCACTTCAACCAAACTCATTTACGAAATCAACACAAAATTAAACTAAAAAAATCATACAAAACCCTAGAGAAAGTGTGCGAAATGGAGAAATAGGAGAAGAGAGAGAGAGAGAGACTGAGAGACCAAGAGAAAGACCGAGAAAGAGAAAAATACCTATGATTCAATGGCAGTGTTGATTTGCAGTGGTCGCGGTGGCGAGCGCCGGTGGCCAGCGAAGGCGGTGAGCGTCGATGGTGAGTGGGGTGAGGTTTGATATTGACGGTTCTCTGTGTTTGGTGTGTGAGACAGAACAGATCAACAAAAAGTGTTTCTGTGTGAACAATTTATCGGGCGCCAATATAATGGATTTCCCCCTTAAAATATTTTTCAATATTTAGCGACCAAATTATTATTTGTCGACAAATGTTTTTTTTTTATCGGCAAAGAAAATTTTATTGATGAAACGCGTACAAAGTACAATGGAAAATATCAATAAAGAGGAGCTTGGAGCTAGAACAAGCTCCAACCTTCTAGTTGGTGAGAAACCAACAAACAGAAAGAAGCAAGAAGAAACAAGACTAAAACAACTTTACACAAAAACCAAAAACTCCCAGAATGAAGGCACCTCTGATCAAACATCGAAAAAACAAGACTAAGACACCTCTGATCAAACACCAGAATGAAGGCAGCCAGCAATCAGCAAACAGATTAAACAGCCCCAAAAACCTCTGAGAGCAGAACAACCAAAAACAAGGCCTCTGAGACCACTACTACAAATACAGATAAAGATCACACTTTTTTTGTGTGATGTGTATTTTTGAATTACACATTTTAAGTTGTATTAAAGTGTAGTTTTTGGGAGTGTGATTAAAATGAGTCATTTTTAATCACACTTTTTAAGTGTCATTAAAAAAAATGTTTTCATCACATCTTTTAAGTGTGATTAATGATATTTAGATCACATCTTTTAAGTGTGATTAAAAATATTTAGATCACACCTTTTAAGTGTGATTAATAAAATTTAGATCACACCTTTTAAGTGTAATTAATAAAATTTAGATCACTTTTTTTAAGTGTGATTAAAAACATTTAGATCACACATTTTAAGTGTAATTAATAACTAATAAAACCTGTGATAAAAAAAAATCGACATATTTGAAGAATAATCAATATTATTTTTGTACGCGCATTTGAAGAATATAATACACACTATATACTATATTTTGAATCATAACCATATATTGAATGGAATAACGTCATATATTTCATAAATTGTATATTTTATATAAAAATCAATTTGAAATATTTTATACAATCACACCTATTTAAGAAGTGTGATTAAGTAGAAATATAAAGAATATGAACAAAAGGGACGGAAGCAGAAATATAAAGAACATGAAGAAGGTAACAACACAAATAATAATAAAAATAAGCTAAACTAAAACTGAAATATAATACTAAAAGAAAACAGTTTAAAAATACATTAATAATAAAACTTACAATTGTTTAATGGAGTGAAATAAATAATTCTTCAAAATAAATAACTTGAAAACGAACTTGAAAAGAAAATTACAGAGATAGGTTTTTCTCTTGAGGAAGGAATGCTCTCAATTTTTTCTAACTCTGCCTTATTCTTGACTGAAGAGACCCTTTTATAATCAAAAGAGACCACTGTTAGCCTTGTGAGTGAATACTATGAGCCATGTGAGTGAATAGTCTTGACTTGAAAGGAGCATCAGAAGCACATGGGAGTTGTCTGCTGCTTTCGGTGAGTGACTAAAACTTTTACTGTGCTGAATTTGTCGGTGGGATGAATCATGATGAATGATGAATAGTAATGTTGACTTTTTGATGAATAGTGAACAATAAAGTTGACTTTTTTACTATTCATTGCTTGGAGGCATGTGACTGAGGGAATCAATATAGATATATATACCAGCAGCTTTTCTCAAAAGACGAGTATTGATTGAAGCTGATAATTATAGCTATATAGAATCCAATGACTGAATTAAGCATATGGGTCCTGAGCATCTTGGAACTCGGGTCCATATGGATTTTGAGTAGTTGAACCTTCAGAAGAGCTTGAACTGTCTGAACCATCTTCTGAACTGCTGTTATCCGAGTCTGACTTGGCTTGGGCCATGAGTAAACGAGTCATTTGGAGGAACTCATCTTTAGATGACTTGGACTTGGGCTTAATCTTTGATTTGAATTTATCCTTTGACTTGGGCTGGTCAGAACTGGGCTTTGCTGTCTTGGATTTAATCTTTGATTTGGATGACTTGGGCTTGGAAGAACTGGATGATGGGCTTCCAAGATTGACTGGAGGAAGTTGGCTTCCTTGAGTGACTGGAGCAGTTGGGATCTGCTGAGCTTTAACCATGGCAGATGTAGGAGCATGAATGTTAATCGGGAACTCAGTTTGAACAATTTCAACAATTCGTTGAATCTTGAAGTTATCCCACCATTTAACCTTATGTAGCCACTGAATTACTTTACTAGAAATACCATATTGCCATTTAAATATCTAAGGGATTTTATATTTGGATATAAAAATAAGCAATTGAGGGAATTCTCTTTGCTGTGGAGTAAATGAGAAAACAGTGGAGAAGTAATTGACTTGATCCAAAATTACTGATGGGAAGATGTCTGGAATGGCACCATAATGGGTCCACCATCTCAGAAACCAAGTAGGTAATTCTGACTTAAACTTCTGATCAAATTGAAGAAACCAGGAGTGACTACATGTTTCATTTTGATATAAAAGGACTTTGAACCAAGCATCAATATAATCATAATAATTATACTGAAGGGAGTGATTAGGTAAATCTCGAAGTTGATAAGGAAAACCCCATTCAACTAAGGAAACAAAATTGTGAATATAAAGTGAATAGTAAACCACTTTACTAGTGTAAGTACGATCATAAATGGGTTTAATCACAATTGACTGATGGTTGAGCAGGATGTCTTTATAGAAGGTGATTGTTTTCTCTGGATGGAGAGGAACAAAATGCCATCCAGGAGGGAAATAAGTTTTAACCAGATCATTAACAGATTGACTCTTTGGGTGACTAGGTTCTTTGAAAAAGAGATTAGTAGTTGTTGAGTCAACATAATCAGATCGAGCAGTTTTAATAGGACTAGGAGGGTATGGAGTAACTACTTGGCTGGATGAGGCAAAAGGATCAGTGGCCAAAGCAGATGTGAAACTGGGTCGAGGAATATTACCAAGAACTTGGTAACGGTTAATTTGCCAACGGGCAAAAATTTGCTTACTAGCAAGATTTTGAACATCTTTTTCTAAAACATATTTAGTAGATTTGCAATCAACACGAAATTTTTTTTTGATTTAAAATATCATCTTGAAATTTACTAATACATAAAACAGCAGACAAATTTTCTTTTTTAATAGTACTATAATTCTTTTGTGCTTTATTCCAGACACCAGAATGATATCGAACAATTTGTTCAGATGACTGAGGATTAATTTGCTGGAGAAGGATGCCGCCATAACCGATATCAGAGGCATCAGTTTGAATAATTTTGAATGAATTTTCAGTAGGAATACCAAGATAAGGAAGAGACTTGACATATTGTTTAACTTGTTTAACAATAACAGTATGAGTAGAAGACTAAGGAGGAGGATTGTCTTTTAACCGATCAAACAGAGGTTGACAAGTTTTCTTAAGGTCTTTGTAAAAAATTCAGCAATATAATTCAGTGATCCTAAAAAACGTTGTTTATTGAGTTTTATCTAAGATTTCATCAGGGAATTTAAACGCAAATTCAATGGAATGACTAATAGGTAAAATAGTATTCTGGTGAATATTACAACCTAAAAATCCGACTTTGGTTTGAAACAATTTAATCTTAGGAGCAGAAATGACTAGACCATGACTCTTAATGGTATAAAAGAATGCAGTAAGATGTTTCCAGTGTTCACTAATTGATTTTGAAAAAATAAGAATATCATCTATATAAACTATGGAAAAATGACTAAATGGATTGAAAATATCATTCATTATATTTTGAAATTCACTAGGAGCATTTTTTAACCCAAATGGCATGACATTCCATTCATAGTGACCAAAAGGTGTAGTAAAAGCAGTTTTATATCTATCATGAGGATGAATTTGTATTTGCCAAAAACCACTTTTTAAATCAAATTTACTAAAAATAACAGCTTGACTACGTCTTTTAATCAAATCTTTTTTATTAGGAATAGGATATCGAATCCATTCTAAAACTTTATTTAATGGTTTATAATTGATGACTAAGCGAGGGACACCTCGTTCTAATTCAGCATTTTTATTTACATAAAAAGCAGGACATGACCAAGGTGATTTACTTGGACTAATTATTCGATTTTTTAATAGTTCATTGATTTCTTTTTTACACATTTCAAGTAATTCATGATTCATTTGAATAGGTCTAGATTTAGTAGGAATTTGACTTTCATGAAAATTCTTAATATATGGTAATGTGACTACATGTTTTTTCCTATATCAAAATGCAGTAGGTAAAGTAAAACAAATGGTAGTTTCTAATTTTAATTTAAATTCATTAATTTGAGAAATAATTACTGGATTAGTTAATTGCTGATCAATTCTTTTGTAATTAATTTCTTCTTTAAGATATGTTAAATGACGAGTTAATCGATTAATCGTTTGAGAAATAGAACAATCTTTTAATTGATTTAATTCTAATATTTCAAGAGGAGATAAGAATTTAAAAATAACAGGTTGCCCTAAAACATGAGTAGTTATTCCTTCACTAGAGGTGGTAAATGGGTATAGCAAAAATATAAATGGTGTTCCTAAGATAACTTTATCAGTCATATTTTTAACCAAAACAAAAGAAGTTTTAAAGCAAACATTATTTTGACATATATGAACTTTAGGTATTTTATATTTAATATGCATTTTACTACCATTAGCAGAAGTTAATTTTTCACGACATTTTTCATAATATTTAGTAGGGAGTAATCCTTCTTGAATACAATTAAGATCGGCACCAGTATCAATTAAAGCGATAACATCTAATTCAAAATTACTAATAACTATTTTAATTTTAGAATACTATTTTTGAATATGGATTTTATTAAGGAGATTTAATCTATTATCTTCATGATTATGAGATTGAGATTGATGTGATCGATTATCAAATAAAAGATTATCAGGGTTAGTAGGTTCATCAGATTCATGTTCAGATTCATTAGGAGAAACATTATTGGTTTTGAAATTATCTAAATTTTTATTAAGTTTTAACGTAATAATTTCATTTTCTAAATGTTGATCTTTATTTTGTAAGTCTTTAATGGTTTGTTTAATCTGATTAATTTCTTGTTGTAAATCTTGTAAGGTAACTTCTTTGTGTTTATTTTTAAATATTTCTAAGGTTTTAGATAGACTAATAATAGGCTTATCAAACTTAGGTTTATGATTAGTATTGATTAACAAAGATTTTAATTTATCAGTATATTTCTTTTTTAATTCAGAATCTTCAAGTCTACTAATTATTTCAATAAGAGCAATTTCTTCTTGATTTTGTTTAGTAAGAACAGTAATTTGTTTAACAGGTTTACAACAAACACCATTATATCCTAATTCTATATTATTATCAGAATCTTCACTAGGTGAATTGTAATTAGATGAAGTGTTAGAATTATCAGGAGAGGAATTGCTAACAGATTGATTTAATTGAAAGATTTCAAATAATTGGTTTTTTGATTCATCATTAATTTGAAGTTGATTAATTTTATCTTTTAATTTCTGTTTTTCTTTACATTTATTAGAATAATGACCTTTTTTACCACAGTTGTAACAAGTAATATCTTTATTAGATTTAGCTTTTAGATGTGATTTCTTGTAATATTTCTTTTTAGGTTTAGTATAGAATTTATCATTTGATTTAGAAGGTGAATAATTCTTTTTATACTTGTTTGAATATTTGTAATGAGATTTACTATGTTTTTTATGTGTTTTCCTACGGGAAGGTGCAACAGGAGGTAAACCATATTGTTCACAAAAATTACCTAATTCATATTTAGCCTTATGTTTATCTTTAGTAGCTTTGTGACTGAGTTTAAGATCAATACACATTTTTAATCCTTCTTTTTGAATAGTGCTAATGATATCACCATAAGTTAAAGTGTCATATTCAATGATACCAGTAGGTTGACTAAGAACATCTCTAATTTTGTAAGCAAACAAACTAGGTAATCCGCTAATAAATTTTTCTTTCCAAAAAGATTTAGTACAATCTTCTCTTAACATAACTCTAGAGGTAAATACATCTTTATACCATCTAAAATCACTTAATTTTGGACAAGTAAGGTTACTAAGTTGATCATGTATGCGAGAATATATATTAGTAGGAGTACCTATGAAATGTCTAACTATGGTATAGATTAATGTGTTAACACCATCAGGTTTGTAATAACCAATAGTTTCATTAAAGATTGGCAAATCATTTTCATCTTTTTGATTAGCATATAAGATTGATTCTCTTTGTTCTTCAGTAAGGTATTTTTTCCACCAAGATTTGAGCATACCGGTAAAACGGGAGGTAACTAAAGAAGTAATTTCAGGTTGAGAGTAATCAGGGTAGTTAGTAAGATAACTATTTGCAACCATAGATAAGTGATTTAATTTTTGAAGTATTTGATCTTTACTAAGACCATCAATATTCCATTCGTATAATTTTTTAGCAGATACAGAAAATTGATTAAAAAGATTAGTTTCTTCATATTGGAGGTCAGGTGGAGTAGGTCGAGAATACTAATTTTTAGTAAGAGTAGTCGGTTGAGGTTTAGGATAGTGGAGTTTATTAAGATGAGAAGATTGAAATTGTTGAGCTAATTGATCAATTTCATTATCAGTTGTATTAGTTTCTGATTGAGTAGAAGTCTTGTCTAAAGGTTGGTTTAGGACAATAAGACATTTTTCCTTAGATAGTGAAGCTTGTTCCAAAGTAGTTAATTTAGTGAATATTTGTTCTATAGCTTTAACAATAGAAGTATCTTGAGTGACTAAACTATTTCTTTTAGAACGATTACTGGGTAAGTTAATCAAAGGTTGATCTAAAGATTGTTTAGTGGATGTAGTGTTAGCAGAATAATCATCTAAATTAGTTTCTAGTTTATCTAATTGTTTACCAATTGTTTTTAAACATTGATTAGTATAATTATTTTGTTCAATAACTTTTTTAATTTCAGGGTCAGTGCCAGGCAACTTAAAGGAGAGGCTGGGACTTCAGATCCTTGATGTTCAATAATAATATTAGATAAAGGAGGATGATTAGAGCTAACAGAAGTATTTAGAGAAGTTTTCCATTTATGTTTTGTGATTGTATTAACCTTTTTGTAATAGTTGTCTAAATATTCAAAGAAAGGAATTTCCATACTATATTCAATCATAAAATCATACCATTTTCTAGTAAGTTTAGATTGTTGAGTAGAATCATATTTAGCACAATAAGCATGTCTTTTAGTCCTATTTTCTTTAGATTTAAATTCGACATGTAATTTATCAAGATCAGGAGCAAAAGATTTACTAATTGTCATTAATTGAGGATTGATTGGAGGTATTACTTCGAAATCAGTTTGAGTAGGAGAACTATTTGATTTAGTATCTTCTTCATGGAAATGTGTATAAGTAGAATAAACAGGTTTACTAATTTGAGAGGTAGTAGAGTTATCAATGCCTTTTAATTTACTATGGGAGGGTTGACCAAGATTAATTTGACTATTTTTTCGGAATAAAGGAGTATTAAATATTTCATCTTCAGTTTCAAGATCAGTAGGTATACTAGAAGTACTATGTCTAGAAGATTGACTACGATTAAATTTAATACGGACTGAACCGTCAGTAAATTGTTGAATATCTTGGATATCTTGACTAGTGGATTGTTGTTGATTATGTTTGTAATTTTCAATGACAGTAATCCATTGACCAGGGAGAGTAATATCTTTTCATTCTATCATTTGAGGGATATTTATATTAGTATCATTGCTACTAGTTTGAATCAGTAATGTTTTGTCCTTAGGACTTTTATGTAAAGCTTGAACATTTAAATTGGTTTTAATACATTTATAATGGACACGGTAAATTAAAGCAATATTATGAGTTTTTTCTTTCATATTAGTAAATGAACCATTTAATTGAATATTTAAAGTTAATGCATCTAATATGTGTGGATCTCTAAGACTGAGTGTGAAATCAGGAAAACAATTAAAATGAATACGTCCTTTGTCAAGACCAGTTTCCACAATACCCATTAAACTATACTTTAATTAGAAGGTGTGATTAAAAAATATATAAATAATCATACTTTAATTACAATGTGTGATTAAAATATATATAAATAATCACACTTTAATTACAATGTGTGATTAAAATATATATAAATAATCACACTTATTTAAAAAGTGTGATTAAAAAGTAATAGTGTATGTATAATCACACTTTAATTAGAATATGTGATTAAAAATATATATAAATAATCATACTTTAATTAAAATGTGTGATTAAAATATATATATATATATATATATATAATCACATTCATTTAAAAAGTGTGATTAAAAAGTAGTAGTGTATATATAATCACACTTTAATTAAAAGGTGTGATTAAAAAATATATAAATAATCACACTTTAATTAAAATGTGTGATTAAAATATATACATATATATAATCACACTTATTTAAAAAGTGTGATTAAAAAAATGCATATATAATCACACTTAATTGAAAAGTGACGTAAAATATAAATATTATCACACTCAATCAAATTAAGTATGATTAAAATATCAATCTAATTTTTTTTATCACACTTTCAATAAAAGTGAGATTTTTTTTTTTTTATCAAAGTATGATCTTTAACTATTTTTTGTAGTAGTGGACACCCTGAAAACAACCAGGTTACTACAACAAATTGTCCTGATACAGCAACCATATTACTACAACAATCATACATTCTCAGAATACAGTAACTAGAATGATGAAAAACACCCAGAATATAGCAACCATGCCACTGATGATGAATACACCCAAACAAATCAGCTTCAACCAAAATCACCCAGACAAATCAGTAGAGCAGGCTAGCAAATCAGAACAGATTCAAACAGGCTAACAGATCTGCAGAGAAGACTAGGAGGATCAAAAGGCAAAGACCATCTGTGGAATCAAGAACAAAGCCTTATTTGATTCCATTTGAAAGCTAAATCATCAATTGAGAATGGGAAATTCTTAATAGATGCTTTCAACCAAAAAGCTGCTCTGATTTTGATTAATTCACACAAGCCAAAGAAATTGGGTTGAGTCTTAGAGAAAACACATTCGTTCCTGTGTTTCCAAAGAGACCAAAGAACAATAAGGGGGATAGCTCTCCAAATTAGCCTATCAAAGCTCTTCAATCTGCTACCCAACCACCAATTGAGAAGGCCTTCTACAAAGTTATGGATACACCAATAAAATCCCCAGTCATAAATAATAGAAGACCAGATGAACATTTGTCGACAAATGTTGGTAGCCAAAAACTAACATTTGGCTATTATTTGTTATTTTCGTCGGCAAAAATTTAATATACAATGACTAAATTATTTGTGTTACCAAAAGTTCATCTAAATGTCCTATTATTTGGCGACTAAATTTATTTTTGTCAGCAAATAATAGTATATAGCGACTAAACGAGAAATTAATAGCCTAAAATTTCAACTAACATCGACTAAAAAATATTTTAGTCGCCTATTCGTTGTATTTAGTGACTAAAGGTTTTTTTAGTCACCAATAAACATTATATAGCTACTAAAATAATGTAGTAGCTAAAACCTTCAACCAATGCCGACTAACAGAAAAAGTGATATTTTTTGCGACTAAAATTTTTTTCATCGCCAAATTTAGTCACCAAATGTGTAATTTGTTGTAGTGCGCCCTATCACCACCGCCAACGAAGTCGCGTTGCCCCTCTCTCTACCTACTACTACTACTAGGCCCCTTTTGTTTTCAGAGGTAGAATAAAAGAGATTAATAGTGAGGGAATTGAGTAAAATTGTGTTTATTTTGATGGTAATTATTAATGTAAGGATTGTTAAATTATCACCCTATAAAAGAAATATAAAATATTAAAACAAATAAAATTATAATTTTTACTTAACAAAAAATACAAAAACATTAAATATTAATGTTAAAAAAATTGCTCAACATGTAAATAAAAAATTTTAAAAATTAAAAAAAAATAAAAAAACCTAATCCCATAGAACTAATTTCCTAATATCATCTCCACCTCATCCATTTCAATCCGAACACCAAGACCTATCCTAATTCCATGGGATTATGAATCCCCTCTCCATCTCCTAAAACAAACACAACATAGAATGGGTCTTACGTCCATCTCAATCTCATCTCTATCTCCCAAAACAACATAGCCTAGTTCCCTCCCACTCCGTTCCGAATTTGGGATTTCAGAGAGAGCAACCCTGCAGCGGAAGAGCAAATTGTGACAGAGAGATTGAGGAGAAAACTCAACGAAGTCAACACAGCCTCTCAAACCCAACTCTCTCACGTGCAAGACAACATCAATTTCACTCTTCAGGTCTCTCTCTAAAAAACCCATGTTTCTATATGCATTATGCACTTACATGCCTATATTTGATTGTTTTGTGATGGGTTGTTTTGAATGGTCTCTGCAGCAATCCTACTCTAAATGCGCTTACGAGTGCTTAGACAGGAGCAGAACCCAAGATGAGATTAACACTTGTGTGGAGAATTGCAGTGTCCCTATTCTCAGAACCCAGAATCCTGTTGAGACTGAAATGGCCAAGTTCCAATCCAAGTTGGCCAGAATCTTGCTGGCCACGCGACTTTGGCTAATGGCTTCCTTCTCCCTCAACCCCTCCTCTCTCTCCTTTTCCTCAGTCCCTTCTCTCTCTCTCTCTCTCTCTCTCTCTCTCTCTCTCTCAGTCATGTTCGAACCACTGCAATCCAGAATTTTTTTTTGGTCACCTCACCAAAACTACGTCATTTTGGTAAATAGTCATCTCAGTCCTTGTTTCATTAGCTGGACAGAAGTCGCGTTATAAGGATCACTCTAGAAGATCATTTCACCAAATCAGGATCTTAATACAAATTAAGACACGTAGCATTGTCGTTTGTTTTGTTTTATATATTACTACGTTATTAATTTTTAACGAGTGTTTATACAGGCAAATCCATTGGACACAGAGACATGAAAAACTGTGTACACTGCTTGGTTTCTCATGATTTATCTTTTAGAGAATAATATCAACACTAGAAATCGCATTTATTTTTGGAAAATTTTAAACAATAATATACTATTTTCATTTCTAGTTCAATATATCCAGCTGATGGCAATCGGACTTCTAACAACATGCTCTCCGTCTGACCACACGATCCATCCGTAGCTAAATGTATTAGTTGGCCTTGAACCGATTGTAAACGTCACCGTATAAGTTTTCTTCTCATTCAATCGGGCGAAACTCAAGGACACTGGATCAACCAAAACTTTAACTGATTTGCTTTTTAAATGAACAGACACATTGTAAGTTGTGGGTGAGCCAACGTTAGTGAGGGTTCTTGAATGGTTCACCACTGTGGTTCGGTATCGGTGGCCACTTTTTGTGCCTTGGAGAGGTACAGAGAATGAAGGGTAGTTGAAATCACTAAAACTGTATTTCTTTGCTGGGTCACATGTGAAATTCTGTCTGTAGATTGTGTGAATATCCGACGCTGAGAACTTTGAGGCGCAGAGAAAGCCCAAGTAATCGTTGACGTCCATATCATAGACGAGTCCGGGATTAAAGGCAGATATAGGGTCCACGTGTCCAGCGCCGTGATCAAACGGCGTAGATGGCTTTCCGTTGGCTGCGTCAAGGATTAAGTGCTTGTTTTTGTACGTAGTGTAGGCGGTGGTCATAAGAGCGGAGCGGATGGCGGCGGGGCTCCACTCGGGTTTCGCCGCCATGAGTATTGCCGCAAGACCGCTCACGTGTGGGCAAGACATAGACGTGCCAGAAATAATGTTAAACTCAACGCGTCTCTTGTCAATAGGTAATTCAGTGGGTCCCTCTGTAGCAGTCCAACCGGCTAGGATGTTGACACCTGGTGCGATAAGATCGGGCTTGAGTATCTCCGGTGTGAGATAATTTGGTCCTCTTGAACTGAATGCCGCCACCACCGGAGACGGTTCAATCCCCACCCTCGTTCCCTCAAAAAGAAGCGTGGCTGTCGGATTACGATCCGAAAACAAATATTTCTTTATTAGCTTGCCGGCTTTGTAACCCACTTCCGTAGCCGGCAGCAGATGGGCGTCTGCCAACACCTCCTCGCCATTCTCCGGCCCATTCACCAAAACCATCCCGGCACCACCAGCCGCTTTCACCACAGCCCCTTTCTCTACCCTAGGATTGTCTCCGCGGTCACACACCACAATTTTCCCACGGATTTTCTTAGGAATCAAAGTGCCTTGCAAACAAAGATTCCCATTTGTAGCATTACTAGCATTACCAGCGTAAACAAGTGGCAGCAACGTTTTCGGCGATGAAGCACCCTTGTAAAGTGACATGCCGGTGAAATTCAAACCGTTGCCCAGTCTAACGACCGACGGAAAATCACGGTCCAAAGTTCCGGCACCCACGGTGGTGATCCACGGAGCAAGGTTAGAGAGACTGTATTGATCCGGCCCACTGTTACCGGCTGAGCAAGACACCAGGATGCCCTTTTCCATGGCCGCGAAAGCTCCGATTGCGACCGTGTCTGACAAATAATCTGCAAATCCACCGCCGAGCGATAAAGAGAGAATGTTGACGTTGTCGTCGACTGCTTTATCCATGCCGGCTAATATGTCTGAGCCGTAGCAGCCGTCGGTCCAGCACACTTTGTAGACAGCCACCCTCGCCTGCGAAGCCATTCCTCGAGCGGAGCCGGAAGCGTAACCGAAGAGGCTAGCGTTGACGACGACGGACCCGGCGGCGGTGCTGGAGGTGTGGGTCCCGTGGCCAGCGTCGTCCCTCGGCGATTTTGTTTCTTGTGATGGATCAATCGGACCGGCCGCGGCTTCGTAGCCTTTGTAGAAAACCCTCGCTCCGATTAGCTTCCGGTTACAGTTCGATGCAGTGAAGTTTGTACCGGTCTCGCAAGTCCCTTTCCATTTACTCGGAACCGGACCCAGTCCGGTATCGTCGAAGTTCTTTCTCTCCGGCCAAACACCAGTGTCTAACACTCCAACAATAATTTCACTCACTAAGTTTGACTTGGGTAGCAAATCTGGGTTCTTGTCGAGGCCCAGAAAGTGAGGAGTCCGAGTGGTGTGAAGCTCGTACTTGGTCTCGGGAAACACAGAGAGAACCCCGGGTTGGGATTTGAGTGACTGAGATTCTTCAACAGTCAACCTGGTTGAAAATCCATGGGCCACGGTGTTGTATGTGTAGAGCATTTCGGCTGAGTCGGAGACTGATTTGAGAGACGAGTCGTACCACTGAGTGTGTTCGTCGAAACTCGCCGGCATTTGGGATTTCGCCATGTGTACTATATATGTTCGTTTCTGTACATCGTTCTTCTTCTCCATTGATGCCATGGACAAGTGAAAGAAAACCAGAACCGCCAATAATAGTATAAGAAAATTCATCAACATTTTCTTCTCCATGTCTTCTCTCCTCCAAACAAATTGCAAGATGGTTATGAGGAGGCTTCAGCGACTCTGTTTATTAAATGGAGATGCTGGTTGTTTGATTCTGGGATTGATTGCATTAAAACAAAAGAAGACAGTATTTATAGGAGGACAGAGATGAAAGATACACAATGACCATATTATTTGACATCGTCACAAATTTTTCATAGTTGGATGCCAAATGTGAGTTTTTGATTGGTTAAATATTTAATGATATAAAACCAACTATTCTTACCCCATTATTATAGGAGTAAGGCCTCGTTTGGCAACAGTCTGATTTACTTAAAAAGTCAAAAATTTATTAAAAAAGTTAAAAATTCAACAATTCATACCAAAAAATCAATAATTCTATTTTCTCTCTACTTTTTACATATCTTTTCATAAAAAGCTAAAAGTCATCACAAACATACTAGTTTTTTTTAGTTCATATTTTCGTTAAATAGTCAAAAAGTTACTAAATTAGCCTATTCTCAAACGAGGCCTAAAATTATATGCATCAATTAGTGTAATAACTAGTGTACCAATTAATGATGTAATATAATTTGAGAGATTTTTTATTTTTGTAATTTGTATAATGAGTGGAGTCATAGTTTTTAAATGACAATGTCATAACTACATTGTTGGTATATTAATTGATACATGTAACACTATCTAAAATATATATGTAGAGACGGAACTGTATGTAGACGTACAGCGTCCTACCCCTTGTGCTAGTAGTTTGATTCTCAATTATTCTGAACTAACTTTTCTTTTATTTTATTATTATTATTTTTTAAATAATCAGTTGAATTTGAATTTGAATTCTAGAGTTTCCTCTACAATAGCTTCCACGTATATATAAGAACAAACTTACTTAACTAGAATTAAGGACAAAAGTATTAAATTTGTAATATATTTCTGAAAAGGCATATTGTTCCTTTTTTCTGGTGCTTGTTTTTAAACTTGAAAAACATTTTATTGCTATGTAAATAGACATAAATTGGGCAATCCTTGTGTGTTCCAACTATCAATACATACAGAATAATTTGCACAATTTTCATTACAGGGTACTCTGTTATTGGCCTGCCTGCATTTATATAGTAGTCTTATATAATTTTAAATTTTAAAAAATATTTATTAAAAGATATTAATAAAAAAATTATTTTTAAATAACTAAAAAATACATTTGGCATCTAAAAAATTAAGAAGTTTTAATCTAATTTTTTTAAATTTTCAAATTAAAAAAATACATTTGTAATTATACTATTCATTCTTTCTATTTCATTAATAATTTTCTTACCATTTCATTAAATAATATAATAATTAATATAGTAAGTTTTCAATTTTTATTTTATTATAAATATGGTAAAGAATTTGCAATAATATGTGTTGACTCATTTAATCGTATCTATAATTTTGAAATTTTAAAAAAAAAATTATAAGGAAAGTAAAACAAATTAAAATTCTAGCCATATTTAACCCATATTTAATTTATATCGAACTTGAAATTTAAAATCTATACTATCATACAAGGAAAAATATTATTGCTCATTTGAAGTTCAAAGTTTTAAGGGGATTTATTAGGAAATTATTTTTCAAGTACTTATATTTTAATTAGTCCATAACATATTATTATATTCCAATAAGTCCTATTATTTGGACATTTGATTTATCAAATCCTTATTCTTATATTTAAGGTATTTGATGGACAATTTTATTCTTACAAATATTTTTTGAATACTTAGCAATTTGGTAATGTGAGCATTCGTATTTTACAATGTGAATGTTCACATCATAGAACATTCACACTATTAATGTGAATATTATTATTATAAGTATTTTGATAATTATGTCACCCATAGGACTTATTGAAATATAAGAACATAATTTGAAAAAAATAAAACATAAGTAGATGAAGAGGAATTTATGAATAAATGTCCCAAATTCTAATCTAATTTTCTAAAATTTTGGAATTTTTAAATATAAAATACATTTGTAATTATACTATTTGTTCTTTCCATTTTATTGATATGTTTTTCACCATTTCATTAAATACTTTAATAATCAATATGACAACTTTTCAAGTTTCATTTGATAATAAATACGACAAAGAATTTGTAATTATCTGAGTTGACCAATTTAATTAAATCTATAATTTTTAAATTTAAAATCTTTATATAGAAAGTCCCAAAAAAAAAAAAAAAAAACCCATATTTTACTTCATATCTAATTTGAAATTTAAAATTTTTAAAAAGGAAATTCAAAATATAATTTCAAATTTTAAAAATATTTATTAAAAGATATGAATCAAAATTTTATTTTTAAAAAACTAAAAAATACACGTGACATCTAAAAAATTAAGAATATTTTAAGTATCAAAATATTTACTGCATATTTTATCATTTAAAAGATATTTACCAATTTAAGAATTAAATAAACAAGTGGACCCAATAACTCATTGATTGAATATAAATTAAAACCAACATATGCCAATAATTAGTATAAAAATAAATTTGAACTTAGTTTCTCGATTACTTTTAATGTTAATCTAATATTGACACGACAAAGTATCTCATCTATGCCACAACATAGCAAACTATGATATAATTTAAACGTAAAGTTTAAATTTATTATTAATTAACTGATAAATTTTTTAGATTAAATCCAAAGTTAGAAATAGAATATATTTCATAGTTCATATTGACTAGATCTTCGATAGTTTTTTTTTTTTAATTCATAAATATAACTAAAAATCCATGTAATAGTTTAAACATAAATACATAAATTTTTTACACAAGTTTAAAAATTAAAATAAATGGCATGTTCATATTTCTGATATTTATTATAGCCGTAGAAAATAACTATTATTCATTTTAATAGGAGAGGTATGACATAAGGCAAATTATAATTTTAAACATGGGTAGGCAAATTTTTATGTTTAATTTACAAAATAGACAAAGAATAATTAGTATATTGACAAATGTAATTTGTTATATCATCAGGTAAAGTTTGACATAGAATAAACTAAAATTACAAAAGTAATAAGACAAAATGTATTCATTTTTTTTTTTTATCGTAAATGTAGTTTTTTAAATTTATAATTTTTTTTTGACCAATTAAACTATAATATGTATTTTTTATTTCTAAAAGCTTAGAACGTAATGAAATTTAGAAAATTAATTTAAAAAAAGGTCAAAACATAATTGATTCTAAATTATTTTTGGGTCAGTTATTTACAAATCATTTTTCACCTACGTATATTCCACTTAGTCCAAATTATTTTCTTATGTTCTAATAAATCATATGGATGACATAGTTACCAAAATACCCCTAATAATAATATTCACATTAACAGTGTGAAAGTTCTGTAATTTGAATATTCACACTATAAAATATGAATATTCATATCACTAAATTATTAGGCGTTCAAAAAATATTGTAAAGGTAAAATTATCCATACAATACCTTAAATATGAAAATTTTGATCTGATGTCCAAATAATAAGACTTATTGAAATAAATAAAAAAATATGTTATGGACTAATTAGGATACAAATATTTGAAAAAATGATTTCCTAATGAATCCCCCTTGTTATAGTTTATTAGAAAGATTGGGAAGAGGGGGATTAAGAATGGCAACAGGCCGGGGCAGGGCTGGGGATCACACTCCCCATCCCCGATCACCGATGGTGGAAATTTCTCCGTTCCTGGCCCCAATCCTCGACGGGGAACCTATCACCGCCCTCGCCCCCGTCCCCGCCCCCTACCCGCCCCTAACGGGGATCGGGTTTCCCCGACCCCGAAAACCCCCCGGCCAAAAAAAAAAATCAACTCCAAAAAATACAAGAACTCATCAACTATAACATCAACATCATTGACAACAACAACAACATCATCTTCATCATCTAACACAATAAGCAGATCTGAGCTTCGCTGATCAAAAAAAAAAAGAAAGCAGATCTGAGCTTCATCATCTTCATCATCTAACACATCATCTTACATATTAGATCATCAACAACAGATCTGAGCTTATTTATCAAAAAAAAAAAAAAACAGATCTGAGCTCAACAACATCTTCATTTTCATCTTTATTATTTTCCAAATCTGAAGAACAAAAGCAAAAATCAAAGAGAGAGAGAGAGAGAGAGAGAGTAACTAGTGAGGAGGAGATACCGTGAGAGAGAGGAAAGGAGATACCGTGAGAGAGCAGAGAGAGTAGCAGCTGTCATATGTGTGAGAGAGAGTGGGAGGATCGGCGGTGAGGGAGCACAGCAGCAGTGAGGGAGGAGCATCAGTGACAGAAAGGAAAGAGCAGCAGCGGTCATCTCGTCTCTATGTGTTAAGTATGAGCGAGTGTGTAATGTTTTAGGTTTGGTATATATATATATGGGGGTAAAATTGTAATTTTACTTCAAGAAACAAACCGGGGCGGGGACAGGGACATGGCAAGTACGGGGCTTGGACACTTATTCTCGTCCCCGACCCGAAATTGATCGGGGATTGATTTTTTAATACCATTCCCGTCCCGTCAGAGATATTTTTCGGAGAAAAACCATTCTAATCGAGATTAGGAGGTGGAATCCCATCG
The DNA here is from genome assembly GCF_004153795.1 of Camellia sinensis. Lineage (NCBI taxonomy): Eukaryota > Viridiplantae > Streptophyta > Magnoliopsida > Ericales > Theaceae > Camellia > Camellia sinensis. The sequence continues at coordinate 502,425 of NW_021027689.1, forward strand.
GATATTTTTCGGAGAAAATCCATTCTAATCAGGATTAGAAGGTAAAATCCCATCGGATTAGGTTTAAATTGCCATCTCTTATGATGAAGAAAAACAAAGCAAGACTTTAGTTAAGTGGTCCCAACTTACCAAGGAATATTCTCTAGACCACATTTGATTCCCCATATCTCTTTATATATATATAAAACTTGTTGCTTAAGCGTTACTTGGATATATATAATTAACAACAATCCTGCTACAGACCCTCAGTGGGGGTCGCACCTCCAGTGAGGTGGCGAGCCTCCACTGGCTGAAACTTACAAAAAAAAAATAATAATAATTTTTTTTTACCCAATCACA
>NW_021027689.1:517302-544297 GCF_004153795.1 Camellia sinensis
TAATGCCTCCCAGTCTGATCTTCTACTGGCAACTCTCATCTCTAACTTCTCTACCTCTCTTGTAGTTCCCCTCATTTTGGTACAAAACTATCTTTTTCATACTAATCTCTCAAACTTTCCAAAGGCACACCTTCAAGATAATTTTCTGAGTTTAATATATACTATTTAGCATGTTTCCATCACAAAATAAATGAAAAATTTCCCTTATTGGATCCGTTTCTCACAAATCTTCTTGTTTTAGGTACTGTGCCTTAAAAGTCTATTTTCACAGACAACTTTAAAAAATTCTAGAAAAATTTAGAAAATTATTCTGGACCTAAATTTTATGTGAAAATCTTCCTTAAGGAGTTAGCTTTCAACTAAAATTGGTTTCATTAAAAAACAATGAGCGGTTTGTAAGCAAATCAAATTTTCGTAACGGTCGACGAATCTGGACAGCGCTGGAGTGTTTCTTAAATAACTAAAAATCTAGAAAAGCTATTCCATTTCCGAAATATATTCTGAAAACTAGATTAAATTCTCTACGAACCATAGTAAGGCTAGGTTTGTGAAATATCTGAAGTAGCCCTTTTGATTTTAATCTTTAAATGGTATTGAATCTATAAATTTAGTTTTGCATGGGTGTTTTATGCTCTTGTGTACATGAATATGCTTATTAGTTTATGATCATGTCTTGGTATGGTATTTCATGTGTTATGGTTATGTTCTTGTCTTCTTCATTTTAATGATGCTCATGCTTATGTGAATATTACTATCTTGTTGAGTTTGTTCTAACTTGACTTAAAACATTGATCCAAACGAAAACTTAATTGGGATGGTATTGGGTTTTCGATCACTTGAATAATGAAGTAATGATAATGTGTTATGTATGGATTGATGGGATGTGCTCCCTAATTGAAGGTTAAGTCTTGCGCAAGCGTTTGTCGCGTAAACCCTAGAATGGAACGTACGTATTCGGACTCTTTGCAATGGTTTGATTGGTGAGATAAGGTTGGGTCCGGATGGGACATTCAAGAAGATAAAATTTTTTTGGAATGATAAGGTTGGATTCAGGAGATAAAACCTTTTTCTTTTCGCTGTCCCTTTTGAGGCCCTAAGGTTGCCGCTACGTAGTATATAACCGTTGGTAGGCATCCGAGGTTAATTCTGTAACAAAGCAGCAAAAGGGGGAGTTTCGAATAATCCGGTGTCTAATTCTTGTGGTTGGGAGGATGAAATCTCTTTGGGGGATTTCTAGAATACTAACCACTAACATTATAACCTTTGTTATCTATTTGAATGACATGTTCCTTTCCTCTATTATTGAAATTGCTGTTATTGACTTGAATATCATGCTTCACTACTTGCTTGCTATAAATGTGATGGTGTATTGGATTGGGAAAAAAGGATGGGGTGTGGGTGCGTTTACTGGGCATTCAAAGCTCACGGCGTTTCATGCCAGATATTGAAGACTATTAGGCTGGTCGAAGGCAAAGCTGAAGTATTTGAGGACGTATGGCTATCTTGTGAGAGTTAGGAACTAGTTATGTTAAACGTGTTTTGAGATTGTAAGTGATAGATCTCATGTTGTATTTAAGACATGATTTTGTAACTTGTATACATATAACACTTGTAACCTATCTTTATACTCCGTCAACTCATGTAGGCCTTGTGTTAATACCTTGTCAAGATCTGTCAAAAAGGTAGCTTTGCTATCTAAGGTGGTTAGACTTTGAAGGGAGGCTATTTTGACTCCCCCGACCTTCCTAGGATCTTGCTTGGTTATTAGCCAAAGGACTCATTAGTGACGTTTCCTACTCTTGTGACCTTAGATAAACCCTGTATTTAATGGTTAATATATTATCTAATGTTCCCGATTTTTGGGCCGTCACAATCATGACATCTGGAACTTCTTGGAAAAGGAGATTTATCCACTAGGGGTAAATGCCAAAGATAAAAGGGCAATACAGCGGATGGCCGTTCAATTTATCATCTGCGGGGGTAAGCTGTATAAGAAGGGTCATCTGGGAATGCACAAGCTATGTGTTGACGCAGAAGAGTCAAAGCGCCTAATGGAGGCCATCTATGGGGGAGAGTGTGGAGCACACATGAGCAGAGTAATGTTAGCCCGGAAGATTTTCAGGCAAGGTTACTACTGGTCTACCGTGGAGGAGGAGTGTATTGGTTTTGTTCGGCAATGCCACAAATGCCAAATTCATGCCAATCACATAGATATCCTGCTGTCGAAGCTGTACAATATGACTTCACCATGGCCTTTCTCAGTCTGGGGAATTGACGTCATTGGGGCAGTTACACCGAAAGGGTCAAATGGGCACGAGTACATTCTGGTGGCAATTGATTATTTCACGAAGTGGGTGGAAGCTCAGTCTTATGTAGTGTTGAAAGCAACGCATGTGGCTAAGTTCATCCTAAATAACATCATTTTCCGTTATGGAGTCTCGAACGAGATCATTTCAGATAATGACTCTCATTTCAAGAAAGAAGTGATCGACTTGTTAGAGAAATACAACGTGGCTTTTCATAAGTCATTTACATATCGGCCGCAAACCAACTGAGTCATTGAGGCCGCCAACAAGAACATCAAGCACATTTTGCAGAAAATGGTTGAGACCTATAGGGACTGGCTAGAAAAATTGCCATTTGCTTTCTGGGGCTATAGAACTTCAATTCGGACATCTACTGGGGCAACTCTATACTCTCTGGTTTATGGAATAGAAGTTGTTCTGCCTATCGAAATAGAGGTTCCGTTGCTGTGGGTCATGGTTGAGTGTCAGATAGCAGAAGTGGATTGACAGCAGCGTAGGTTCGAAGAACTAATGCTGTTCGATGAGAGAAAGTTGAAAGCACTGTACCATGTTCAAGGGTATCAACGCAAGATTGCTAGGGCTTTTAACAAGAAAGTTAAGTCTCGGAATCTTAAGGAAGGGGATTTGGTACTGAAAGACAACCGAGCTCCCACCTATGACCCTAGGGACAAGTTCAGACCCAATTGGACTGGTCCTTACATTATCAAAACGATTTGGTGAGGTGGATCTGTTATTCTCATGGACCTGGATGGCCTAGAATTTTCCCAACCAATCAACATGGACAAGTTGAAGAAATATTACCCCTGAGAGGCTCACTAGGCCGAAAACCTGGAAGGGGGACCTAGGCAAAAGTTAGAGCACAAAAAATTGGAAAAAAAGAAAAACTGAGCTCGCAAGGTTGAAAACCCAGAGAGGGCGGCCTTGGCAAAAGTTAGAGCGTAAAAGGAGAGAGTTAATACTCGAGTGAACTCGAATCGAACTATGTAAGTCCTGATTCCCATATTCGGGATACGTAGGCAACTTCATTCCGAAGTTCGGCCGTAAACACCTCCAAATCAACTGTGTCCATGTGTTTGATCAAGGCATCTTTGTATGTTAGTTATTTGAAAGCTCGGTTGTGATCCTTACTCTGAGAGAAGAACTAACTACAGTGTTGAGCAGTGCCATTCAGACAAGGGGCAATTTTCCATTTTTGGATTTGGGGTTGTACGTCTCGGGGGTAGATTCCATGTGTGTCAAGTTGTAATCCTTATTGAAAATGGTTTTGAAAAGTTTTGATAAAAGCCGATTTTGTTCAAATTAATCCTTTTACAATTTAAACCATTTTTGGACCAAAAGAAAAATTTTCAGTACTCACAACTTCAATTTCATTAATTTCTATACAAAGTTCTCCAACTCTCAATACAAATTTTATTACATTCAAAAGAAAACTTGAAAAGTAAGATCAAAGCAATAAACTTGGGGCATAGATGAGTTAGGTGTTCCTGCGTCCCCGCTTGTGCTTGTGAAAGCCTCTGATGCTAAAGTGGGCCTGGTTTGTGCCTCATCTTTGAGCCAAGTTAGGCACTCGCTAGAAATTGCGCAGTTGAAACTAAGGGTAGGAGCTAGAAGCTCTCTCGTTCTCCACGTTGTGGGATATCTAGCCAATTGTGAACCTCGGATTGGGAATGAAGTCGGGTACTCTACCCCATCTTTTGGGGAAGTCTGGTCGTGTCCGAACTGACGCTTGAACCGAAACGGAAAGTAGGATACATAATGTGTCAAGCCAATTAGCTGAATGCCAGGTTGCTGAGCCATGCTATAACTCATCTTGGGCAGATTAAACCAGGGGCAACGCCAAGTTATGTCAGCAACAGAGTTTGTTGCACATCCCATGGCACCACCATCCCTCATTCGGGAAATCCACTAGCCGTTGGCGAAAAAAATAGCCTCGTGCTGAGTATGCAGGGAAAGAACCCACTATCTTCAACCTGTCCATAAGCCATACTTGGGGAGGGGTGAAACAAAAGAGAGATTAAAGAATAGAGAGGTGTATGTTGAGAGAAAAAGTGATGAAAGGGCTTTGAGAGAAAAGCAGAGCATGAGTGCCGAGTGATGTGAGAAACACATATTAGAAAGGGTGGGAAACATTACCTGAAGAAGTAGTGGACTTCCTGCAAATTTGTTTGTCTCCTGCCGATGGAAGGCCTCCAAACCCATCAAAGTCTCAGCCAATACCAAGCCCATGCAGCTCTTGCCTTCTTTCAAACCTTGGGCTACTTTGATTAGTCGAATGCTAGACTGTAGACGTGCCTGAGGACTCCCGAGCTCCATGCACGAAGGCGCGAAATTCGTTTGCTCTCTAGCTACTACAAGTTCGGACTAATGTCACGGTTCTGAATCTAATCTTACAATGAGCGATGTAAGATCGATAAATCACCAAAGAGTCCAAATCCGACAAATTGTTTTGGAAAACTGATTTTTAATAAAGAAGTGCCAAACATAGACTGCTTTGCCAGATACAGAGTCGCCATATAAATATTTTATTTTAGGGAATTTAGGAAATCCTGACTCGTGCCTAAGGCCACGTATCCGTCATCACCAAAGTTGCCTCAGCTCGGGAACTTGGGTACGAGAGGGAAAGGTCATGCAATGAGCACCCCCGCTTGTCCGATCAAAAGATCGGCCTGTACTAAGTATGATATGTTGTTTTTGAAAACAAATGTGTTCTTATTTCGGTTATTAACCTAGAATTACTATGTGATGCGCACAGCATACAAGTGTAGACTAGATCGCCTAATTTGGAATAAAACATTGCATGTTCGTTTGTGAGAATGGTTTGAAGTTTGTTACTCGCGAGTAGACTAAAACGCAGATTTTGATGAATTATTCCAATTCTAGCAATCCAACCTTCACCCACAGGCATTCAGGCAGTTATAGCAAATAAGCAATTAGCCTCATGGCAAGCATGCTATCATGGCAGCAGTAACACATATGCAGTATGCTAAAGCGTAAACACTCACAGTGTACTCTGAGCCAAAACAGAGAACTAGTTAGAAATCATGCATGATCCTAGTTCATGTTAAGATGGCTAATGCAACACATGCAAGAATACAACTAAAATAAGCTCGACTATTCTAGAATGTCATGTGAAATGTGACATGATGACATGCTGTTGAACACGTATTCAAGTAAATGTATTGAAATACAATGCAGTTTGTATGATGCGCCGAGCCCGGTGCATGCAATACAGATGAATAGATGCACGCATGCAAGCATAAGGTATGCTAAATGAAATATGCCCTAAAACTAACCATCGTAAGCGGTTAAGTAAAAGGGAGAAAGAAATAGGGGTTGGAAGACATGCATCACACACACGCACGCTTATTACAACAGTTGGCCCTCTCGACAGACGGACCGAATAAGAAGCTAACTGGCTAATCTAAGCTAATTAAACTAATTATTACAAAACAAACTAATTAACTAATCCTAGTTAACTAATTATTACAAAACAAATTGAAATAGCTAAACGCATTAACTATTAAAGTATAAAACTAATGCCTAATCTAGCTAAGTAAAGAAGCTAAATAAAGTAGTAAAACAGGAGGTTCTCAGAGGGAGAAGACTGGATGCATGCTCAGTCGCCTCGTTCGGAAATCCGTCGCGATGCCCCAATTTGCCTCTGTTTGCAATTGTTCTCAGAACCTTGCACCAAGCTCCAAAAAGCTTCCAACTCACCTTGGAGACTTGTGGGAGGTTGGCCGACCACCTAGGGATGTCACCAGCCATTGGCCGACCACTTTCTGTGCTGAAAACCAGAAAAAGTGGTCGGCCAGCAAGTTTTTCTGGCTGGCCGACCAGTTGTTGCTGTATTTCTCCAGTTTGCTGCAATAGAGAGCAAGAAAGGGCATGACAATGTATTTTCAAGATATGTGTGCACAACCACCCTCCCTATCATTTCATGAGCTCAAGGGAGTGTCTTTCTCGAACCTCGGGCCACCAATCCCGCATTTCAATGCATGATGGCTGAGAGGTGAAGTTGCACAATTCAATATAAAATGAATGCACAAGTAAACACATAAGGCCTAAAACTCTATCATTTATGATCAAGAGTGTCGGCAACCGGGCACGTTTCATCACTTCAAGTATGAAACATCCCTCGTTTCTCGTGCTCGGATTAACACTTAATCCAAACAACAATGCAACAACATGGCATGCACAATGCAAACAACAACATAGTATAGTCAATGCAATGTGACATGATCAACTTAACAAAGCTAATGACATGCGAACAATGCTAATGCATGCATGCACAATGCAATGCTACAAGGGCAACTTAGCAATGTTAGGAACATGCATACTCAATGCAAAGAAACAACTTGGCATACACAATGCAAATAACCACATGGCATGCACAATGCAACGTAAGATGACATCCTTAATGCAATGAACAATAAGCATGCGAATGACATGTGAACAAACACGCTAAATGGACTTAAACCAAAAGGGGCTAGACCCCAGTCATGCCCAAATCAGTGGCCATAACACCAAAATAAAAGGCACAAAAGGCAAGGCATGCATGCACAATGCATTGGCCAACCAAGTAGACCTAAGAGCACAACCCTCGAGAAGGCTCAATGAGTGAAAAATGCGGAAGTGTAACAACACTAAATGCACTGAAATAAGGTATGAAATGATGCCAAATCATTCAAACAAAGCAAGCATAGCATGCTAAGGTCCTTAAGCATTAAAGCTAACAAAGAGGACTACAAAGGGAGCATGCAATACATGGCACAAGTGCATGAAACAACCATGGATAGAGCTTAATTAGGTCTAAACAAAGACCAAAACATGCTAAGATGGAGGCTCAAATACCTAGGCAAAATGACATACGTGCTTGGCCATAAGCAAGGCAATAATGCACAACACTTAAAGGCATTTAAAGCATGAAAGAAGTGGGAACATGATAGTCCTATATGCTCTGAAATGAAGTATTAAATGATGCCAAACCATCTAAATAGCTCAAAGATAACATGCATGAGTCACCTAAACACAAAGCTAGCAAGGCCAATTGCACTACAGCTATACAAAGCATGAAGGATATGGCAAAGGCAACCCAAAACAGTCCTAGAACATGTCAAACTGATACTAAAACATGCATGGAAGGAAGCCAAAACAAGCTAGCATGAAGAGCATAAGGCATGATGCATACAAGGCAAATAAGGTGGATTACACTACACCTATTAAGACCAAGCATGAGATGACTTAACCAAAAAAAACTCAGAGTTATATCATGGCAAGATAACCCCAAAAACACATTGAAATGATGGCTCGCAAGCTAAGGCATGAAGGCATACGCAATGATTCATGTTAAGGCATAAAGGGGGAAACCCTCCAACGCATTGAATGAGTGAAAGATGCAAGTGTATGGCCACGAAACATGCACTGAAATCATATAATAAATTATGCCAAATCATTCAAATAGTCCAAGTAAAGCATGCTAGTGGACTTGGTGCACAAAGCTAACAAGCTAGATTGAGCCATGGCTATACAAAGCAAGTCATGCATGGCCAAAACAACCTAAATTAGAGGTAGAGCATGCTAAAACATGGACAAAATCTTCTTAAAGTTAAGCCAAACACATGCTAGAATGACATGTTAAAGCATGAGGCATGTTAGGCTAATTCATGGAAATGCACTACAAGTGCATGGAGCATGCAAGAGGTGAGCAAACCAAACCCTAACAGAGGTATGACATGGAAAAAAATCACCAAAAACATGCTGAGATGGACTCAAATGAAGCTAGAATGACATGCTACTTCATGAAGCATACAAAGCTAGTTTGTGTGATTTACACTACAAGTGTATTAACCATGCATGGAGTGACCAAACCAAGTAAAAATAGTGGTATGCCACAACAAAACAACCACAAATACATGCTAAGATATGGCCAACATAAACCTAACAAACATGCTCACACATGAGGCATTCAAGACAAGTATTCAAAACACAAGGAGAGGGGATGACCCTCTCCTATTAGGGACCTCAAAACCACCTTTCCGCCACTGAAAATTCTCTGGATTTCAGTGGTAGAAAGGTCATGCAAAGGCTACAACAAGAGCCTAGAGGGATGGCTCAAAACAAGGCCTAAGAGGGGTAGACAACCCCAAATACAAAAGTGACCTTAAACAAACATTTAAAGCATGCAAAAACAGAACTCTTTGTAGTATAAAGTTAAGCTTAAATCAGCATGAAAATAAGGCTAAAAGCTTAAGCAAAAATGGGGGATTTAAGGGTTAGAAACTCACCCATGAAGACCACCTTTAAAGCTGCAACTCCAGCAGGTTTTTCAAACTCAAACCAACCCAAGAACACCAAAACTAGCTCCTAAGCACCTCAGCAACAAAAGGATGGTGTTTGAGTGTGTGTTTGTGTGCAAAAATGAGACAAAATGACACTTTAAGGCACAAAACAAGAGCAAAAGAGAGATATAGATACAAGTGTGTATGTATATCTCAAACCACCAATTTTTGACCCTGGAGGAGGGAGGAGGAGCCTCCCTCTTATAGAGAACAAAAGCTAAAGCTTCTCAAGGAAGCTAAGCTTCAAGGCCATCCTTTCATACACGTGTATGGAGGATGGTTCTAGTGTTCTCCAGCTGTGCCAGCTGGCAAAAAAAATCTCCAAAAAGGTGACGAAAAGTAGCCGACCACTTGAAGTGGCCGACCAGCTACTTAAAGTGGTCGGCCGACCACTTTAAGTGGTCTCCCACAACAAAAACTGGTCGGCCAGGGGTAAGAGAAGTCTACACACTGAAAACAAGCAAGTGGTGTGCTGGCCGACCAGAAAAGGTGGCCCAAAGACCAAGAAAGCCAGTTATCCGACCAGAAAATTGGCTGGCAGGAGGAAAAGTGGTCTCCAAGGGGAAAACCTGGTCTCCCACCCTTGTACCACCTTCCAAACAAGGAAAACAAGGTTTGTACAAAAAACAAGCCAAAACGGATGCAAGACGAGAGATTGGAGGCAAAGCACGCAGCCGAAAGCCTCGAAAACTAGTCTACTAGCATCAAAAGTGGTATACGACCACAAAAGTGGTCTCCTGGATCACAGTGTTCCTCTAGGCAGAGGCAACAAGGCATGGTTCAAATACCACGCCAAACGGAGAACGTTAAGCGGTCCCGAGATAAGGCGCGTGGCCGAAGGCTCCATAAATCGGAAACTAGTCTCCAAACGGGAAAAGTGGCCTACGACCACAAAGAGATAGTCTACAAGACCTCTCCCTCCCTCTGGGAAGAGAAAACAAGATTCGGTCCACAAACCGAGCCAAAGCACAAAGAGTTCAGAGGCCTAGAGGCAAGGCTCTCAGCCAAAACTCTAAAACCTCGAAACGAGTGCAACATGCACTATCACCGAGTGCTCAATCGATGACGTTTGAGTCTTAAGGTCAATAAAAAATGGGGTGTCTACATAGACCTGCCAAAATTAGGGACAAGGAGGAAATGTTCTAGTATGCACAAACAAAGGGCGTGTTGTTGAAAACCCCCACCAAAGAAGATCGCCTTGGTCATCGGCGTCAGAAAATCGATGAATCCAGCTAGGGATGTCTAGTTCTCCGTTGTGAACCAAGGATCAGGCATCGTGTAAAGTGAGCCCACACATACTTCCCAAAGCTTGGATGTGACCAAAACGCGGTTGAGACAGAATTTCCTCATCACACCGGGACTCCATTAGTACCTGAAATTCTTTGATTGTCGGGCATAGCTCTTATCCCCCGAAGCTAAAGACATATGTGATCGGATTCCAACATCTAGCTACGACATGTAGGAACGGAAAACAAAGCAGAGAATGACTCAACGGGAATAGTGCATTTATTCCGGACCCCCAAAAATTTACCTTTTCCGAGCCATCCAAAGTTACAATCCAATCGGAGAGTTTTTGGGCACAAAATGGCTTCATTTATGAAGAATTTGCAGTTGAAATGAAAAAATCACGAAGCTCAGCCTTTTGTAGAAGATAAGGCAGTGAGTGGAAGCCAGGTGTCAACAATGTGGAGGTCCTGTACATTGATGGCCGGCAAGGCATCATTGATGGCCAGCAAAAGGTACAAATGGCAAGTAGGCCACCCCTCATGGCCGACAGGTGGCCGGCATTCACCCCTCGTGGTCGGCAGTCTTCTTCCTTAGTCTGTTGTCCTTCTTTGTGCTGGAAGGTGCTGAAAGCATGTGTTTTGTGTGTTTTAGAGTTCTGTTTTGAGTCTTTTCGGGCTTTAGCACGTTTGTTGAGGTCTACTTGTTTTGTTTTTCATATCGAGTTGTACTTGTATTTTTTTTTATCGAGTTATTGTTTTGTTGTTTATTGAGTTGTACTTGTTGTTTACCGAGTTGTTTTTCTTATCAAGTTGTATCGTGCTTGGTTTGTATGTCAATTGTTGGTCGGTTCGTTACCTGATTCAGACTATTGTGACAATACAAGTATTCGGTTTTCAATGTCAAATTCAATCTCATTTTCATGCGATGTGGTGCTCATGATGCAAAATACAACACTCTTTTCAAGAAAGAACAAACTTGGTTTTCATTCTGATCATGGTTGTTTTCATAAAAGGTGCAGTATAAGTTTTTAAAGAAAATAAAACTCGTCTAAAGCTGTACAATGAGCTAACACTATAAACCAAAAGAAACTAAGCAAAAATACAAAGATCAGCGCCAGTCATCTCAGGATCCAGAGGCCTTTTTCGTCTTCTTCCTTGGAGGAGTAGACTCTGCAGCACTGTCTCTATTGGCGCCACTATCTGAATCTGGATCAGAGTCTGAACCAGAGCCGTCTCCACTCTCCGCCTCAGAGCCCTCCTCAACATCAGCATCCTCACTCTCATAACCCAAGCCAGCGTCATCATCTCCACTCTCTGATGAATTAGCATGCTGACTCGCTGTCTCTTCGGCCTTGCTAGTCTCAGTATCATCCTCGTCCAGAATAGGCTCTGAAGGGCCACTCTCAGCTTGGGTGCCCCTAGCTCGACCTCGGCTGCATGCTGGAGCTTGTCTCTCTTTTCCTGCTGCCGGGGGAGGCACTGCTGGTCCTGGTGCTGCTCCTATTGGTGCACCCGGTATGAGTGGGACCTGAAAAGACAGTTGTCATATGTCAGCCACAGTATGCGTATCAGATGCAAGTATGGGGCTGAATAAGTATATGCTGAAGTCAGGTACAATATATGAATACAGTATGGAAGTACAGTATTTCAGATGTAGTGTATCAGTGTAGCGTGGGGAAGTTCTAATGTCAATTTTAGTGTGTCAGTGGAAATTTGATGACTAGAATATAAGAAAGCTGAAGACATTACCTGAATGCCATAGAAGCCGAACAGTGCCTCCCTTCTCAATATCATGCCCTCAAATGAGGCTAGTAGCTCAAGCAGATCCTCGGCATATCCTGGAGGTTCCTGTAAATGCATTGGGTATAATTAATGTCCAGAACAAACAAATAGCAGAAATAGATGGGAAAACTAAAAATGTGGTACATACTAGAGGTGCATCCTGGGCTCTGGTGTATCTATGCCCAGCTGCTGCGGGCTCAATCGAGATCTGATAGGCCTCCCCAGTATACCGCCAACATGTGAGTGCAATAGGCAGCTCTAGCCACCCAGTTCCCTACCTCGCCTGGGGAGCCCCTTTGCCACGGGCTTTGTTCACCTTGGTCGTTTTAGGTCTCGCTCTTGCAGTAAGAGCTCTCACTCTCTCACCCCCGCGAACGCTGGTCAGAGGTGGTATCAAGTGTGTCTGGATAAAGGTCGCGTAGTCTCCCTCTATATGAAAATACTCTAACTCCAAGCCTACCATGAATTGGATCACCTCTTCGGCAAATAACTTGTCTATCACTCTCATGGACACTAGCAGTACCATCGGTATGAACTGAACAAGCAAGTCTATGGTCCGGAGCACGAAGCGCTCGCCTAGGAACCAGGTTCGGCAAATCGGGCCCTCAAGTAAAATATGATAGTGGGAAATGCCCCAAGCCACGTGGTACTAGGCTCGAAGCTCTGTCGGTATCGCGGCCTAGGGCTGCCATGTAATCTGAAAGGGAAACTGAATAGGTTATTAATCACTGTCAGTTGCTAATGTATGAATCAAAATAGCTGTAAAGCAAAAAATGATTGTGTTTCGAGTTACCTCGTGCGCCGCTACCGTGTCGAAGTATTGACGAAAAAACATGAAGGGCTTACGAGTCCTACGGTGAAGTTAGCCGTCGTATACTCGAGAAATGGTGACCGTCAATAGAACCTCATCTACAGGCTCTGGGGCAAGAGTCGGGAAGTATGCATACACCCATAGCTGCAAGAATAATGCAGAGATATGTAATCAACACAGCATGAACAGATGCAGAAAGTGCAAAGCAGAAAGCACGCAGTATAAACAGATGTAGAAGTGCAAAACAGAAAGCACATGTGTTGAACAGATGTAAAGTAAGAAATGCTGAGCAGAAAATGTAAAGTGTAAAAAGGGAATTGAGAAGTGTACCTCCCAAGCTCGCCAATAGCCTTTAACCAAGTTCCCTCGCCAACGGGAGAAAGAACTCATATATTTGTATAATGTGGTGAGGCCGACTTCGCCCCAATCATAAAACTGAACTCGAAAAAGAGTCACCAAGGCACTCAAAAAATACAGGCCCACAGTGTTCCACCTATTTGAAAACAAGGTGGTACTGAAGATGAACATCAGGATACCCCTGGCATACTGCTCTGTCTCCTCTATCATCTCGGGCTCGGTCCACTCTGAACTGTTCCTCGAACCAAGTGTATCGCACCATGCCTGGCTGGTGTATCAGTGGATGTGCCCCATGCAGCTCGAGCCAAGCTGCCCTTCACTCCTCTATATCTGGGTCAAAAGGAATCGGATCACCCCCTACGCCTAAGCCGGTGATCATGGCAAAGTCTTAAGGTGTCATCGTCATCTCTCTTGTGATGGAAAAGTGGAAGGAGTTGGTGGTGTCCCCCACCTCTCTACCAGTGCTCCTAAGAGAGGATGACTCGCAGTAATCCGAGTCAAGCTGGAGCAGAAGAGGCCGAAGCCTGCCTCGTCAACAATGTCACGAACTCCAGCTAGGAGCTCGTTATACCAATCTCGAGCAGTCGTCGCACCATAGCCCCTAAAGACGTGAGACTCACCCTGTGGCAGTGCATGAGATGTAATCAGATTAAGGCAGTGTATGAAACACAGTCAGATGAAATCAATACAAGAAATACGAACAATTAAAGGCAGAAATGCATAGAAACAGAGTTCATACCTCAACGGTAGTGACCGATAAATGAGACTCTGGCTCCCTCAACAGGAGGTCCTCTGGCGCGTCATCAGCGAAATCAGTAAAACATCTGATGCCTCTGGTAGTGGGCAATATGTGTGTCTGAGGGTGATACCTCGCTGGATCAAAAGGTCGTACACTCAACGGTAACGGCTCTGCCTCGACCTCGATGTCTGCCTCGAAGTCTACTGGAGGAAGCTCGGGAGGAGCCCCATCATGAGGGAAATCGTCTGCCATTTGAAAATAGGTGTGAGATGGGTGAAAAGTGAAGAAAAGTGAAGAAAATGGGTAAACTTGGAAAAAGTCAACCCTAAGAGAGAGAAAATGAAGAAAAAGTCAAAGCCGGGAAAAGTGCGCAGAACTTGAGAGAAACTCGAGGGGAATAAGCCTAGAATGGTGGAAATGAGAAAAGAAGCATCGAAATCAAATTCCAATCGGTTCAAAGTGAAGAAAACTAGGAGGATTTAGCGAATAAAGTTTATATGGGGCATTGGAAAATGCGTAAAAGACTCAGATCTAGAGAGGGAAAGCACCTAGAGAGAGAGAGAGAGAGAAAGAGAGAGAGCATTTTCGGTCAAGAGGGTGTGAGGAAATGAGCCCTAGTGGCTTGTATTTAAAGGCCCAGGCCTGTAAAGTCCATTTTGCCCCGAACTGCCATCGATGGCCGGCAAGGCACACTGGTGGCCAGCAAGGCACACCAGTGGCCGTTAGGTGGCCGGTGGCCCCTTCTTGTGGCCGGCAGGTTTCCAAAGGTCTCCTCTGTGCCCCTGGTTCTGTTTTTGTGTCCTTGGATTATAAAATTGAAGGGATTGTTCATTATTGAGTTCAGAATGTCTCTATAGAAGCTCAGAACTGCATTTCTAATGCACGATGTTCGTTATTCATTGACATAAGCAAGGTGTATCCTTTTTAACATAATGCAACTTTTCCAAGAAGTAAATCGGAAGTTGTTCTTGAATTGGTTTGGACGAATATGCTTTTGTTGTTGTTGCATGGAACGTGCATTCTGCTTATACTATCGCATAGAACATGCTCTTACTCTAGCTACATAGAATGTGCTTCCACTCTTGCATTATGCATAGAACATGCTTATTGCTTTCGCTTTTGAATCATGCGTAGAATATGTTCCTGTTGTCAATCATGCGTAGAATATGTTCTCAAATTGTTTGGTTCACATAGAACGTGCCACTATATCTCAGTTGTTGTCATGCATAGAATATGCGTTTCTCCATTATTGCATAGAATATGCACTTTTCTATTGTCGCATAGAATATGCTTTCATTCTTGTTTCATGCATAGAAAATGCACTATTGTTACACAACACGCTTTTGTACACAAGCACGATATTATATGTACGGTTCATTCAGCGGAGCCAGCACAGACAAACAATATTGTATGTACAGTCCATTCAGAGGAGTTCCAGGTAAAATCATTTGTGTCCTTCGAATCACAGCCTTTTACCCCATTCGGTTACCGTCCTTTGGTTAAAAACATTTGAGTGCATCTTGATGTTCACCAACCCCTTCGGTTACCGTCCTTCGGTTAAAAGCATTTGAGTGCGTCCTGATGTTCACCATCCCCTTCGGTCGTTAAAAACATTTTAGTGCGTCCTGATGTTCACCACCCCCTTCGGTTACCATCCTTCAGTTAAAAACATTTGAGTGTGTCCTGATGTTCACTACTCCCTTCGGTCACCGCCTTTTGGTTTAAAAACATTTGAGTGTATCTTGATGTTCACCACCCTCTTCGATTACCGTCTTTCGGATAATAACATTTGAGTGTGCCCTGATGTTCACCATCTCCTTCGGTTACCGTCCTTTGGTTAAAAGCGTTCGGGTGCGTCCCGGCATTTACACCACCTTTTCCTCTCACGTGTGAGATGCATTGGGATTGTTTGATTTGGTTAAAAGCATTTGGGTGCGTCCCGAATGCTTTAAGAAGCCTAATCGGTCGACCCACCAGACATCCCCTTCACTTTTGATGCACACCATTGGAGCTACTCATATTAGATTGAGAAAATCAGTTTGATTTTTTTTTTTTTTTTTTTCTCAAATTTGGTGAAAATTATAATGAACCGTTGGAGATGCTCATTTGTGTCTTGTCATTTAGGTATTAGAGATAAAGATGCATATAATGCCCTCCATAATGATTTAATAGAACATATGTGACATCTTCATGGTGGAAATTAAATTCACCAAGTCGACGCGAACATGTAATTTTGCTTATATTTTTGGAATGGGAGGTTGTCTTATTTGTACTTTTCATAATTTTATCCATATTAACCAAGTACTTGAGAAGTTCTGTTATGATATTTTGTTGTGATAATCCAATCTGTAAAGTTGACAATTGACAAATGTTCAAGTCATAATTTATAAATCTTGTCTGCTTAGATATATCCACATATATTAAACAGTTTTAATGGGAAAAGGCTTACTGATGTTTTAATAACCATGTCTTAATCAGTTACAAAATAATGGGAAAAGGCTTACTGATGTTGTTGGAAGTCTTATATTTAAATATTCATTCATGAATTTGGGAGTTCATTTATTCAGAAAACTAAGTTTATTGATGTTGGAATTCATTTATCCATATATTTATTGATGTTGGTTGGCTTACTGATGTTGGCATTCATTTATTCAGTACATATATTCATTTATCCACAAATGTGGCATACGAATTCATTACACACACCACCATTCAATGAGTCAATGCCTCATCAACTAAGTCAATGCCTCATTTTACAGACGCCACCATCCAACTAATTCATTAAACTAATTTATCAACCACATTAATTCCCACCACCACCTACCTCAATTATTTACCCTCTATATCAACTCAAGATTGTAGATGAAATAGATATACAAATTCTGCTCCACAAACACTACAAATTCGGCATCACCAAATTTTGTTCCCAAACACTACATATTCACTCTAAACAAACTCTATATTGGAAGTGTGAATCGACAGAATCTGCAAGGCAAAACATCTGAAGCAACTAGGCTAATAGCAGCAGGAACAAGAAGCTAACAGGAAAATAGAGTGAGTGTTCAACATGGGTTAACCGGTTGGTCAACCGGCCCTGCAAATTTTTTATTTTTTATTTTTTTATTTCAGTGTGCACTTCCTTGCACTTCTGCACACCACATTTCACACCAAAAAAAAAAAGGCCTCTATAGGAGAAAGATGAAGAGCATAACACCATATTTTAATTGTTGAAGTTTAACCTTGTTCTGAATCAAACTACATTAATGTTTAACCTTGGAAATTCACTTCTCTTATATGAAACAAACAAGTGAATTTCATTAACAGACAAGTGAATGGAATTTCTATCTAATGCTTGTAATTTCCTTGATGGAGGTTTGGTTTGAAGATGGGAACTACTTACTCTCTTTTTCTCTTATTTTATTTTATTATCTTATTATCTTTGGTTTATTGTCATCAAATGCCTTATCTATTCACTACAAGCTCGTCTATTATATTTTTTAATTTTAAATAATTTTATTTAGAGGTGTATTGGCAAAGAAGAATAGTTATGTGTACAAATTAAAACTTCTATTAAATTAATTTTTAAACTCCTGCTTTGCCATTCTCCTTGATATAAGATCATAATTATTTGTTAAACTAGAACCTATAACATGCCTTTCCTTCCCATCTCAACCTAATTTTCATGGTGAAAGCTCATTTCCATTTTACAGTAAAGTTTTGCACTCTGAATGTCAGCACTAATTCACCTTTCATATTTAACACATTTCCATTTTAATTTTAGCTCATGTGTAATTCACCATTGATATTTAACACATTTCCATAAAAATTTAATAGATATTCACATCATGTCAAGAACTAAAAGAGCCAGACCAGAACGTGGTGAAAGCTCCAACCCTCCACGACGCCAATAACAGCAGTCTCAAAATCAGTCTTATCCTACTTATGATTTTCTTAGTGAAAGTCATGAACAAGCCTTTCAAAGCTTCTCCAGCCGACCTATTGTAACAGGGAGGAGGGTAAATTTGCCACCTCAATATAATGCACTATTAGTTAGCAAACTTGACACAATGGGATGGTAAATTTAATTAATTTACCGTAAAAGGTATGTCCATGGCTAGTGGCTTTATTTTATGTTCACCTAAGAGGTACCAACGAAGAAGATGAAAATTTTACTCTTTTGTCTTATGTGAAAGGAAAGGGTATTCAGTTTGATATCCTTACCTTGGCAGGAATTATTGGAGTTGAGGTAGGTGATATGCATATCCATTTTCAGAGTGAGGCTGACTTAGTTAATATTGTTGGTAATAGCAGTGACGTATATACTACTATTTGTGAGAACAGATTTAGCGGGACTAATCTACAAGCAAGATATTTGAAACCCTATCTTCGGATTCTCCACCGGTGGATTGTAGAAAATGTCACTCCGAAAAGAGGACACTGTGGTTCACTTTGTAAATGAAACAGAGACCAAAAGTTGTTCACCCATTAATCAATATACATTGACCCGTGCTGGTGGAGCCAACAATTTAATGGCAAGTCTTAATGCATATGACCCAGAAGATGATGTCTCACCAGATGATGCTCCAGAAGATCCTCATGCCAGTGTTATGCCATCAACTGAACAACTTCAATATTGGACTGAGTTTTTGGCTGTGGAAGAACAACATTATAATCAGCGCGTTCAATAGGAACATCAAATGGCTAATCAGGTCAATGCGTTGGGTACTCAACTTGATGCATTTGCCACTACGCAGAACTCATTAATTCAATAATTTGGTGAGTTCCGTTGGACATTGAAAGACGTAACGAAATGGCAAGCAATCGAATAGATAGGATTGAGCATCACGTAAATGACATATACCATCACTACATCCCTCATCCACCACCACCAAAGAATGACTATTGATGTGTTTCACTTAGGGGTGTTCAAATATCCGAACAACCTGTGAAACCGACCTGACCCGCCCGACCCGGATGCAATACGGGCAGTTTCGACCAATAACTCAGTCGGCTATGGATGCAAAATTTAAAATTTCTATGAATTTCGGTCGGAGGCCGGGTATAATATAATTAAATCCGGTTAATCCGATCCGACCGAATTAAGAATATATATTTTATTATTATTATATTACTTTACTTCCCTAGGGAGATTAACCAAAAGCAAACCCACTGTCTGCCTTTCTCTTGGAAATGTACAAACTGTAGATTTTTATATTTTCAAGACCTTTATATATTTTCCAATCAAATATTTGATTGGCCTTTCACTTTAACTCTTTTATCTCTTTAATTCTAACACCTTCTCTCTGATCCCAAACATCTCATTTCATCTCCTCTCTTTTTCTCTCCTCAATTCTAACGCCTTTTCCACACACACACACACTCTCTCTCTCTCTCTCTATATATATATATATATATATATGTCAAACCGCTCTCTCTTTTACTTTCCCACCCACCATCTGTGACTTTATCTCATCTTTCTTACCATCTCTCTCTCTCTCTCTCTCTCTCTCTCTATTTCTCTCATATTTCTCCATTAGTTCATCTCTCTCTCAAAACAGATCCATCCATCTCTTACCCTCCCTCATCTCGACTTCCTTTTTTTTTTAAATTTTCTTTTCTTCTTCTTCTTCTTCAGAAATAGATCCATCCATCTTACTCTCTCTCATCTCTACTTCTCCTTTCTTCCTACCCTCTTTCTATTGGTGCTGTGGCGGTGGTGGTGGATGACCACAAAAATAACGATGGTGGCGATAATGAGCGATGGCTGTGGTGGTGGTTACGGTTGCGGCTACGGCTGCGATAAGCAATGGCGGTGACCGTGATAAACAATGGCGATCCCTCGCTTTTATATATATATATATATTCTCTCCTCAAGTCTCATTCTAATCGTAAGGAAGAAATATATGTATATGTTTATACAAGTGTTTTTTTGGTTTCAGATTAGATGTTTATGTGGGTTTAAGTTTGTTATTTTCAAATTTTAATTCCATTTTTTATAATATTTTTTCTACTCTTTTCGGATCTACGAAATCGACCGAACCAATTGTCAAACCAATTTGTTTGGTTCGGTCGATTTTGAACCCTAGTTCAATCGATGATGGGTGACTGATTCTTTAACCCGAAGGTGTCGGTTCGGCTGTCGGGCTAAGGGCAAACCCAAGCCGAACCGACTCGTGAACACCCCTAGTTTCACTGACAGCTTGGATGACACCATTTTAATTTGTTTGTTTTTAGAATGTACTTTTACATTATGTATTTTTGTTGTTTTGTATTTTGTTATTTTAACAGCCTTTTGTTGGGTCAATTTGTTTTATAAATGTAGTGGTTTTGTCTTGTATAATATAGTAGCTTCCCCTATCATATTATCTGATTTTAAATCCTCTGTTAGTTTTTCACTTCCATTGCCAATCAAAACATCTGCACCATCTTTTGAAACTTCAGGGATTCCACTGCTCATTTTCTCTTTGATAATTTTATTTACTAAATCAACCATTTTCTTCTTGCCTGAAAAACAAAATCCCAAGTGCAAACCATTTTAGTTGATTTTTTTTAAGAAATTAAAGAATGTAATTTAACTAATACTTGCTTCTAATGTTCTGTGGAGTCTACTTGCAGGGAAATTAATAGGTAGAGACATGAGACCTGGAATTCATTCTTGAAATAACATGAACATGTTGTACCAACCACAGAATGTTTTAAATAATTAAAATGTTGTACCAACCATATATTTATGAGCATGTTAAAATCAAATCAATACAATTATATGCTATAAAAAAACAATGAATACAAATAATTCTAATACAACCCACTATTAATGTTTTTAAATAATAAAACCAATACTACCCACCAATACAAAAACAGTCAAGGCAATCTATTAGTTGTTCGAAATAAGATCTGTCGTTGAAGATCTTTGTAGTACGCCCTTTGCACAGGATTTAAAATTATCATGTCCATTGACATTATTTTATGATCTTCATTTCGTTGTTCTCTTTCATTCATCATAGATAGGAGTTTTAGTTGTTCCTCCCTATCCTCTACCCTTCTTCGACGCTCTGCAGCCTTCTGTTCACGGTCTATCGCCTTTTGTTCATCTCACTCAATAGTTCTAGCGGAGATAGTCGATAACACTTCAACAATTTTGGATTGGTTGGCAGCCATTTCATCAAATCTACTATCGTGAGTTGTTTGATTCTTTAATTTCTCTTTCGCTGCCTTAGTATCAATTGGTCGTGTTGACAAATTAGTTGGTTGTTGGTGCACTGCATTATTCTGGTTGGGTTGAAAAGCCTCATCTTCAGTTGGTGGATTCGAACATGGAAAAACATGTTGCGTGGTTTTTTTTGGGTTGTGTTCGAAATTCATTCCACTTACAACTTCAGCACAAAATATCCCAACATGTATCAAATGTGAAGTGTTTTTTCTGTATTGTATGATACATCCGCTTCGCTTCAGCGGCCTACAAAAACAAAATTACAAAAATTTCAATAACAAGTATACATTACAAAAGAAAATTGATATTTAATAACAGAAAGAAAGTTTACCATGTCTGCCGCAATTGAATTTGTTCAAGAAAACCACAGAATTTATTAATTGCCTTTTGCATACCAGACCAACGGTGAGACAAAGGAATACGGTTTCAATTTGATTCATCGCTCAATTGTGAATTAAAATAAACAAGTACTCGTTCCCAAAATATAGCCATAGTCTGACTATTACCAGTAATGGGATCTTAAGAGACTGCCAACCAAGATCTGCATAAAGTTTCATCTTCTATAATTGTGAACGCTTTACCACGAGAAACACGAGAAGTTTCAGAAATAAAATGAATATTAGTGTTCTGCTCTCGTAAAGTTTCCGAAATAAAATTAATATCAGTGTTGTGCTCCAATATTTGTGATTCCTTAAACATTTCAAAATCTTCCATAGTTCGAAGCAAATTCTGTAGGATACAATATCTAACTTAGATAGTGAAAAATATTGGAATGATATACACTCAACCTCAGAATCAGATAATATAAACTGAAGCTCACAAAAAAAAAAAAATTATAATGACACAGAACTAAAAAAATTCACAGCATGTCTACAACTTCAACAAAATGTAATGCTATTATCAAATCGAAATACTCTGTCAACCCAACTGAAATTCACGGCATGCTATTATCAAATAGATATATTTTATAGAGCACAACAGCAACGGTAAGTTTTCAAAATACTCTGTCAACCCAACGATAAATTATTGGAATTGCTGATGCAGAACGGCTAGTTCTCAACTTAAAATTTATATGTATATAGGATGTAACTTTTTCATTTGCATTTTCATGAGAATTTAAATTTATATCACCCTTCAATTTATTCCTAGTCCACAAAATAACCTACCTATTTAAACCTGTTTCAGAAAATAAACCAGTTCGCAGATTGAGGGAGCCGGTTGACCGGTGGCCAACCGGGCAGACGTCCAACTGGTTGACCAGTTGGCTCACTCCCAACGTTACAGCATAGTGAAATGGTGAAATGGTGAAATGGTGAAATCTCGTGCTTGTCCTCAGTTTAATGAAAATTTTGTTCCGTTCTCAGCTTGATATCAATTTGGTGAAACCATTAGAGAGGGAAAAAGTGACTTTTTTCATGAAATTTGAATTTGATACTTAATCTGATGCACCGTTGGAGATGGCCTTAGATATTTCTGTGCTCCTTCCGTTCTTAAATATTAATTCCTTATTTTATTTTTTATTATCCTAAAATATTAGTCTTTTTTCAAAAATCAATAATAGAAATAATATGAATTTTCTATTTTATCCTTATTTTAAATTCATTAATAACATAAAAAATACAATTACAGCAATTGATATTCTCAAAAAAAATATATTATTAAAGGGTAATTTTGAAAAATTAATTTTTTTAAAGCGCAATAATTGTACTATAAAAAAAAAATTCGATCCTCCAAAAGGGACTATTATTTTGAGATGGAGGAAGTATTTTTCTTTTAAATTGAAAATTGGGAACATCGTAATAAATTAGAAAAAGACAAAAATAAAATAAGAAATAAAATTAAAATTTAGTGTACTTTTAAAAAAATAATTACTCATTAATTGAAAAAATTATAATTATAATTATTAATATTGATAATTTTTTTGGTTAATTTATAATTATATTTGTAAAATACACTAACATGTAATTTTTCTATATATATATATATATGATTTTAATTATTAATATTGATAATTTTTTTGGATTAATTTATAATTATATTTGTAAAAATACACTAACATGTAATTTTTCTATAAAATAATTGTAAATCAGCTGATTGATACTTTAGATTTAGTTATTTATTTGTTTTTGATATGTTTTCCTCATTAAAAATAGGAAAGATTGCAATAAAATAGAAAAGATGAAAAATAATTTTATTTATTTTTGGTTACATCGAAAATAAAAACAAGGGACTAAGCCGGTTCCCTAGACATTTCTACTATATGTCCGCAATAGGCAGACTTCTAATCTCAATTGGTGGTTCATTTACCACCATCATGTCTTCAAGTTGTGATGCTCCAAGCTTGGCCAGTGCATCAGTACAAAGGTTTCCTTTTTCCCAAACATGTTGGACAGTGCAGTCTCACACTCTAAGTAGGATTTTGGCATCTTCCACTAGGTGTTTGAAAGGAATTTATCCCATATTTCTTCCTTCATCAATTGCACTACCTGGGCTGCATTTGTCTCAATGATTACATTGTTTAATCATTTTTGACGAATAACTATTAGTCCCTTGTAGAGTGCCCATAACTTAGCTTCAAGGCTTGTTCCTGGTTGCAATCTTCCATAATATCCACACACCCTTGCACCCCTTTTATTCCTGTTCAGTCCTCCAAATCCTTCATCCCCTTTTGTTTTCCTGCTGCTATCTGTGTTAAGTTTAAGTCGCCCTGCAGGTGGCAAATTCCAAGAGATTAGTTTATAAGATGGTCTAGAAATTAGCAGAGAGTTAAGGAAAGTTAGATGGATTTCTCTAGAGTAATCCAAAATGAACTTGGTACTTTCTTGGTTTCCAGCAATTTTTCTTTCAAACATAAACACATTTATGCTTTTTCCAATTTTCCACAAAGCAACAATAAAAACAGTATACCAAGTGAGGTCACCATTGAAATGGTTTTTGTTTTTAGCTTTACTCTTGAGCTAATCCATCCAAAGCTTCCCTCTCATGTCAAGGTACCAATGTTTACTAGAAATAGGAAGCCAAACTTCTTTGGCCTTGTAGCACTCTCCAAATATACGATTGATATCCTCAACCCCACTACAGCTAGGGCATCGAGGATCATTAATCAAGCCTCTTTTCATTCTCATTTGATTGGTAAGCAATTTGCCATGAATCACAATCCACAATAAACTTTTAAGTTTCTGTGGTAATCTAAGCTTCCACAGCCAATTCTAGTCCTCCTCTTTATCATTATTCCTCAAAATAAAATCATACACATAAGAGACAGTGAACGCACCATTAGGGGACCCTTTCCGTAGAGAAGTATCCCTATCAAACTTCCCTGAAGGGTTAGTTTTCAGAATCAAAAAGGCCAATTGGAGGAGGGGGGGAATTATTATTCACAACAGTCTCATCCTAGTTGCTATCCTTCCCCAATAGCTCTCTCATATTGGCACTCTCAAAGAGATTACTTTGATTGGTAAGGTTGGTACTTGAGACAGTTTCTCAAAGAAACTATATCCACACCACGAATCTTTCCAAACATTGATAGATTTTCCAATCACCCACCTCCCACTTCACAACTTTCCTTAACATTTTCCTAGTGTTCATAATACCTCTCCATAAATGAGAAGCATTCCTTCATCTCTTCCAATCATGGAAGAAGGTTTTATTTAAGTATTTCTTCTCAAGCACATCACACCACAAACCAACTTTCTGTCTAATTAGATGCCAGCCCAATTTAGAGATCAAAGCTAGGTTTTGATCCCTGGCTTTCTTGATCCCTAGCCCTTTATTCTTTTTCATATTACACATCACTTCCCAATTAACAAGATGCATTTTCTTTTTCTCCATGGTATTATCCTAGAGAAAGTTCCTGTTCAACCTATCAATTTCATTAGAAACTTTCTTGGGTAGGAGCATAGTTTGCATGGTGTAACAAGGGATAGCAGAAGTCTCTGATTTTATGAGTGTAGCTCTACCTACCATGGATAAAGAGTTGGCTTTCCACTTAGTCAATCTTTTTTTCATTTTATTCAAAATATCATTGAAAAAGCTTCTGGTCACTCTGCCATGTAAAAGGGGCACTCTCAAATATTTCCCTAATTGAGAAGTAAGTGGAATACCACATTTAGTACTAAACTCTTTGGCTCTCCTTCTATCAACATTAGGGGAGACAAAGAGCTTGGACTTATGGGAGTTGATTTTCGACCCAAAGATACTACAAAATTCATCCATAATCTCCATGATTGTATTACAAGTGGACATAGTTGCCTGCCCAAACAGCATAAGATCATCAACAAATAAAAGATGAGTAAGGCTTGGGCCACCTCTAGTGACCTCCATACCTTTCTAACTCTTTTCCTATGCTTTAAAGCTGATCATATTTGACAATCTCTCAAGGCCAA
This sequence comes from Camellia sinensis, assembly GCF_004153795.1. Classification (NCBI taxonomy): domain Eukaryota; kingdom Viridiplantae; phylum Streptophyta; class Magnoliopsida; order Ericales; family Theaceae; genus Camellia; species Camellia sinensis. Next base: position 542,460 of record NW_021027689.1, read on the forward strand.
GCACAAACAGAAAAAGGAAGAGAGGATCTCCTTGTCTCAAACCTCTTAAATGTTTGAACTCCTGTAGAGTTTCACCTTCCCAAATAATAGTAGTACTGACAGTAGTAACACAACACATGATAAGCTTAATAAAGTTTGTGTCAAGATTAGATTCCTCTATAGTTTATTTTAAAAACTCCCAAGAAACATTATCATAAGCTTTTTCTGTAACGCCCTCAAAATAATAACATCAAACCCATCAATATAGACATGCATTGATATATAAAAGCTCTACATTCTTCTATTCATCAGAGTTCCATTACCAAAAAGTATTACATGTTAACAACAAAAGCAAATGCCCTACGGGCTTATAGCTTTCCAAGTTAACACTTGGTTACAAAAGAGAGTACTAACTCGGTTACATATTAAGCCCTTGGCTTGAATCTACATGTAATACATCAAAAAAAGAAATAAGACAACAAAAGTGTGTCTGCCTCTAGCCTCCCAAGCTATGTTCTTGGAGGTGGCATGCTACCTGTACCTGAAAATGATATTCCCATATAGGGTGAGCCACAGCCTAGTAGAAATACTCTAAACCAAATATGAACAATGAATGAAAGATTAGCAGTTGATAGATGGCCAACACTGATACTTTCCCTTATCACACTTTACAGTTTCATGACATACAAGTCCATGTTACAATTCATTTTCCAATTCTTTTCAATTCTCAATTTATAACCATGGCTCAGAACCTGGCCAAACAACTCATATAAGACAGTAACTCATATCAAGTACTTCCCATTTCACACAGATAAGCATACTAGCTATATCACACACACCAACAGATAAGCATACAAGCTATATCATCACTTCCACAGATATGCATAAGAGCACTATCACACTTCCAAAGACAAGCATATGAGCTATGTCAACACATTACTAGATAAGCATATGAGCTCTATCTATGGAGTCCATCCCCTATCTTCTCCCAACAACATCCGGTTTAGAGGTCCATCCCCTATCTTCCCCTAAACTATACACAGTGAGATCAGTTTAATTGAAAATTTTTTCGTCTCCAGCTTGATATAATTTGGGTGAAACCATTAGAGAGGGAAAAAGTGACTTTTTCATGAAATTGAATTTTCGATTACTCCAATCCTGAGATGCAACCCGTTGGAGATGGACCTTAGATATTTCTGTGCTCACTTCCGTCTTAAATATTAATGCTTATTTTATTTTTATTATCTAAATATCTAGTCTTTTTTCCAAAAATCAATATAAATAATATGCAAGTTTTTTCTATTTTCATCCTTATTTAATTCCATTTAATAACATAAAAAATACAATTACAAGCAATTGATATTCTCAAAAAAAATATATTATTAAAGGGTAATTTTTTGAAAAATTAAATTTTTTAAAGCGCAATAATTGTAACTATAAAAAAAAATCGATCTCCAAAAAGGGACTATTATTTTGAGACGGAGGAAGTATTTTTTCTTTAAATTGAAAATTGGGAACATCGTAATAAATTAGAAAAAGACAAAAATAAAAATAAGAAAATAAAATTAAAATTTAGTGTACTTTTAAAAAAATAATTACTCATTAATTGAAAAAATTATAATTATAATTATTAATATTGATAATTTTTTTGGTTACATTTATAATTATATTGTAAAATACACTAACATGTAATTTTTTCTATATTATATATATATATATGTGATTTTAATTATTAATGTGTGAGTGATTTCTGACCAACACTGCCCGCTTAGTAACCAGCTGGAGAAGCACCGGCAAGAATAGATGGCACCTGGCTGGCTTGCAACAGAAAAGAGAAGATTCCGGTGGTGTTGTCCACG
>NW_021027689.1:562320-587674 GCF_004153795.1 Camellia sinensis
CAATCCGGTTTGATTCCGACCTTTATTGTATTTTGAACTCGGGTTTCGTGGTTTAATATTATATTCATGTCGTTTTCCCTCCTTTCCCTTTGAGTTTGAGTATTGAGTGCCTTAGGCATGTTTGAACAGGTTGGTTGCTAGTTGGTCAAATTGTCGTTGTCTAGAAATTTGCCTCTTCGCTCGAGCGAAGCTTCTTACGCTCGAGCGAGCTTTGGAGTTCCCAGTACTTTTGCAGCCTGCAAAGATACTGGGAGGGTGGTGTTCTTCGCTCGAGCGACGTTATATGTCTGTAAAACTTCTGGGAGTATTGTACTCTGCGCTCGAACAATGCATCTTGCGCTCGAGCGAGGCCACTTATTTTGTCTGATCACTCGAGTGACAACTCTTTCCGCTCGAGCGAGCCTCACTTATAACAGGTTCCCAACAGTACTTTTACATCACTTTTGATATCTTTTCACTCAAAGACCTTAGACCAGCTCCGTCTTCTCTCTAAAATCTGACTTCTCTTTACAATACCACTAGAATCTAAGGATCGCTGACCCTACCTTTGACAAAAGGTGAAGCATCTCAAAGGCTACCATTATCTCCGAATAGAGTTTGATTTCGATGTTTTTTGAAGTTTCACCACTCTCTTTTGGGCCCTCTACACTTGAGGTAGGGATTTCCTACACTTTCATATGGATTTTAACTAAGTTATTTGCTTATTATGTAACAATGGTGGACTTTGGGTGTATTATGGACAAACCTAGGGTTTGGGTGTGAAATAAAAAGTGGGTTTTCATGTGTATGCTGTGAAAATGGTTATGGGGTTAAATATAAAGTTGTATGGTGCAAAATGATTGATTTTGGGCACTTGGAGTGAAATTTGGAAAAAATGGGAGTTTGCCCTAAAATGGTTCCAATGGTTATTTTTGTGTAAATGAATGGAATTTGTATTGTGAATGTGAAATTGGTTGGATATATATAGATAAATGGTGAAGCTAAATATGCATTATCTCTCACCATGGAATTTTTAATAATTTAAGTGTCTTGAGATTGAATATCTGTTTAAAAATATTTGTATTGGGCTATCGGTGGAGAATAGCTATGATTGTTGTAGAAATTGCATGAGGATTAGATAAATTGAAACTAATCTCTTGTGGGTTGTCATTGAATATGACTATGCTTTAAATACATTGTATATGTATGGTGTTTGAGAGGAGAAATGGAATGTACTCCACGTTTGGGAGGAGATAGGGGATGGACTCCATTGAAATTAAGTTAGCCTGTGTGTCCAGGATGAAAGTCCCGAAATCGCGCCTATATATGGGTGCCAATCCCACTGACGAAATTTTCATAAAATGGCAAATTGAAGTGTTTGTGTGATAATTATGTTAATTTGAGAACTACTGAGTTGTAGCCTCAATTAGGTAGTCTGAAAGATAACGGAACTGGCTCATGAATTGAGATGAAATGAAGTAACTAGAAATAAATTGAAAGAAAATGGATCGAAATATGAAATTTGGTACTTTATGATCACATAGACGTGAATGTGTTATCACGGCCATTGTATGTACACATTCTACTTATACCTTTGTTAAGATTCATATATTGCATTAGATTGTTCCTATTGGGCTTGGGCTCACCCTATTTGGAAAAAACCATTTTCAGGTGTTGGTGATTTACCTCTGTCAAGGCAATAGCTTAGAGGGACTTTGGAGCAAGAACTCACTTTTGTTGTATTTTGTTTTGTATAGCCAACGGCTTTATTTGTATTGAGCTAGTCTCACTTTTGTTGTAACCAAGCAATAACTTGGAAAGATGTAAGCCTTTAGGGCATATAAATACTTGTTTAGCTTTTATTCTTCTTTATCAAGTGTAACATATGTTGTAGATTCAAGATGAATCATTTATGAATGTATATCGCATGTGTCACCCCTTTTATATGCGAACTCCGATGAATGAAAGTATATTGCTTATGAGTTGGGATTTATTGTATTTATTTGGGGCATTACAACTTGGTATCAGAGCGTACTAGGATTGAACACTTTGGGTACGCGGGAAGTGGTTAGTACCACAATGGGTTTGTCTCGCTTGATAGAGACTCTAGAATGAACGATGTGTATTTACATGATAACATGTTTATCTGATTATATGGGTATGGAATTAAATTTCTAAGATGTTGATTGAGTCTACGGGTTTCTATAAGTGTTATTAGAAGAGCACTTGATCACTGTTGTTTCTAATTCGAACTCTGGCAACGTCGTGGGATGGTCATTATCTAGGTAGGAAATTTGTATGTGTTAATGAGATTACATGCTTATGTGGAGTGAATTATTGTTGTCCATTGCATTAGGACACGAGTGTGTTAGCTTCGGCACATTTGTAAATGTGCTAATCTCTTTTGTTACCTTCATTAGGATGTCAGGACATGGACGTGGTGGTGGTAGACGTCGTAGGCCTAGAAGGCATGAGATGCCTCTACCGGATGATATTCCTGCATAGGAAGAAACATTGGTCAGGCTAATGTGGCCGAACCAGTTGGTCAACAGGCCATGGGTGCCTTAGCCCGTGAAATGGTAGGAGCATTGCGGGAATCCATGGACATTCTCAAGGCAGAGAATCAAGTCTGGGCCCAAGTCGTCGAGGCAGGGCCATCTTTTCTGAAAAGAGAGTTCTTCCGGTAAAATCTAGACGAGTTTTTGGGTGATCACAAAGAGCCACTGAAGGCAGATGAATGGCTAGAACAGATGGTGAGGACGTTCAAGATGCTTGGCATCGAGGACGACCAGCTGAGGGTGACCTTGGCATCTTTCCAACTGAAAGGAGATGCGGGTTAGTGGTAGAAATATGCGCCTGGGTGCATTAGGGTGACTTGGAAGGCTTTCGTCAACGCCTTTCAGAACAAGTACTTACCTGCTACAATAAGGGAGAAGTTGAGGGATCAATTCTCCAAGTTAGTACAGTTGAACACGTCGGTGGCTGAGTTTGAAGCCACATTCACTAGTTTGTCTAGGTTCGCACCAGAACTTGTTACGACTGAAGAGCGTTGTTTTCTAGTGTTTGAAAAGCGGTTAAGGACCGGGCTCATGTTTCGAGTGGTCAAGTCCATGATTAGAGATCATGGACGCCTTGTGGAGGCGGCAGCTCATCTTGAGACCATTATGCAGATGGAGGAAGAGAGAATGAGAGGCTCCAGGAGGAGTCGGGATAATCAGGGGAATAGTAAGAGGCAGAGGGGTTCTAACCCCCAATTATCCCAAGGAGCTCAGTCAAGGTCCACTTTTCCAGTACCGAGTTCAGGGTGTGGGAGAGGTGGTTAGGGTGATATGACTTGTTACAAGTGTGGTCAGTTGGGCCACAAGTCTCTAGCTTGCCCGCAGATAGGAGGAGGGCAACACTCTGCACCATATTCGGCTCGTTCACAGGGCCAAAGTCAGAGGAGAGGGCAGCTGCTCACTTGTTATTAGTGTGGGCAGGCAGGGCACATGAAGAGATTTTTCCCATAGTTGGATGACACATCTGGTGTGTCTAGTTCAAGGCAGACACAAAGCCATTAGCCTGCACAGTTAGTAAAGGCCTTAAAGGTCAATCAGGGAGTCTCTTCGGCTCAGTCAGTGCATCAGGCGTATGCTCTAAGTGGTGAGCAGGTTGAGTAGAGACCTACCGGATGTGTGTATGATGTTACCGCGCTAGATCTTGTACTAGCTCCTTCAGTAGTGAGAGGTACCTTCTTGTTTTGCAATTCAATTGCTAATATGTTGATTGATACGGATGCATCCCATTCTTTTATCTCATCTACATTTGCACCAATTTTGGGGTTAGAGTTTGCTCAGTTAGTATCCCCTATTTCTGTAGATTCACCTATTGGGGATGAGATTATTTTGAAACAGGGGTGTTCGGGTTGTGACATAAAGGTTGCCGGTCACCGACTTCCTTTTGCATTTGTGTTACTTGACATGTCTAGTTTTGATGTCATTTTGGGTATAGACTGACTATCGTCATATTGGGCTGTTATAGATTGCTACCGTCAGAGGGTTACTATATATACCTTGAGCGATGATTGTTTTTACTTCTTGGGGGACTGAGTGGACAGAGTCTTATCACCGGAGATGAAGCCCAAGCTGAATTGCTAAGGGTGGTTTGTGAATACCCCGATGTCTTTCCCAAGGATCTTACTAGTTTACCACCTCACCGAGAGATTGAGTTCTCTGTTGACTTGGTGCCTGGCACAACAATTTCTATGGCACCGTATCGATTTGCACCCATTGAGTTGAGTGAGTTGAAGATTCAACTCCAAGAATTATTAGATAAGGGTTTCATCTACCCTAGTACTTCACCTTAGAGAGCACCGACTCTCTTTGCTAAAAAGAAAGACGGAGCGTTGCGACTTTGTATTAATTACCGAAAGTTGAATTGGGTAACTGTTAAAAACAAGTACCCGATGTCTCATATAGATGATCTGTTTGATCAGTTGAAGGGGTCTTGTTGTTTCTCTGAGATAGACCTAAGATTGGGTTATCACTAGTTGAGAGTAAGAGAGGAGGATATCCCAAAAACGGCATTCCGTATGCGGTATGGCCATTATGAGTTTCTAGTGATGCCTTTTGGGCTAACTAATGCCCTAGTTATGTTTATGGATTTGATGAACCGAATCTTTCGAGAGTTCTTAGACCATTTTGTGGTCGTCTTTGTGGACGACATCTTGATTTACTCACCCTCTGAGAAGGAGCACGAGGAACACTTGCGAGTGGTGCTTGAGTTGCTGAAAACCCACTAATTATATGCTAAATTTGGGAAATGCGAGTTCTGGCTGAGAGAAGTTAAGTTTTTAGGCCATTTAATATCCGAGGAAAGGGTGACTACAGATTCATCCAAGATAAAAGCAGTGCAAGATTGGGTACAACCTAAGAATGCTTTTGAGATCCGTAGTTTCTTAGGGTTGGCCGGGTATTATCGTCAGTATGTGAAATATATCTCTAAACTAGCCTCACCATTAACCAGATTGACGAAGAAACAGATCAAATTTGTGTGGAGTGAGACTTGCAAGAAGTCATTTCAAGAGCTCAAGGTTAGACTTACCACTGCTCCAGTATTGATTATCCCGAATAAGGGTTTGGGTTATTTAGTGTATTGTGATGCCTTACGGGAAGGCTTTGGTTGTGTTTTGATGCAAGAGGGGAAGGTAGTAGCCTATGGCTCGCGGCAATTGAAAACTCACGGGAGGAGCTATTGTACTCATGATCTAGAGTTAGCAGTAGTGATATTCGCCTTGAAAATTTGGAGGCACTACCTGTATGGCAAGAAATCTGAGGTGTTTTCTGACCACAAGAGTCTGAAGTATCTGTTTACATAGAAGGACCGGAATTTGAGGCTGAAGAGGTGGACAGAGTTCCTAGAGGATTATGATTTTGAGTTATATTATCACCTGGAAAAGGCCAATATTGTGGTCGATGCCTTAAGTAGGAAGTCAATTAGTAGCATGGCTTGTATTGCCATTCGGGAATGGGAAATGTTAGGTACTCTTGGTGAGTTTAACTTACATCTTGGTGAATCCGTTGAGATTATAGCGTTGTTTACGGTAGTTGCATAACCCTCACTTGTGAACCAAGTGTTAGAAGCACGGAAGGGTGATCTCGAGGTAGAAACCCTCCGGGAAAAGATCTCCAGTGGGAAGGTAGAGAAAGGCTTAAATGTGTATCTCGACCTAAGTGTGAGACACTGTGACCGTTTGTTCATACCGAAGTCTTGCCAAGAGAAAGTACTCTGAGAATTTCACCATTCGCGCCTTACGATCCATTCAGGAGGCACAAAGATGTATTACGATCTTAGTCGCCAATTTTGGTGGAGAGGTTTGAAGAAGGATGTAGCCGTGTTTGTATTGAAGTGCCTTATTTGTCAACAAATAAAGGCTGAGCATCAAAGGCCAGTGGATTTGTTGCAACCCTTGCCTATAGCTTAGTAGAAGTGGGAGCATGTCACGATGGATTTTGTTGTGGGTCTTCCTAGAATGCAATGGGACAGTGATGCCATTTGGGTAGTAGTTGACTGGTTGACCAAGTCAGCGCATTTTATACCTATGCATATGAGTGATTCAGTAAAAGATCTCCAGTGGGAAGGTAGAGAAAGGCTTAAATGTGTATCTCGACCTAAGTGTGAGACACTGTGACCGTTTGTTCATACCGAAGTCTTGCCAAGAGAAAGTACTCTGAGAATTTCACCATTCGCGCCTTACGATCCATTCAGGAGGCACAAAGATGTATTACGATCTTAGTCGCCAATTTTGGTGGAGAGGTTTGAAGAAGGATGTAGCCGTGTTTGTATTGAAGTGCCTTATTTGTCAACAAATAAAGGCTGAGCATCAAAGGCGAGTGGGTTTGTTGCAACCCTTGCCTATAGCTTAGTAGAAGTGGGAGCATGTCATGATGGATTTTGTTGTGGGTCTTCCTAGAATGCAATGGGACAGTGATGCCATTTGGGTAGTAGTTGACTGGTTGACCAAGTCAGTGCATTTTATACCTATGCATATGAGTGATTCAGTAGGCTATCTTGTTGACCTTTACATTAGGGACATAATGAGATTGCACGGGGTCCCTATGACGATTGTTTTAGATAGAGATCCACGTTTCACAGCTTAGTTGTGGCAAAGCTTGTAGAGTGCCTTGGGCACTAGATTGACCTTTAGCACTGCTTACCATCCTTAAACTGACAGGCAATTTGAGTGTACTATTCAAATCCTTGTGGATATGCTTCGAGCTTGTGTCCTTGACTTTAAGGGGTCGTTAAAGAGGCACTTGCCCTTAGTGGAGTTTTCCTATAACAATAGCTTCCAATCGAGTATTGGCATGGCACCATTTGAGGCCTTGTATTGTCGACCATGTAGGTACCCTGTGTGTTGGGCCGAGATGGGTGATTCACCATTGTTGGGTCCAGAGTTAGTTCAGGAAAAGACAAAAAAAATGGCACTTATTCGTAAGAAGTTGGTTACGGCTTAGAGTTGTCCGAAAAGTTATGCCGATCGTAGAAGAAGACCCTTGTCTTTTGAGGTGGTGTAAACACCCCATTTTTTACGACCCTTATGACTTGGACGTCATCACTTACACACCCGACGATGAGTCTATATGCTTGTCTAGTGCTCAAAGTCCTCAGTGGGATGCCACAACTTTGGGCCTTTCAAACCCTATACCCCTGTTGCCTTGTTTTTGGACCAAACCCTGTGCTTTTCAAGCCTACAGGCTACCCTTCTGGGCTGTCGGCCATCACTTTTTGGTTGCCGGCCACTAACGTGGCCTACCAGCCACCAGTGATGGCCGGCAAGCCACCAGTTTCTTTTGTAGATATTTTGTCACAGCTGTGCCAGCTATTTGCACAGATGCATGCATCTACCCCCACGTGTAGGGTTGGATTTTCTTGAGGGAAACTTTATGTTTTCTATATATAGGAGACGTCCCTTCATGTTTTAAAGGTTAGAAGATTTTGAGATGAAAAATTTTTCTCTCTCTATCAAATCTCTACACTTAAGCCTACAATTCCTTAACATTTACCTATACACCCTTAACCAAACCTTCTCATCTTTGAGCTGAGGTGTCTTTGAGCTTGGTTTGAGCTCTTGAAGGGTGTGTTGTCTAGGTTTTGTTGCTTGAATTACTACTTCTCTTCAAGAGGTATAAGGCTTTGCTTAATTGCTTGCTTTCTCTTCTATTATTTTTGCTATTTTTTAACTATTTTTGGGCTGTAAAAACTCTATATTTTCAAGCTGAAGCTTGGGTTTTATTGCCATTAAAGGTTGAGGGGTTGATTACCCTTCTTTGTACTTTGTTTTGAAGGCATTTACCCTTGTGTTTCCCACCATTTTGTTATCTTTTTCTGAGCTTTTAAACACTGTTTTTCAAAGTTATTTCAGTAGCCAAAATTATATTTTGAAGTCCAAACTTGGAGGGGTTAGCCTCCTCTCCTAGTGTCTTACTTACTAGCCTAGTTTGTGCCATGTTTTAGGATGATAATCTAGCTATTTTTAGCTTAAGTCCAGCATGTTTTAGGACTTATTTTAACCTGTTTTAGGACTATTTTTGGTTGATAGTTGCATTTGAGCTTTGCATTGCATGCTTATAGTGTAATTGTCCTCATGAGATTGGTGTTCTAGGCCTTAGACACAATCCTATTTGAGTTGATAGTATTTATTTATGCTTATCTCACATATTTTCAGCATTAATCACCTTTGCAACCTCCCTCCTTTCTTGGTTTTTGTTTTGCTTTGAAAGTGGTTCAAACAACTTGTTTGTTTAAAGCATGAAATTGAGATGTCATACTTAGTGGTTTAATCCCTTTGGGGTTCATTACCAACAGTATGATGTCTTTTTCATGTCCAAAACAATACTTGATTTGAGCCTTCTTTCCATTTAGAGGACTTAAACTCACCATTGGACTTAATGGATTAAAGGATAGTTGGTAATCAAAAATTGAGTAACTAAAATTGAGACTAAAATGGTGCAAGATAATAATTGGTTGTATTCAATCAGACGTTAATTGAACACATGGAAGCTTAAGGCATTTCATACTCATTAGTGATGAAATGATTCAAGGTTCCAAGGTCACTACTTCCCTTGATTATCCATGATAGAGAGGTGGTCTTTAAAGTCTTATTTTGTTGCTTTTATTGAAATTGCACACTTTGGTTCACAAGCCATCATGCAATGAAATTGCTTGAGTTAGTGGTTTATGGCTTAAACTCACTACTCCTTTGATTTGATCATGAAAATGAGGGGTGGGTTGTGCAAACAAACCCTTGAAATACTCTATATAGGCTCTATTTGTCCTCTGTTTCAACAAGGAGAACTGGGCAACAATGGCCAGCAGGCCACTTTCCATAGCCGGCAAGTGGCCGACAGACCTCCTTTGATGGCCGGCCAGCCATCACTGGTGGCCGGCAATCCTCATCACTAGCCGGTCATCCACTAGTGCAAAATTCAGTAGTGTGTTTCTGAGGAAGAGCAGAGTTATTCTGGAAGTGGGCAATAGTATAGGTGTTCTCTGTGCAACAGAGGCTCTCTGGAAGCAAAATAGTGGCATTTTCGAGTGGAAACCGAGCATGCGTATGAACATCTCTCGTTTCTCGAGGCGGAGTAGTTAATTGTTTAGTTTAATTACTTATTTTAATTGCACTTGTGTTGTAATTATTTAATTAGTTAACTAGTTGTGTTGTAATAGCTAATTAACTAGTTTTAATTCATTTGTTATTGTAATAATTAGTTACGTAGTTTAGCTAGTTTATTCATTTCAGTTTGTAATAGTTAGCTTAAATAGCTTATCTATAAGTAGCTTAGCTTTAGCTTAGTTCATTCGGACTCTCCTTCATGAGAGCGCAAATGTTGTAATAATGTGTATGTCTTTCAACCCCACGTCTTTCTCCCTTTTATTTAACTTCTTACGATGGTTAGATTAGGGACATCATGTTTTGTTTAGCATACTTCATGTTTGCATCCATTTGTATTGCATGCACTAGGACTCGGTTCATCATTCTAACTTGCATTGTTAGTTTAAATACTTCTTTAAATACATGCTTAGACCGCATGTTATTTAATTGATTCATATGCCATGTTAAGTAGCCGAGCCTATTTAGATCACATATCGCATGTGTTGCATTAGTCATATCGCATAGTTAGGAATCACACCATTTTTCTAACTCTTTTGTTTATTTTGGCTTGGAGCACTGGGTGAGCCTTTACTCATTTTAGCATATCGCATGAATGTTGATGTTGCCATGTCTAGCATGCTTGCCATGAGGCTAATTGCTTAAGTGTTATAACTGTTTGAATGTCTATGGATGAAGGCTAATTGCTTGAATTGAAATAATTTGAGTAGTGTTCATATGCGATCACTTTTTCAAGTGGTACATATTTCGAAATAATTTTCAAAACAAACATGAATAGAATGTTCCAATTCTTGCAAAATTAGTCTACACTTATGTGTGCGCACATCACATAGTAAATGATAGCCTAATAACTGGAACAAGAGCATATAATGAAAATAAGATTCATATCATGATTAGTAGAGGCCGATCTTTGATCGGGCGAGTGGGGGTGCTCAATTCATGACCTTCCTTTTTCGTACCTAAGTTCTCGAGCTGAGACAATCTTGGTGATGACAAACACGTGGCCTTTGGCACGAGTCATGGGTTTCCTAAATTTCCCAAAATAAAATATTTAGGTGGCGACTCTGTATCTGGCAAAGCAGTCCATTTTTGGCAATTTGATTCAAAATCAATCTTCCAAAAGATTTGTCGGATTTGGACTCTTTGGTGATTATCTATTTCACATTGCACTTGTTGAATCAGATTCAAAAGCGTGAGAGTCCGAACTGTAGGGCTTATTTCGACTTCCAAAAAGGGGGCGCAAAAAAGCTAAGCTACAAATGGGAGATCATATCTTCTTGAAGATATCACCTAGGTGGGGTTTGATGAGATTTGGGAAGAGTGGGAAGTTGTCCCCTCAATTTATTGGGGCTTTTGAGATCTTTGAGCAGGTTGGAGAGGTAGCTTAACATTTGGCATTGCCACCACAACTTTTCGAGGATTCATGATGTGTTTCATATTAGCATGCTTTGGAAGTATGAGCCGGATCCATCGCACATGTTGGATTAGATCGACTTAGGGGTCGATGAGGATGCCTCGTATGAGGAGAGACCAGTGAGTGTCTTGGATACCCGTGACCAAGTCTTGCGAGGCAAGACAATTCCCTTGGTCAAAGTATTATGGAAACATCACGGGGTTGAGGAAGCGACTTAGGAGCGTGAATTAGAAGTCCGTGAGAAATATCTGGACTTATTTGTTGATGTTTGAGCATATGTTAAGATTTTGATTATGTTAATGAAATATTAAAACATTGCATATGTTGTTTAAATTTTTGGAAAATTGGGTTTATCATAAACATTGTAAATGTTTTGGGAATATATACATTGTACTTCAATGTCGAAACTTGTGTATCTAGTTAATGAGAGTGGATGACCGGAGAATAGGACATGGTGATTGAAATTGATAGATTATCATAGTTGGAAATAGTTTGAAAATGGTTTTGCACTTATATTGAAATTTCGAGGATGAAATTCCTTAAGGGATGAGAGATTATAGGGATTCTGGTTTTGACTCAACCTTTGTTGTATTCTGGACTTGGGTTTCATGGTTTAATATTGTTATTCATGCCTTTTTCCCTCATTCCCCTTTGAGTTTGAGTATTGGAGTGTCTTGGGCATGTTTGGAACAGGTTGGTTGCTAGTTGGTCAAATTGTTGTTGTCCAGAAATTTACTTCTTCGCTCGAGTGAGGCTTTTTTCGTTCGAGCGAGCTTCGTGAGCTTTCAGTACTTTTGCAGGCCTGCAAAGATACTAGAAGGGTAGTGCGCTCGAGCGAGGCTTCTTACGCTCGAGCGACGGTATATTTCTGTAAAACTTCTCAACGCATTTTGCACTCAACGAGGCCACTTATTGTGTCTAGTCACTTGAGCGACAACTCTTTGCGCTCGAGCGAACCTCGCGTATAGCAGTTCGCAGCAGCACTTTTTACATCACTTTTTGATATCTTTTCACTCAAAAACCCTAGACTAGTTCTCTCTCTCTCTAAAATCCACTAGGATCTAAGGATCTCTCTACCCTACTCCCTTTGACAAAAAGGCGGAGCATCTCAAGGGCTGCCATTACGTCCGAATAGAGTTTGATTTCGACATTTTTGAAGTTTTTCCACTCCTCCTTTGGGCTTCTACACTTGAGGTAGGGATTTCCTACACTTTCATATGGATTTTAACTTAGTTATTTGCTTATTGTGTAACAATGGTGGACTTTAGGTGTATTATGGACAAACCTAGGGTTTGGGTGTGAAATAAAAAGCTGGTTTTCATGTGTATGTTGTGAAAATGGTTATGGGGTTAAATATAAAGTTGTATGGTGGCAAAATGATTGATTTTGGGCACTTGGAGTGATATTTGAGAAAATGGGAGTTTGCCCTAGAATGGTTCCAATAGTTATTTTTGTATAAATGAACGGAATTTGTATTGTGAATTTGAATGTGAAATTGGTTGGATATATATAGATAAATGGTGAAGCTAAATATGTATTATCTCTCACCGTGTAATTTTGAATAATTTAAGTGTCTTGAGATTGAATATCTGTTTAAAAATATATGTATTGTGCTATCGGTAGAGAATAGCTATGATTGTTGTAGAAATTGCATGAGGATTAAGTAAATTAAAACTAATCTCTTGTGGGTTGTCATTGAATATGACTATGCTTTAAATATATTGCATATGTATGATGTTTTGGAGAAGAAACGGGATGTACTCCATGTTTTGGAGGAGAAATAGGATGGACTCCATTGAAATTAAGTTGGCCTGTGTGTTTAGGGTGAAAGTCCCGAAATCGTGCGCATACATGAATGCTGATCTATAGCTATGATTGTTGTAGAAATTGCATGAGGATTAAGTAAATTAAAACTAATCTCTTGTGGGTTGTCATTGAATATGACTATGCTTTAAATATATTGCATATGTATGATGTTTTGGAGAAGAAACGGGATGTACTCCATGTTTTGGAGGAGAAAGGGGATGGACTCCATTGAAATTAAGTTGGCCTGTGTGTTTAGGGTGAAAGTCCCGAAACCGTGCGCATACATGAATGCTGATCTCGCGGACGAAATTTTCATAAAATGACAAATTGACGTGTTTGTGTGATAATTATGTTAATTCGAGAACCACTGAGTTGTAGCCTCAGTTGGGTTGTCTGAAAGATAATGAAACTGGCTCTTGAATTGAGATGAAATGAAGTTACTAGAAATGAATTGGAGGAAAATGGATCGAAATATGAAATTTGGTACTTTATGATCATATAGACGTTAATGTGTTATCACGAGCATTGTATGTGCACATTGTACTTGTATCTTTGTTAAGATTCATATATTATGTTAAATTGTTCCTACTGGGCTTTGGCTCACCCTATTTGGAAAAAACTATTTTCAGGTGTTGGTGATATGCCTCCCCCAAGGCAATAGCGTGGAGGGACTTTGGATTAAGAAATCACTTTTGTTGTATTTTCTTTTGTATAGCCAAAGGCTTTATTTGTATTGAGCTAGTCTCACTTTTGTTGTAACCAAGCAATGACTTGGAAAGATGTAAGCCTTTACGGCATATAAATACTTGTTTAGCTTTTATTCTGCTTTATCAACTGTAACACATGCTGTAGATTCAGGATGAATCATTTATGAATGTATATCGCATGTCTCACCCCTTCTGTATACGAAGTCTGATGAATGAAAGTATATTGCTTATGGGTTGGGATTTATTGTATTTGTTTGGGGCGTTACATTCGAACAACTCATATTGTAAATTTTATCGAATAGATTATTCATGAAAATAATTAGATTATTTGGGCATCTGTAACCCATAACCAAATCACATTTATTTTTTTTAAAAATAAACAGTTAACATAGTTCTAATAATTTTTTAGAAAACAATTTGAGCCTAATCATAGGGCTACACATCCGATTAATCTTATTTTTTATATGGACAATATATAGTGGCTCGAGTTAAGACTTGACGCTTTCGTATTCTTTGGTTTGGATTCTGGTATCTATTGTTGTTGTTTATATTTATTCGAGTAATTGTTGTTGATTAGGAGTAAAATCTTAGATTTGGTTGATTAGGTTTTGAACAGGTTAGGACTTGGTATTTCTAAGAAAATTTTGTCTGTTTGTTATGGGTTCACTCAAACGATGAGTTGGTCGCTCGAGCAGTCTTTTTCTCCCAGAATCTGTGTTTGCAGACTAAACTTCCAAGAGCATGTTATTCTTCACTCGAGTAGTCTTTTCTTCGCTTGAGCAGTCTTGTGCAATTTGAACTTGTAAAAGGGGTCATTATTCACTCGAGCGGTGTTTTGTTTGCTCGAGCAATCCATTCGGCAGGGGTAATCTTCTAGGAGTTTGGTTTTCTTTGCTCAAGCCATGTTTTGGTCGTTCGAGCGGTATTTTGTGTCTGATACTCAAGCAGTATTTTGGTCGCTCGAACGATTTGTGTGTATAAAGCTACGGGGAAAACATTTTCTTATCACTTTTCTGACTCCACTCTCTCTCTAAAAAGCTCCCAAACCCAGTTTTTCTTCTTTCTCTCTCTAATTCTTGCATAAACCTCCCTATACACTCAAATTTGCTAGTCTTGCCTCCTTGGTGCTTTGTGATAAAAGGTAGAGCACAAGGAGGTGATCGTTTTAATCTGAAAAAGTTCAAGATCTGTAACGCGCCGGGAAATTGCCTTCATAAATCATGTTCACTTGGGTTTATCCAATATAGAAATATAAGAGAGAGAGAGAGAGAGAGAGAGAGAGAGAGAGAGAAGTAAGTCCATAATAATAAAATAAATTCCAAGACTGCCTCTTCCCCATTGAACTATTCTAGTGATTACATCATTGTTTGTTTACATCTATTAACAAAATAAAAAATAGTTCAAAAGACATAAGGTAATGTAAAGAAAGAGCCAAAAAGGAAAACATCTTCTCAAGGAGTGTCCTTGAATAGACAAAAATGGAATTCTAGATTTCCATACAGAAATAGCTCGAGGCTTAAACATAAAACATCAAAAGAGAGCTTCCGTGCCCCCATCTAAAATCTTTCCCCAAGCCAATCATTGAATCAGCGCATCAACATCGTTTCCTGAAAGGTGGTTATTTTGGGGTGAACTAGTGCCCTGTAGGAAATACATTTATCAAGTTATATAAATAATCAAGATGTATATGATTATGCCATGCACTTGTTAGGATAAAATTCATATTTCCTCTTTTAACGCCAAAAGTGTTCAATGCATGATTTCTATTCAAAATCTTGTCTACAAGCATAGAGCGGTAAATACGCTATGACGTCTCAAGCAAGAGTCGCAAAATCATACATATATATATATAGATTTATATACAGAAAATATTCCCACATTTGCTCGCTCTAAAAACGGCGGAACATGGGTAACAAAAACCTTTCCCTCTCCACTTTCGTCGACTCTTGGAACGGCAGGCTTGTGGACACCCAAAAATCAAGTTTTCCATATTCGTCGACTCTATAAACAGCAGGCTTGTGGACACCCAAAAACCTTTTCCACATTCATCCGGCGATATGCACAAGACAGGGAAATTGGGCACCTTGACTCCCTGCACGGGTACCAGATACAACACATAACTCAATTCCTAAAACCCAACTCAACTACCCGGACTCATACACTATTTATCCCCTTTGACATTTTCCAAACATCCACAAGGTGGTTGAATCACATGAGAAATTATGATGCACATGATGCATGAGTTTTCAAATAAATTTTTCATAAGATTTGTTCAATCCACAACAACATTAATAGTATCAATAACCAAAAGATTTCTCAAATTTCACAATTTTCACAATCTCATTATATACCCAAAGAGCTTCAAAAATTTAATCTCTCAACACCATTTCCATAATCTTTCACCCAATTTCAAGATTTAAAAGTCAATTTGGCCAAACCCATTATTAGATCAAATTTTAAAACTAGGGTTTTTGAAAAAAAATTGGATTTTTCCCATCTTCACAAATAAAGAGTCGATATTCACAATTTCTAACCATAATCAAGAAGGATATGCACAAATTTTTCCAACACACAGGAAAAATCCCTTTTTAGTCAATAAACCCACTTTATATCACAAAATCATTTCATACATGGCTATGTCACACCCCAAACCCGGGTATGACCAGCCGTGGCCCACGGGGACTTAGCCCAAGGCACACGTAAGCCTAAACATGAACCCAAAACCATAAAGAATAAATGTGATGATAGCCCAGAAATAAATAAATCAAAACTCAATCCAATGACATACCACAAGTGCAAAACAAGCCATAACCAACTTCCTAAAAATATATATATACTAAATCGAACACAAACCGCCCAAAAAAAATAATAATTCAAAATAAAACCCAACCACAATGTATGCACAAAACCCGACATAACAACCTAAAACAAATTAAATGAATGCCCTAGAGGTCCATGCAATTGAGTTCCCGCTACGCCATAAGTCCACTCTAAGTCCTTCTAACACCTGGAAGTGATAAACAACTAAGTCAGCTGATAGCTCAGTGAGTAGCAACATGGATAGTAAATATAGTTTTGAAAACATGGCTCAATTTCAAAATAAGATATATATCACAGAAACTAGATTGGCATATAGTTTAGTAAATATAATCTGTTTCGAAAAGAAGTTTCCAAAGTTCAACACTTAAAATACTCATGTCTCACAAGAACATGATAAATGGCATTTTCCACTTAAAACAAATTATAACGTGAACACCAATAATTTTCTGGGTACCAAGAAAATAACAAGTAATATGTTACACAGTTCTCAAGGCTATAAGCCCCGTTGGATCCAAAACCGAACTAAGAGTCATCCTCATGATGGCAATCTGGGCCTTTTCTCAAAGACGATCCGATTGAAGGTCACCCAGCTTAACCTAGGTCTTTTCCTTACAATCGTTGAGCACTAGGGTCATCACAGCCCAACTCGGATTTGTTACCTATTGGCCAGAGTCATCACACATAGTGGAATAATTTCCCTAGACTAAATACACATATGGTCCCAATAATCAATACACATCAGTTTTGCAAAACATGGTAGTTCATCATTATAAACATGAGACCAAAACAAATAATTTATAGTATGCCAAGTTCACACATGTTTCAGAAATAATTTGATTCCATTGATAATATAATAATTTATCAAAACAGTTTAGTCCTGAAACAACAATTTAATTTTCCAACAGTTTAGGGTAGGGAACCATTTATAAAAATATGTAGTATGAAACTACTCACCTAAAAATGAAATAATATAATCCTTGAATAGAGTATGAAAGTCCAACTAGTGCCCTGAATCAAGTATAAAAACCACACGTCACTACTAATTTAAAAATATTAAAGAATAAGAACTAAGTAACCCCAAACTAAAGCGCACTAACACGGCTCAACCCAACTCACCATTTATAGCGATCCCAGGTTTACCCTTGTTGTATAGTGATCCGGACATGTGTCCGTGGATGTTGGTAGTTGTTTATTATCTTGTTTACATCTTTAAGATAAAACAGAATTTTAAACTAGTTTTCCCAATCTATTCGTTAATTTTGAAAATTAAAAACCCACTCCACGTTGTTCAAAAAATTCTAAGACCCTCTAGATATCAACTAATATATCCTAAGTTTCAAACCCAAATGGTTTCACTTGATTTGCTTATCAAAATAATTATCTACAATTAATAATATCTAAACAGGTTGTTTTCTGCAGCACTTTAAAGAAATTAATCGTTCTCTTAGTATACATGAGCAATCAACGCAAGGACAAAAATGTCCGAAACTAGACTCGTAACCGGTTCTAATGACACTAATTTGATAATTTTCAGATTTATACCCAAAGAGAATGGCACTCCCGAATTTACTGTTTAAAACTAGTTTTCTGGACAGATTTGAACGCATCAGTTTATATGAATTTTGAATCCCAAAAATTATGAAAAAATTCAGATATTCAATTCAATATATAGTTAATTTACTGTAAAAATTTCAGTTTAAAATTCATTCGTTTGATATGGTTTCTTGATTTTTCAAGTTTGTGATTCTGTGCAAAATTCTTATCTAACGACTTTAGCTCCTTAATTCGCTTTAAAATTTTGTATGATAATAATATACACAGAGTACTAACCCAATCAGCCAATCCATTCCTTTTTCTTCCAATCAATACACTGAAACATCTACACACAATAATCATAGATATAATATATTATAGAAGAACAATACCTTAAAGTTGTAGAACCACAAGATGCTAGAAATTTCTCTCTCTCTCTCTCTCTCACAATGACTCACGTCTACTAAGAAACCTAAAGTGGTTGATGTCGTGTTGTGAAAATAATAAAGTGGTTGGGTACACCTAAAGCATGTGTAGGTCAAATAAATAGATAAATATACAAAATATATGTATAAGTTATATGCAACTCAATTGGTAAGAGCCTTATTTATTAATTTTGTGGTCTAGTTCAAGTGACACCCTCTTCTCTATTTATTTATTTTTTATATTTATAATAAACCTTGCCTCTAAATTAAAGACTTTCATCATAAATTTATTTTAGGTTTTAAAATTAATTAAAAGACCTTCCAAATATTTAATTTGCAATTTAGGATTCACTACCAAAATATTTGAGATTGTAATATTATTATTTAATTATTTACTTAATTTGTATATTTGGGTTCTCACAGCTATAACTAAGAAAATATCACATATATATCTCAAATCATAAATATATCAAGTTAAAAGTACCCTTACCTCGAAACACGATTCAATCGGTGAGATTCTTGAATCAAACTTGCTCTTCATTTTTCTTGAAGGATTTAATGTGAATCTTTAGTAAAAGTTGAGGAAATCAAGTGTTTTTAGGATTAGGGTTCAAAAATGGGTGATAAAGAGAGAGAGAGGAGTTAGAAAAAATGGGAGAGAAAAGTGTTTAATTGACTTATAAGTATGTTGTCCCGACCAGATCGCTCGAGCAAACTTTCCATCGCTTGAGGTAAACGCAAGACTCCAAAAGTTTTGTAGAGTTACAGTGAAAATACTAGAAGCCTAAATTCTATGCTCAAGCGACCACTTCATCGCTCGAGCGATCTCGCTTGCTAACAAGCAAGATATTGGGAATTTCGCATTTACACTCAAGCGACCAGATGACCACTCGAGTGGTCACCTAAAACAAACTGTTACAACCTACCCTCTTCATACACTCAAATCTACTAATCTCAGCACCTTGATGCTTTGGGATAAAAGGTAGAGCACGAGAAGGTGATCGTTTTATTTTGAAAAAAATCAAAATCCACCTGTGTTGATTTTGGGATTGTTCTTTCCTTCTCTTTCTATTATTGAGGTAAGGATTTCTTTAACATTTCTGCATTATTTTTAGTTTTGTTATGTGCTATTGAATAGAGTAGTATTTGGGTTTGATTTGGATTTATAAAATATAGGTTTTGGGATGGGTTGTTCTAAAAGGTTATTGAAAAGGTTTTGTTGTTGTGAAATATGGAATTTCTCTTAAATGGTGTTTTTGAAAAGAAATAGATATTATTTTGGAAATCCTTCGAAATCTTCGAAAATTATTGGTTTTGAATAGGAATGAGAATGGTGGGTCAATGTTTGAACCATTGATTGAATTGGATAGAGAAGTTGAACATGTATTGCTACTCCAAATTTGAAATTATGAATTTATATCTATTGCTTAAAATTTATATTTTGAATAGAAATATCTGTTTTGGGTTATCAGTGGAGGATAGTTTTGATTGTTGTAGAAATTGCATAAGAACTAGGTTAACTAAAGTCATTCACTCATGCATCTCTCATTTGAACATTGTTTTCAACCTTATAAATTGAAATGTATTGTTTTAAGAAAAAAAAAGAGGTGAATACCGTGGTGAATCTGATTAGGGGGTGTGGTGTGGTTATTATTATTATGTTGTCCTGCGTGTCCTTAGTGAAAGTCTAAAAACTAGCGCGGTTAGATGTTGATCCTTTCGGTTAGTACTGGTAAAGGACTTTGGTAGTGCTTGTACAGCCTACTGGCAAACACATACCTAGAGATTCCCAATGTGTGTATTCACTTCCTTATTTTCTATTTTGAAAGTATCGGTTTATCAACTGAATTATAAACATGACATTGCATTATTTCAAAAGAGAAAACGTATCATTTTGGTAAGCGACATGCATGAGCATTCACCATATGACTTTGTTAAGTATCATACAAAATAATAAATTAATTTTTACAGGGCTTTAGCTCTCCCTATGTAAAAACCAGCTTTTAGGTAATGACAATATGCCTCCACCAAGGAATTAGGTTGGGAGTATCGTGGAGCTAAATGCTCATTTATTTTTATTTTGTAAATATTTGTGTACAAGCCTAGGACTTTTATTTGTATTAGGCTTGACCTACTTTTTATTGTAACCAAGTATCTTCTTGGAAATATGCAGCTACTAGGTCATGAACGTCTCTTTACTTATTTTCGTTTATTGAAAATATGTCACATGTTATAAATTCATAATATAGGATTAATGAAATGAAAGATAGTTCTGGAAAATGCTTGGATTGTTGTATGATTGAGATATTAATGTTGGTTAGCTTATGTATATCTGTTTAGAGTTATGAATGTATTTATTCTCTCAATTTATAAAATAGATTTAAAAAAAATTATTGACTGATTTATTTATTTAATTATTTTAGAAATAATAATTATCCCTTAATTTATGGATTTCAAATGAGGAGATAACAAAAATATTTCATAACCTCTCTATCCTAATCTGTCTCACCGATTTTCAAAAAAAATATATATTAAAACTTGCCTTTCTTCTCTCTTTCCCAAAAAATCAGAAAATATTTTTCATGAAAATTGTGGATATCTATCTATTTCTCATATATTATATTATAACATAACCCAAAAAAAAAAAATACTAAAAATCAGATATACAGACAGATAAAATTAATAAATTTTATTTTTATTTATCCCATTGAAATCTTTCTTTTGCATCTCAATATCCAATTTTAAAATTTAAAAATATTTAAAGTTTATCTAAACAAATCAAATTTTAAAATATATCCCACCATCATACTTTAATTCAATAAAACTGATATATCTATCACATACCTAACTTACATCATAACTTACCTAAATAATAATAATTAAAAACAAATAGAAATCACAGATAAATTAAATTTAAAAAAAAATAGAAACCCACAACTCCATCTTAAATAAATTGAAAAAAAAAACCAAATAGAAACCACACAAAAATAATAAAAATAATAAAAAAAGATAAAAATTTAGATATGGATCTCAAAAAAATATAACAATATCTAAATTTGAATTATAATTTAGTAATACAATTATATATATATATATATATATATGATGTATATTTATCAAAATTTTAAATCACTTAATGGGACAAATTAATCAATTTTCAAGTCTTATTTAAAGAATAATCTGATTAGTCATCCCAACTCTTAAACTTCGCTGGCACTGGCGGAGGAGCTAACGAATTGGGTTAAGTGAGGTCTAAGTTATTGGAGGTAACATTCTCCCACTCCATATTTTATTTGTTTTTTAATTTTTTTTTTTCCTTATGTGATTCTCTTTCTCTTCTGTTAGTTTGGTTTTGGTTTCGGTTTTAGTGAGGCTTATGTGTTTGCTTACAGGTTTGCATGGTAGAGAAGAATTATTAGTGATTATGGTTAAAATCAAAATATCTATGTCCATTCTATGCCAAAAATTTTGATCAGGTTTTATTTTCTTCAATAAAGACCATAAAATTGAAGTAAAAAAAAGTGGGTATCGAATTTTTTATTTTTTACTGTCATTTTATTTTATAAAAAATGTGAAAATTTATTGAGAATTCAAGATTTTACTATAACATTAGATTTTGTATAACTAGATAAATTTAAAAATTTTAATTATCATTGTGTTTTTTTTATTTTTATCCTCTTTCTATCCTATTATATCATTACTGCTATTTGTTAGTTTGTTAATCATAATTCAATTAATTAAAAATGAAAGCTTAGTATAACTTTTCATATATATTAATTAACTTGTTACTGCTATATTTGTATATAATAGCATAATATATAAGGATAATCTCTAAATATAATTTCTATTTTTTTATATGATTAAAATAGTCCATCTTAAAATAGAATATAGAGAAGTTAGATGACTTTTTTTATCCCCAAAAAACCTAATCTATTTTTTTTTATACTTTTTAGTTTTTAAAATTGAAACATCAGTTGTTTATGTCTACAAAACAAAATTGATATATACATATCCAAAAGCTACAAAAAAAATTTCGTTTTCTTTTATTTTTTCCTTTTTTTCAATAGGTAGAATATTTACAAATGAAAAATATTTGACACCTCAAAAAATTTTCATAATCTAATTTATAATGATGTAGACATAAGTGTCAATTTTTATACAAATATGAGAAAAAAATTAATTAAATTATATATTTCAACTAATTACATACTCAAATTTTCATTATTTCAGGATATTATTTCACTATAATTTCAATTAAGAGAATCTTCACCCCTTAATATTTTTTTTATTGAATTATAATTTGATAAAAAAATTAAAAAGATGAAGTGTTGGAAATTATTTTTTTTTTCCATCAAAATTGATGAAAAGGAAAAAAAATGGGATAAGAATGAAAGTTCTTTTAAAAATTGATAAGAATTTAATGAAAAAATTAAAGTAATTTATATCAAATCAAATTTTTTATTCAAATTTAAAATCAAATTAGATAAAATAAAAATAAAAAACGATAAAAGGTTGGAAATTTCTAGAACTTTCGTATTCTTAAATATTAGAAATCTTTTTGGGTATTATATTTATATTATATTTTTAGTTATAAAATTAAAATAAAAAGAAATGTAACTTAAATTATTGAATTAGTAACATAAATATCATATCAATTATTGTTAAATATCACTTCACTCACATTTAATAATAAAATTGTATATTTGTTTTAATTATAACTTTTAAATTTGTATATTTTCATAACAAAAAGAGATATATCATAACTCATGTAACCTCATTTAATTAAGTTTAACTCTTTTTTTTATTATTATTATTACAAATTATCAAAATTGCAAGGATATCAACCTGTAGAGTTGTTAATGTAGATTGATATGTAAAAAATATCTTACTGAATTATAATTTACTCATTTTTTTTAATCCGAGTGAATAGCCAATAAAATATAAGATAATCATATCCCATAAGCTTGAAGAGAATTGTTTTTGTTTACCACAAACATGCCATCAATTTATTTTGTGACCGACATAACAGACAAAGATATTGGTAAACCTCATAGGCATAGTTTGGAAAGTTAGTTTTGGTGGGTTAGGAGCAAAAATAGTCATAAAAAATAAAATAGACTATTTTAGTAACAAAAAATAAAACATCAAATTCAACCCATAATCATTACACTCCTCTCTCACAAAAAAATTCAAAAAAGTCAAAAAACTCTCCCCAAACCAGAGTTTTTAATCCCAGATTAAAATAGCCAAAAGGTCAAAAAGCCAACCCATTTCCCAAACGGAGGCGTAGTTAATTATATATTTATAATTAATTTTATTACATAAATCCCACATACTACAATAATTGGATCAAATCTACCATTTATTTGCTTCCCAGTGCGCATGATATGATACAATGAGATATTATAAAAGTTCATAAACAAAATTATTAAATTGTAACACAAATAAGATAGATAAGCTTTACTTTGTTGATGATAAGAACTCAAAAGGGCAGATGATGGAAATCACCATATCTCTGTGATCTACAAAAGAATGTCACCATCGATTCTGGACCTGTGATTGGTCTCCGATATTCAAATTAATAGAGACACGTGTATCCCAGTATACTGTGTATCCAAGTGTTTTCCACGTAGGCGTATTAAAATCCAAAAATACTAGAGATTTTAAATAAATTATTAAATTTTTTATCAAATTTTTTATGAATATAAAATTTACACTCATATAATTTGTATGGGTCTTACACTTATATGAAATATTTGATAATTCATTTGAAGTTTTTAACGTAACTCATTAAAATCATACCATGTCGGCTGAGGTAGACCCCCTGTTCAAATAAATACACTCGACCCTCGAATTTCAATTGGAACGTTGTTGTCAATCGTTATGTGCGTATTATGGAACTCATTTTAATAATTTAAATAATTTATTTTATAAATTGGTTAAGATTATATATATAAAAAAATCCTATTAATTAATTAATTATAATCACATTATCAAATCATATAAATTTTTAAAATAATAGATAGTTTACTCTAAAAAATTATATTTAGGATTGTTTTTGGTATAGTTTATAAGCTAATTTTTTTATTTATTACAAAAGATGTGTAGAAAAATAGAAAGATAACGTGATAAAAATAAACCAGTAAATTAATAAACAACTGATTTATGGTGTTGCAAAACGAGGATCATTAATTTTTTTTTTCTTTAAAGATGAATATGATCGCGTTGACTTTTTTAAACTTCTAAAAAAAAACTTCTTAAGACAAAATATCAAATTACCAAAAGAGATTCTCGAGTGATTATTTGATGGTTTTAAAGTATTGTTTCATGTTATTTATTGATTATTTCTTAAAAAATTAATAAAATGTACTGAATCTTACTATTTTAATCAATAAATAGGGGTACCACGTCGATTTGTTCCAAGACCATCAAATAATTTTTTGTTTTTAGTGGTCAACCACCCAATCATCCACCGGTTGACCACCCAATGTTCTTTTGCTATTTTGTTGTCCGTTGATTTTTTTCTTAAATTATTTATATAGAAAAGAAAATGAATATCTTATAAAATTAAATTTTAAAATAGAGAGCCTTATGAAATGTGTACATAAAAAAAAAAAAATACTAGATAAAATTCAAAAGTAGATTTTTTGTTATAATTTGACTCAAAATTTGTTGAGTTGAGTCTGATGCAGATACTTTTAAGACCCTAGGAGAACGTTGGGTACAATGGAATGGACTGAAATTAAAGGCCTATTCTAGTTTTACATTCCATTTTCTTTATTTGATATGCCTTATCTAAGTAGGAAATTCCAATAAAATGTGGGAATGGTAATTTTATTCCATCATAGAATCATCATAAAACATTATCATTTAGTTACTACCACCATTCCTTTCTACTATCACCTATTCCACCATCTTACTGACATTACTACATTCACAACCACCACAAACGCCATCACTACCACCCTACTGCCACCACTACATTATCACCACAACCATCACCGCCACAACTATAATCATTGCCACTACAACCACCACATCACCACCACCACCACCACAACCACCATTGTCACAACTACTGCCACCACATCCACAACCACCATACTATCACATCTCTACTATCGTTGTTGCTACTATCGCCACAACTATTAATACCACATTCACAATCATAAAACTACTACTATCATCATTGTTAAAACCATTACCTCCTTATTATCACTGCTTTTATCACCACCATTGTTACAACCACTACCATATCACCAGTACTATTACCTTCACCAAAATCACACCACCACCACCAACGCCACAATGATCCACCACCACCATTTTACTGTCACTGCTATTACTACTACCATTACTACTTGTTGGCTTATTTTCCCTACGAAGGAAAATATCATAAACACGAGCGTGCCAGCAAGGATTGAAAAATCCTTATAGATTAAATTCAAGCCAATTATCAAACGATTGCGTTGACAGTTCTTTTGCCTCAACAAAGAGAACTTCAAAATTGCCAAGTGTA
>NW_021027689.1:596499-610959 GCF_004153795.1 Camellia sinensis
TAAAAATTTTTCTTTTTTTTTTTTTTTTTTTGTTTTTTTTTTTTTTTTTTTTTCCTAGTGCACATGGAACGCCATGACCCCGGAAGACAGCAAAGAAACAGACAACTTCAAAGGATTTGGGCTCCAGGCTCCCACCATTAGATGCATTCACTAGCTATATAACCCCAAAGCTAATGGAAACTATACAGATATTTGCCCCTCTCTGATCGCTTTGCCCAAATGCAGTTCCACAGCCAGGACACTTTCGATGGCGGATCTCTAGATTTCTTTGAATGCAGGGATTACAAAATAGATGATAGCACTTAGAGCATCTCCAATGGTTGTTGCTATTTTGCTATTGCTATTGCTATTGCTATAATTTGGCAATGAATAGTGTTATTTGAGGACATACATTCATTCTATTAACAGTATGAATTCATGGGCATTATTAGGCCTAGTTTAAGGCATCTTAATGAGGATATAGATGTAGAACCACACCGAGGCAAATTAGGGATTAAGTTATTATTTTTCCAACTGTGTAGCTTAGTGTGTGTTCAATCTGTAAACTGTGTAGGGTTAGCGACTGAGGACGCGCTCTAGCCTAACTGTAGCCCAGAACTCTGTGAGTAACAACTGTGTAAAGATATGTTCAAAAATGATTATCTTCTGAACAATTGAACTGTACTGTTTCTGAATTGATACTGTTAATGGAATGAATGTATGTCCTCTATTCTGAACTGTATTGTGGCATCCTTAGCAACTACTGTTACTGACTGTTACTGTTACAGAGATCTCTGTCGGTTCCCTTGTTGGAACCACTACTGTTTACTAACTGATGGCCATCATTTACTGTTCGGTCTTTTAAGACCTACTGTTCACTATACTGTTATGCTAATGGATGTACCACATATGACTGAATAACTGATATACTGAATTAACGAACTGTTTTCATTACTGTAAGGACATTCATTCTTAACCTCTTTACGCATTACGTTATTCACTGGGCTTTAGCTCACTGCTTATATATATATGTAGGTGTACAGGCACCAGACCGCGGCTAGAAGCGTTGGGGTTAAGCTCCAGTTTTGTCAAGCCAACCATTGTGCCTCACTGCAAGGTTCCGAGCCTGTCAAGTTATGGCTTAGGGGTGTTTTAATTTCCCCGTCTGTCTCTGTATCTGTTTTGTATAACTGTATAGACTGTTACCGTACTGTTTAATAGGGATTAGGTCCCTGAACTAAATGATTGTTGGTATGTACATACTGTTCATGTATATGTGTATGCAAAGTCTTCTTGCCATACAGACTGTCACAGCTCATTGGACATTGTTTATTTACTGTTTTGGCTTCCGCCATGCCCCTGTACTCTGGAATACTGTGTTACTGTTAAACAGGTCTTCGGTAATCTTGGATTACTGGCCGGTTACGGTGCTAAACCCATAAGGGCAGATTTGGGTCGTGACACTTTGAAAGGCTTGTTCATGACTTTCACTGAGAAAATCAGAAGTAGGATAAGACTGATTTTGAGGCTGCTGTTGTTGGCGTCGTGGAGGGTTGGAGCTTTCACCACGTTCTGGTCTGGCTCTTTTAGTTCTAGGCATGATGCGAATATCTATTAATTTTTTATGGAAATGTGTTAAATATCAATGGTGAATTACACATGAGCTGAAATTAAAATGGAAATGTGTTAAATATGAAGGTGAATTAGAGCTGACATTTAGAGTGCAAAACTTTACTGTAAAATGGAAATGAGCTTTCACCATGAAAAATTAGGTTGAGATGGGAAGGAAAGGCATGTTATAGGTTGTAGTTTAACAAATAATTATGATCTTATATCAAGGAGAATGGCAAACACATGAGTTTAAAAATTACTTTAATAGAAGTTTTAATTTGTACACATAACTATTCTTCTTTGCCAATACACCTCTAAATGAAATTATTAAAATTAAAAAATACAGTAGACGAGCTTGTAGTGAATAGATAAGGCATTTGATGACAACAAATCAAAGATAATAAGATAATAAAATAAAATAAGAGAAAAAGAGAGTAGGTAGTTCCCATCTTCAAACCAAACCCCCATCAAGGAAATTACAAACATTAGATAGAAATGCCATTCACTTGTCTGTTAATGCAATTCAATGTTTTGAAATGAGCTTTCACCATGAAAAATTAGGTTGAGATGGGAAGGAAAGGCATGTTATAGGTTGTAGTTTAACAAATAATTATGATCTTATATCAAGGAGAATGGCAAAATAGGAGTTTAAAAATTACTTTAATAGAAGTTTTAATTTGTACACATAACTATTCTTCTTTGCCAATACACCTCTAAATGAAATTATTAAAATTAAAAAATACAGTAGACGAGCTTGTAGTGAATAGATAAGGCATTTGATGACAACAAATCAAAGATAATAAGATAAATAAAATAAAATAAGAGAAAAAGAGAGTAGGTAGTTCCCATCTTCAAACCAAACCCCCATCAAGTAAATTACAAACATTAGATAGAAATGCCATTCACTTGTCTGTTAATGCAATTCACTTGTCTGTTTCATATGAGAAAAGTGAATTTCCAAGGTTAAACATTAATGTAGTTTGATTTAGAACAAGGTTAAACTTCAACAATTAAAACATGGTGTTATGTTCTTCATCTTTCTCCTATAGAAGCCTTTTTTCTGGTGTGAAATGTGGTGTATAGAAGTGCAAGGAAGTGCACACTGAAATAAATAAAAAATAAAAAAATTACAGGGCTGGTTGACCAACCGGTTGACCCATGTTGAACATTCACTATTTTTTCCTGCTGGCTTCTTGTTCCTGCTGCTGTTGGCCTTGTTGCTTCAGATGTTTTGCCTTGCTGATTCTGTCGATTCACACTTCTAATATAGAGTTTGTATAGAGTGAATATGCAGTGTTTGGGAATAGAATTTGGTGATGCCGAATTTGTAGTGTTTGTGGAGCAGAATTTGTATGTCTGTTTCATCTACAATCTTGAGCTGATATAGAGGGTAAATAATTAAGGTAGGTGGTGGAGGGAATTAATGTGGTTGGTAAATTGGTTTAATGAATTAGTTGGATGGTGGCGTTATAGACACCCTATTTTTGACGGCCCTTTAAGACTTGGATGTTCTTGCAGGTACATCCAATAACTAGTCTGTTTGCTCGCCAAGCGCTCGAAGTCTGCGGCAGAACGCCACAGGTTTGAGAATTTCAAGCCCTACATCCATTTTGTCTCATCTTTGGACCATGCCTAGTTCTTTTCAGCTTGAAGTTTCTGACGACCTGCCGGCCATCTTTGGACGTTGCCGGCCACCACTTCTCCTTTACCAGCCATTGATGTGCCTTGTTGGCCATCATTATTTGCTGCAGATATTTTGTGATATTTTGTGCCAGCTGTTTGCACACATTCATGCATCTTCTTACACGTGTATGGATGGATGTCTATGAGGGAAATTTGTGTTTTTCTATATATAGGACCCCTTTCTCTCATGTGAAGGGGTTAGAAAATTTTGAGGCATAAAAATTTTCTCTCTTTAGATTTCTCTTTCTCTCTTACAATTTTGTGCCTAAGTGCTTGTTTTCTCTACACTTTTACATACACTACCTTAACCAAAGTTGCTAGTCCTTGAGCTGAGGTAACTTAGGACCTTCTTTGAGCTCTAGAAGGTGGTTTTTGGCTTGGATTGTTGGCCAACTTGTGCTTTGCTTCAAAGGTATAACACTTCCCTTGTTTATACTTATTTTGTATACTTGTTTTACCATCCTTTTCAACTATTTTGGGGTTGGTTTTGAACTATAAAAAGCTCTATTTTTGTGGCTTAAAAATGGTGGTTTAAGCCTTTTTTAGTTAGGAGGTGGTTCACCCTTCTTGTTTCTTTGTGTGTAAAGCTTTTGTGCCTTTATCCATCACTTTCAAAAAAAAAAAAAATTGGGCCTTGTAACCACTGAATTTCAGAGGTTTTTTAGTGGTAAAAAACTCATTTTGAAGTCCAAAATTGGAGGGGTTAGCCTCCCCTCCTTGTGTCTTGTTTGCATGCCTAGTTAGCTTCATATGTTAGCATGTGTTTTTAGCTTAACTTAGCTTAAGTCCAGCATGTTTTAGCATCTGAAATAGCCTACTTTAGCTCTGTTTTGGGCTGTTTGGTTCATTTGAACTTTGTTTTGTGTAGTTGTAGTGTAAGTTCATTGTACTAGCTTATTGTTTTAAGGCTTTAAACATCATTGGTTTGAGTTGATTGCATGTTTTGGTGCTTTTTCCACTTCATTTTGGCACTTATAATCTATGCAATCTCCCTCATTTTTTCACTTTTTGGTTTTACTTTGAAAGTGGTTTCAAACCACTTGTTTGCCTAAGTGTGAAATAGAGGTGCTACACCTAATGGTTTAATCCCTTAGGGGGTTCATTACCAACAATGTAATGCCTCTTTCACGATCAAAGCAACTTGGGGTTTGAACCCTCCTTCCATTAGAGGACACTCACCAATGGACTTAATGGATTAAAGGATGATTTGGTAATTAAAATGTGTAAACAAAAATTGACAAGTAAAAGAGGCAAGATAAGCATTTTTTCTGTTGCATTGCATGTGTTCAAATCGGACGTTAATTTGAACACAAGGAAATGAGACATTTCATACTCAAAGTGATGAAATGTGTCATTTTCCTAGGTCACCATTGCCCTTGATCATGCATGATAGGGTAATGGTCCTTTGGTCTCATTTTGCATTCATTGAACTTGTATAATTGGCTTCACAAGCCATCATGCAATGAAATTGCGTGATTGATGGTTTGTAAACCCAAACTTTGTCCCTCCTCGGATTTCCCCATGAAAAGGAGAGGCAAAGTGTGCAAATAATCTGTGAAAATACACTGTTTTGCTCTGTCTGCTTTCTGTTGCAGCAAAAAGAGGAGTTCATGTCACCAGTGGCCGACAGGCCACCATTGGTAGCCGACAAGCCCCCTGTCGGCCACCAATGAAATTTGCACAGTGTGTTCCTGAGGTGGAGCAAAGGTGTTCTGGAAGTGGACATCTTTTTTTGGTGTTCAAATGTGCAAACAGAGGCTCGCAGTAGCAAAAAGATGGCTTTTCGAGTAGAGAAACCGAGTATGCATGCATCCCTTATTTCCTGAGGCTGTTTAGTTAACTTGCCTAGTTAATTAGTTGTAGCTAATTAAAGCATTGTAATAATCAGTTAGCTTAACTAGTTATTCATTTTCGGTTTGTAATAATTAATTAATTAACTAGAATAGTTAATTAGTTTCGGTTTGTAATGGTTATTTTAATTAGCGTAGCTAGTTAGCTTATTCATTCGGACCTTCCTTCGCGATGGCATAATGTTGTAATAAGTGTCTGTGCGTGTGTGTATGTCTTCCAACCTCTCGTCTTTCTCCCTTTTATTTAACTGCTTTCGATGGTTAGATAAGGGATCATGTTTCAATTAGCATACCTTATGCTTGCATGTTTGCATCATTCATTTGTCTTGCATGCACCGAGGCTCGGCGCATCATTCAAACTGCATTGTCAATTCTTTTTTGAATACGTGTTTACCGCATGTTGTATCAAATCGATTCATATGTCATATTAGTAGCTGAGCCTATTAATTACATTATTGCATGTGTTGCATTAGACACTTAACATAGTTAGGATCATGCATCTTTTTTGTAAGTTTGGAGATTTATATTCGGTTTTCCTTGAAAGATCCATGATTGTTGTATTATCATTTGGGCTAGAAACTTAGGGCGTTACAAGCCCCTCTGCCATGGGCTTTGCTTGCCCGGGTCACTTTGCGTTTCAGTCTCGCGATATGAGCTCTCACTCCCTCACCTCCGCAAACACCGATCAGAGGCGGCATCAAGTGTGTCTAGATAAAGGCCGCGTAGTCGCCCTCTACACGGAAATAACAGGGGTATCACAAGAACGACTCAGCGGGAATAGTGCATTTATGCCGAAACCCTGAAAATTCAGCTTTTCCAAGCCATCCAAAGTTGCAATCCCATCTGAGAGTTTTTGGGCAAGAAATGGCTCCATTTGTAGCAAAACGACAGCTGAAATGAAGAAATCACGAAGTCGGAGTTTTTGTAGAAGATAAGGCAGTGAGTGGAAGCCAAGTGTCAACAATTTGGAGGTTCTGCACATTGATGGAAGGCAAGGCATCGTTGATGGCCGGCAAGAGGTATAGATGGCCGGCAGGCCACCCTTCATGGCCTCCAGGGATGAAGCTTCAGAGGAACAGACTAATTTAACTGCTGAAGCTGAACAGAGTACAGAGGGTGAGTCCAACAACAGTGAATATACATCACCCTTGTCCACCTACCTAAACCGACGTTGTTCATCCCTAAGAGCACAGACTTGTGCATGATGAACACATCAACAATCCAAACTGAACCAGTGGTGGTGACAGTGGTAGATGAAGGGAGGTCAGCCTTACTGGAAAGTGATTTTCTATTGCCTGAGGGGTCTGAGGATCACTTGGCAGTTGGAGGAGACCCACGTTGCTATATTGTGCCAATCAACCAAGGCAAACCAGAGGTGGTGTTACCAGTTGAGATGGAGGTCAGTGTAGTTCGAGAAGATGGACCAAGCCTGGGATTAGATGATCTGGCCGACCTAGAGGAAGATCTAGACAATTTGCAGTTCTATGATGAGCAGGATCAGGGGGACGTGCATATTGATTAGTTTGATCTGAACAGGTCGATAAATAATTCTGGGTGGTTGAGCGATGAGCCCGATGAGGAGGAGGAAACCAGACCGAAACCTGAAAAAAAGATAGTAAGGGTAACTACAGTGGTTGGAACAACCGAAGACAAGAGAAAATTGCTGGAAAGCCCTGAGGATCAGGCAGAATTCACCAATCCCACAGTCACCTTTTGCTTCATCTGTGCCTAGTCAGGCCCAGTTTTCTACTTCTACCTCAAAAAGAGGGTATTCGCCAGTTCAGGTAGTTCAAAGCCCTCCAGTCAACATGGAAGATATGCTTCGTCAACTCCAGCAGACCATTGAGACTATGCAGCTGGATGCTGCTCGCTAAGCTGAGACCACAGCCCGCCAAGTCGAGGTCGTAGCCCGCCAAGCAGAAGTGATAGAAAGACTTCAACAACAGCAACCACAACCAGCAGTAGCCTCTGCATCCCATGCACCCCCAGTGAGAATTCCAGCACCCGGGGTCACAATTAATGTCCAGAAAAGTGCGGGCATTCTGGCAGATTCGATCCCAGCTCAGACCTCCAAGGCACCAGTTTATCAAATGGAGGCATCGTTTGAATTCGAGGTTGACCCCACTGTAGTGAAGGTCAACAAGCTAGAAAAGCTCTTCAAACAAGCTTAGGGCGTGAATTCAATCCCTGATATTGAGGACGGTTACACAGATTCCACAGTAACCTGCCGGACAGATTCGAAATGCCGCACATAGACCGGTTTGACGGCTCTGGGGATCCCATGGTCTATTTGTGGCTATTTTCAGACATCCTATGAGCAATGGGTCTCTCTAGACTACAGAGGTTGTCGCTTTTTGGCCAAACCCTATCAGGTATAGTGGTCATTTGGTATGCCAAGCTTGAAGACTCTGTGAAGAGAAACTGAGAGGAAATGGCTGAGGCCTTCATAGCACAGTACTCCTACAATACCCAGATCGAGGTCACTACTCGTGATCTCGAAGCGACTCGTTAGGAGCCAAAGGAGGGTTTCTCGGATTTTGTGACTCGGTGGAGGGCCAAGGCCTCTATGATGACTTGCCATCTGAAAATGACCAAATCAGAATGGTGGTCCATAACTTGCAAGGGAGATTATTATAGAAAATGATAGTCTTTCCTTTGTTTACATTTACTGAACTCCACGAAATAGGAGTGCAAATTGAGGATACGATGAAGCAGGGTCTAATAGACCATGAGAAGGAACAGCCCAAAAGGTCCTTTACACGCAGCTCCACTGCAGCCATGACTGGTGGCACCTCTACATGGACTTCGGATGTGAGCATGGTCACCACCACACCTAAGACTATCAACCCCTTTGCCGGTACATCTAACATAACTTCACAAACCTCAAGCCATCAGGCCCGAGGCCAAAGGGTCTTCACCCTGCTTTACATGTCCTTATCCAAAGCCCTAGGGGTCCAAATCAAAAAAGGACATCGTAAGCCGTTAGAACAACGCCCACTACCCGATCTTCTCCCTCCGAAACACAACCCAGCCAAATACTGTGCTTTCCACCAACAGCATGGTCATGATACTGATCAGTGCTTCAAATTGCGCTATGAGATTCAAGATCTCATTGACAATACGGTGATAGCACCTCCCGAAAAACCCAACGTCACTACAAATCCTCTCCCCACCACATAACCAAGCCCCTCCACCTCGGCAAGTAACCCTCATCCACACACTGGCCGTCTCTTATGACCCCAATATATATATCACCCCTTCTTACCTACTTAAGTCGGCATTGTTCATCCCTGAGACCATAAACTTGTGCATGATGAGTGTGTCCTCACTCCAACCCGAACCCGTGGTGGTGACAGTGAAGATGAAAGGAGGTCGGCTTTGGTGGAGAATATCAGTCCATTGTCCGAGGGCTTTGAGGATTTATCTGAAGAGGCATACGACCCGAGCTGCTATGTTGTGTCAATCAATCAAGCTAAGCCGAAAGTGGTGTTGCCGACTGGGGTGGAGATTAGTGTAGTTTGAGAAGATGGACCAACTCAAGGATTAGATGATCTAGCTGACCTGGAGGAGGATATAAACAATTTACAGTTCTTTGATAAGCAAGATCAGTGAGACGTGCATATCAATTGGTTTGATCTGAACGTGTCAACAAACAATTCTGGGTGGCTAAGTGATGAACCTGATATAGATGAGGGAACTGAGTTGAAGCTTGGAGAACAGAAAGCGGGGGCCGCTGCAATGGCCAGAACGGCCGAGAGAAAGGGTAAACTACTAGAAAGCACTGGTAAAGAACAATCGGCTCAGGAACTGGGCATTGTTAGCACTGCATATATAGAATAAGAAGCCGCGTTGGAGCGGTTTAGGCAGGAAATGAGTGAAAGTGATCAAAAAGCTGGAATAGATTAATGCCCTGTAGGGAATGTTTCTGCTGAGGGAAAACTTAGGCTGGAACCGGACAATTGCTTGTCGGTTGTCGGAGGAATGTGGTGGGAAGATGGTGATCTGTATCTTGCCCACATTGATGAGGATTGGGGTGAAGGCCTTCTTGACAATACCTGGTATATGGAGGAAGTCGACCACATGGCAAGAAGTGGCCGATATTTCAAACCACTGCGTTTGGACTAACCCGAGGCATCTAGGAAGGACAAAGAGGTAGAGAAACAGAAGGAAAATTAGTTAGAGAAAGAGGCTGTGCTGAAATGATTGAAGAAGATTCAAGATGACGTATCTATCTAGGGACTGCATATGGCTTCGCGAGTACATAGACAGGCTCTACTGTCAGCGATGGATAAAGCCAAGTTGTCCATTGAGACTACCCCGGAACAACTGGTGGGATTAGTCTTCCCAGGAGGTGATGTGCTAACTTTGACCTTTTCCGATAAGGAGTTACTGCCAGAGGGCTCTGCATACAACAAGCCCCTATACATATTCGTAAAGTGCCGAGAAAAGTAGGTGTCAATCATATTAGTCGACACCGGGTCGGCAATCAACGTCTATCCATGCCCCACGGCTTATGCTATTGGCTTGAAACCGGCCAGTTTTGTGCCTACAGCCTAAGTGATCTGGGCGTATGACAATACAAGCAGAGAGGTGATGGGAACAGTGCAGATGAGAGTGCAGGTTGGACCCGCTCAACTAAATATTGAATTTCACGTCCTGTATGTTCCAGCCACTTTCAACCTATTACTTAGGCGACCCTGGCTACACTAAGTAAAAGCTGTCTCTTCCACCCTACACCAAATACTAAAGTACCCCCATGGGAAAGAGATGGCTATAGTCTTCGAGAATTCATCTATACATCCTCCGCTAGAGGTCACTATGCCTGTATTGGAGATTGTGCATGGCGAAGACAATGTTTTCATTTTGGGGTTTACCTTGGCTGAGGCCTGAGTAGTGCAGAATATATTTGCTGTTGATGAGAGCCTATATGTCAGTGCCCAATCTGTATATCTCATGAATAAACTACGACACATGCCTGGAATGGGATTAGGCAGAAGTGGCTAGAAGGGCATTACTACATTGGCCGACGTGCCACATAACCCTCATGCCTTTGGTCTTGGCTATACGCCCACCAAAGAGGACTAGGTGAGGAAAGGAAAAGAAATGGTCGAAAGGGCCAAAGCTAAGCAGATTGGAAAGCACTACGAGCTTGTGCATTGACTTATCTGGGGAACCCTGAATGGCTATTTTGTTGGGGAAGGGAAAGACTTCCCATTCTGTGGTTTCCCCGAACCTTGGTTCAACTCTAAGAAGCAACGGGTGCTAGGCTTTGAGATTTTCTTTGACTTGCAGCTGCAAGAGAGTGAAACAAAGGAACAGACTGAACTGGCCACTGAGGTTACAAAGAGCAAGGAAGTGATTCCGACGGTAGTGAACTTGAGGTAGGAGCAGCACTGACATGTCTCCTTTCAGATCCTCAGATCAACTCAGAGAGCTTGGGGGATAACCTGACCGTTTTCATGATCGGAGAACAACCAGGTGTGAACCCTTCTAGTGTTATCTTGGATGCATCTGATGTACCGTCCTTCACTTGGCAGCTGGAGGAGGGCTTCTTGTCCAGTAGCTCTGAGTCAGGTAGTGAACCAGAATCTGATTCCATAGAGTCTGTGGAGTCGGAATCAGATTTTGGTTCTTCTGAGTTTGGGTTTGGTATTCCTGGGGTTGATAACCCGGATGCCGGGGTTTTTTCCAGGTCGTCTTTTTCCTTTTCTTTTGAGTCGATTGTAACCGAGGAACTAGATAAGCTAGACTTTGTGAATAAGAATGCCACTGCAGGTTTTGAGTACTTTTCTATGCCACTTGTATATTGCATTGATTATGACTTTCAAAATTTTAGTGAAAACAACGAGGAAGGAATTTCTCTGGTTTTGAAACATTTGATTGATCGAGAGGATGAGAGGTTTGTAAAATCCCTTATTGGTGAAATCTTTCCAATTAATGTGGGTACTGAGAAAGATCCGCGTCTGGTTCAGATAGAGTCCACGTTGTCTTCGGAGGAGTGCGAGCGTTTCGTCGCTTTATTAAAAGATTTCAAAGATGTTTTCGTGTGGTCCTACGAAGACATGCCTGGAATCAATCCTGAGATTGTACAGCATCAAATCCCTCTTGACCTAAGGCCCAACCCATTAAGCAGAAGCTGCGGAGAATACGCCTGGATTGGGCTTTGAAGATTAAGAAAGAGGTCACCAAGCAGATAGACACAAGGTTTTTGCTAGTATCTGAGTATCCGACTTGGTTGGCCAACATTGTTCTGGTGCCGAAGAAAGATGGCAGAATTCAGGTGTGTGTGGATTTCAGAGATCTGAACAAAGCCAGTCCGAAAGACGACTTTTCTCTACCGCACATCGATGAATTGGTGGACTTCACCACAGGCCATGCGTTGCTCTCTTTCATGGATGGATTTTTTGGGCATAACCAGATCCTGATGACACCTGAGGATACAGAGAAAACTGCCTTCACTACACTGTAGGGAACCTACTGCTACAAGGTGATGTCGTTTGGGTTGAAGAATACTGCGACTACCTATCAACGGGCTGCGACCACAATTCTACATGATATGATCCATAAAGAGGTTGAGGTGTATGTGGACGACATGATTGTTAAGTCCAAGGAAAGAGAGGGCCACTACATCGCCTTGAAGAAAT
The DNA here is from genome assembly GCF_004153795.1 of Camellia sinensis. NCBI lineage: Eukaryota > Viridiplantae > Streptophyta > Magnoliopsida > Ericales > Theaceae > Camellia > Camellia sinensis. Next base: position 608,267 of record NW_021027689.1, read on the forward strand.
TCTTCCAACGGATCAGAGAATATCGGTTGAGGCTGAATCCACAGAAGTGTACTTTTGGCGTAACAGTAGGGAAAATGTTGGGTTTTTTGATCACACAAAGGGGCATTGAGGTAGATCCTTCCAAAATCAAGGCCATCCTAGAAATGCCACCACCAAGGACTGAAAATGAGGTGTGAGGCTTTCTGGGTAAAGTGTAATTTATAAGACGGTTTATCTCAAAATTAACCTTGACTTGTGAACCACTATTTGCTCTCCTAAAGAAAGGAAAGAAATTCCAATGGGATGATCGATGCCAGTTTGCTTTTGAGTAGATCAAGTAGTACCTACAAAACCCGTATGTGTAGTTGCTACCAGAGCTGGGGAAGCCGTTGATTCTGAATCTGTTAGTAATGGACACAACGATGGGATGCATGCTTGCTCAGGAATCTGAGGATAGAGTAGAGAAAACCATCTATTACCTGAGTAAGAAAATGCTGGACTATGAGCCCCTTTACACCTTACTAGAGAAGGCTTGCTTAGCCTCGGTATGGGCTACCAAGAAGTTGAGGCACTACCTGTTAGCTCACTCCGTAATTCTGGTTTCGAGATTAGATCCCATCAAATATCTCTTCAAGAAACCAACGCTTACGAGTAGGCTAGCCCGTTGGTTGCTTCTTCTCTTCGAATTTGATCTGAAATATGTTACTTGCAAGTCTGTCAATGGGAGAGCAATAGCTGAGTTCCTGGAAGATCACCCAGTGGAAGGGGATGAAGTGGTAGAACACCTGTTCCCAAATGAAGCTATTCTGCAAATCGAGGAAGAGATTTGGACAATGTACTTTGACAGAGCGTCTAACCAATACGGTTATGGGATAGGGGTGTTGCTGATAGCACCTGACAATTCCCATATACCCTTAGCCTTCAAACTCTGGTTCAAAGTATCCAATAAGGAAGCAGAATACGAACCGTGTATCGCTGGTTTGGAAGCTGCCCTGGAACTAGGGGTAAAAAGGTTGGATGTCATTGGGGACTCGAACCTAGTTGTGTCTCAAGAAAAAGGAGACTGGAAGGTCAAAGAAGAAAAGATGAAGATCTATCACCAAACCTTGGACGTTCTGATTCCTAGGTTTGAAAAGTTAACCTTCACGCATCTACTAAGAGAGAACAACAGGTTCCCTGACACCTTATCAGCTCTATCTTCCATGATAAACATCCCATTTGGAGTTCGGATGTGTCTGATTATTATTGAACAGAGATATATGCCGGACTACGAGTCTATTACCACAATAGATGAAGTGCAAGATCAAAACCCCTGGTATTATGATATCTGGAACTTCTTGGAAAAGGAGATTTATCCACTAGGGGTAAATGCCAAAGATAAAAGGGCAATACGGCGGATGGCCGTTCAATTTATCATCTGCGGGGGTAAGCTGTATAAGAAGGGTCATCTAGGAATGCACAAGCTATGTGTTGACGCAGAAGAGTCAAAACGCCTAATGGAGGCCATCTATAGGGGAGAGTGTGGAGCACACATGAGCAGAGTAATGTTAGCCCGAAAGATTCTCAAGCAATGTTACTACTGGTCTACCATGGAAGAGGAGTGTATTGGTTTTGTTCGGCGATGCCACAAATGCCAAATTGATGCCAATCACATAGATATCCTGCTGTCGAAGCTGTACAACATGACTTCACCATGGCCTTTCTCAGTCTAGGGAATTGACGTCATTGGGGCAGTTACACCGAAAGGGTCAAATGGGCACGAGTACATTTTGGTGGCAATTGATTATTTCACGAAGTGGGTGGAAGCTCAGTCTTATGTAGTGTTGAAAGCAACGCATGTGGCTAAGTTCATCCTAAATAACATCATTTTCCGTTATGGAGTCCCGAACAAGATCATTTCAGACAATGGCTCCCATTTCAAGAAAGAAGTGATCGACTTGTTGGAGAAATACAACGTGGCTTTTCATAAGTCATTTACATATCAGCCGCAAACCAACTGAGTCGTTGAGGCTGCCAACAAGAACATCAAGCACATTTTGCAGAAAATGGTTGAGACCTATAGGGACTGGCCAGAAAAGTTGCCATTTGCTCTCTGGGGCTATAGAACTTTAATTCGGACATCTATCGGGGCAACTCCATACTCTCTGGTTTACGGAATAGAAGCTTTTCTGCCTATCGAAATAGAGATTCCGTTGCTGCGGGTCATGGTTGAGTGTCAAATAGCAGAAACGGATTGGCAACAGAGTTCGAAGAACTAATGCTGTTCGATGAGAGAAAACTGAAAGCACTGTACCATGTTCAAGGGTATCAACGCAGGATTGCCAGGGCTTTTAACAAGAAAGTTAAGTCTCGGAATCTTAAGGAAGGGGATTTGGTACTGAAAGACAACCGAGCTCCCATCTACAACCCTAGGGGTAAGTTCAGACCCAATTGGACTAGTCCTTATATCATCAAAGCTATTTGGCCAGGTGGAGCCGTTATTCTTATGGACCTGGATGGCCTAGAATTTTCCCAACCAATCAACATCGACAAGTTGAAGAAATATTACCCCTGAGAGGATCACTAGGCCGAAAACCTGGAAGGGGGACCTAGGCAAAAGTTAGAGCACAAAAAATTGAAAAAACAGAAAAACTGAGCTCGCAAGGTTGAAAACCCAGAAAGGGCGGCATTGGCAAAAGTTAGAGCATAAAAGGAGAGAGTTAATACTAAGAACA
>NW_021027689.1:612928-809681 GCF_004153795.1 Camellia sinensis
TATCACAGTGTTCAAAAAGTTTTGAAAAACTTAGGTCAATGCAATGATTTCAAGGCACAGAAAAGTAGGTGAAAAGCACTGCCATTTCATTCAAATCTTCTTGCACAACTAGCTCAAAGGCGAAAATAGACACAAAATAAAGGGTGTAAAGGACAAACACAAAACAAGAAAGTGATGCCCGAATTAATACCCCCGAAATCACCAACCTCCGACAGAACAAGACAGACTCCATGCTCTCTAAATCCCCAGCAGAGTCGCCAAAAACTGTAGACGCGCCCTCGGGCCTCATGCTACAGTTCAGACTCAATTGGGGTCACGGTCCTGTATCTAATCTCACAGAGTGCAATGCAAGACCGATGAATCATCAAAGAGTCCAAATCTGGCAAATCGTTTTTGAAAACAGATTTTTTTAAAAGAAGTGCCAAACATGGACTGCTTTGCCAGATACAGAGTCGCCACCTAAATATTTTATTTTGAGAAATTTAGGAAACCCTGACTCGTTTGCCTAAGGCCACGTGTCCGTCATCACCAAAGTTGCCTCGGCTCGGAAACTTGGGTACGATTGGGGAAGGTCAGCTATGAGCACCCCCTCTCGCCCGATTCGAAGATCGGCCTCTACTAACAATGATATCCGTTTTTGAAAATGTTATGTGTTCTTATTCCGGTTATTAGCTTAGAATTACTATGTTATGCGCACAGCAAACAAGTATAGACCAAATCGCCTAAATTGGAACAAAACATTTCATGCTTGTTTTGAAAATGGTTTGCTACTCGCAAGTAGGCTAAAATGTAGATTTCGCCACCCTCAGGTGGGCTTTAGAAAAGATGATTTTGCCACTATCTAGTGGGCTTACAAACTCACAGTTTTAGTGCATTATTCCAATTTAGGTAATTCAACCTCCATCCACAGGCATTCAGGCAGTTATATCACATAAGCTGCTAGCCTCATGGTAATTATGCTATCATGGCAACATTCACACACATGTGGCAGGCTAAAGCATAAAACCTTACTTAGTACTCCAAGCCAAAACAGAAACCAGTTAGTAATCATATGCATGATCCTAGTTCATGTTAAGATGGCTAATGCAACACATGCAGGATACGGCTAGAATAGGCTCGACTAATCTATGGATGGCATGTGAAATGTAATAACTAACACGTATTCAACTTGGAATTGAAATATAATGCAGTTAGTATGATGCGCCGAGCCCAGTGCATGCAAGACAAATGTATGGATGCACGCATGCATAGCATAATGTATGCTAAATCAAATATGACCTAATACTAACCATCAAAAGCAGATAAGTAAAAGGGAGAAAGAAGTGGGGGTTGGAAGACATGCACACATACACCCACACTTATTACAAGTTAGCCCCCACTCGGAGGGACTGAAAGAATAATACAATTTAATTAACCTACAAGATAATTAAATATTACAGTCCACCTAATTAATTAAGCAAATTAACTAAGCTAAGTATGCGGTAAAAGGCCTCGGGAAGAGGGTCTCATGCGTGCGTGCTCGGGTTTGCTCGGAAATCCAACGCTATGCACAAGTTTGCCTCTGTTTTCCCTGCTCTACTCTTTTGAAAATTGTACAACTCCCAAGATATGCTCCATGGACACTGTGGAGCACCACCGACCAAGTGGGAACACCACCGGCCATGTTTGGATGGTCATCGGCTATTTATTGAGCTCTCGGCCATCAATAATTGGCCGGTCGGCACTCCATGTAGTCGACCAGCCAAATATTCCTACAGAACCTGTTTTGACAGCAACAGAGGGCAAAACATGGCATGGCAATGCATTTCAAGCAAATGTATGCACCACCACATCCCTTATCATATTTAAGACTCAAAAGGGTATGGTGCTCGATTCTCGGACCACCAATCACGCATTTCAATGCGTGATGGCCCAAGAAACCAAGTTGTGCATTTTAATGTCAAATATAAGGCACACAAACACACAATGAACTCAACCTCTATCATACTCAATTCAAAAGGGAAAGTATGCATGCTTAATGTTATGCAACCTAGGCATGGAAGCTAAACATGCAATATGAGCAGGTGAACAAGCAATGTAAATATGCAAGCATGCAAGTTATGCAAACTAACAAGCATGCAAGATGGATGAGCATGCAACGACATGTGGGAATGGTCTTAAACCAAAATGGGCAGCTCTCAAATAGGCCCAAATCAGTGGTCAAAATAATGCAACAAAGGCATGAAAACGCACACACAAGAATGCATGCACAAGGGCCTAAACATGGAGCGTAAGCCATCAACTCTTCAAGGCATGAAAGAGATGGAAAATGCAAGTATGCAAACGTGGAACATGGACTGAAATGTGGTTTCCAATGATGCCAAATCATGAGAATAAGCCAAGTAAAGCATACTAGTGACCCACACACCCCAAGGCTAGTAAGCTAGAATGCAAGACAACTATACAAATCATGGAAAACATGATCAAAACAACCTTAACCAGACCTTAAGCAAGGCAAAACAGCGCTAAAACCCTCTTGGAACCTAACCAAAATCATGCTAAAATGTCATCTCACAACATGATGCATGTTAGGCCAAAACATAAGATTACAAAGCGAGCATATGATGCATGCCAAAGACCATTAAACCAAGCAAAAACAGATCTAAGGCATGCCAAAATATGACCAAATACCCACTGAAATGTGTCTAATAGATGCAAGAATAAGGTGCTCCTTTAAAAGGCCAATAAGAGGGTGACTCTACACATGCAAGAAGGACACTCAACATGACCAAAACAACTCTGGAAATGGCTTCTGGGGGTCTTAAAACCCATTGAAAAATGCCGGAACCGAGCTCAAGAAGTTTGCAAATATAGGCCCCTTTGTAAGGCCAAAAATGCATGCAAACAAGACAACAAGGAGAGGGGCCTCTCCTTCTTAGGACCTTAAATCACCATCCTCACCACTGAAATCCCTCAAGATTTCAGTGGTGAGGAGGCCCAAACAAGGTGGTCCCGAAGCTCACCAAAAGTAGCACAAAATGGGGCCAAACAAGGCCTAAGAGGGGGTAAACGACCCCAAACACAAAAGTGACCTTAATGAACTATCTTAAACACAAAAAAAAAAAGAACTTTTTTATGTTATACACAAAGCTTAAATCAGCATGCAAGACAGGTCAAAAGCTAATGCAAGATTGGGGAAAATAAAGCAAAAGTGTTACCCTTGAAGAACACTTCAAGAACAGCAGGCCCAGCCACTCTCTTCTGACCAAAATCAGTCCAAAACCTCAAGAGCAAACCCTCAATGTCTCTCAAAGTCGAAGTAAGGTGTAATGCTATGTGTTTTAGTGCAAAACTAAGAACAAACACACACTTTAGGCCCTCAAACACACACAAAATGAAGAGAGAGAGAGGATGATATATATCAGATATATATGTGTATAGCTCTGGTTTTTTGCTGAACCAAATCAAAGGAGAAGTGAGGTCTCTTATATAGACAAGAGAAAGCTTTGAAGCTTCTTAGAGAAACTAAACAAAAAGGGGTCAAAGGGGGCAAGGCTTCCTGAGGAAGCTAGGACAGCTGGCAAGCTTCTTGAGGAAGCTTTGACAAAGGGTCAAGCTTCCTCAAGAAGCTTTGACCAAAAGGGTGCAAAAGGGGCAAAACAACCACATGTATGCCCCGGGGCAGGTTTGGTGCATTCCAGCTGGCACAGCTGGCATGCACCATGCCTGAAAAAGGTAAAAAGGTGCTGCCGGCCTGAAAAGGAGGTCACCGGCCAAACAGATGGCCGGCCGGCCATACTGAGTGTCGACCGACCAATGGTATAATTCACCAATGGCCGGTAGCCTCAAAACATGGCCGGTGGCCTCAAACCAAGGCCGGTGGGTGTTAGGGGTAGCTAACAAGCTACTTTCTACCCTCAGAAGCAAAAACACAAGTGTTTGGTGCAAAACCAAACACAGAACAATCGAGTTGAGAGATCTTGAGGCAAGGCGCATAGCCGAGACCTCCGGGAACTCAAAACGAAACACAAACATGAGTAATCACCGAGTGCTCGAGCGGTGACGTCGAAGTCTTGAGGACGGTCAAAAATAGAGTGTCTACATGCATCGATTACCGGAATTGAATAAGGTAACCATAAAGAACAAATACCCCCTACCCCGTATTGATGATTTATTTGACCAGTTGCAGGGATCACAGGTGTTTTCTAAGATTGATTTGAGATCCGGGTATCATCAACTGAAAGTTAAGGCAGAGGATGTTGAGAAAACAGCATCTCGAACAAGGTATGGTCATTTTTAGTTTCTTGTTATGCCATTTGGAGTGACTAATGCTCCGACAGCATTTATGGATCTAATGAACCGAATTTTTAAAACCTACCTTGATGAGTTTGTTGTAGTTTTCATCGATGATATTTTGATATATTCTAAAGATAGACTTGAACACGAACATCATTTGAGAACTGTCCTATAAATACTTCGGGAAAGGAAATTATTTGCTAAACTAAAGAAATGTGAATTTTGGTTAGATGAAGTTGTTTTCTTAGGGCATGTGATCAACAATGAAGGAATTTCAGTGGACCCGCAGAAAATATAACCAATTGTGAATTGGCCTACACCGATAAATGTGACAAAAGTTCGCAGTTTCATGGACTTGGCTGGTTATTACAGGAGATTCGTGAAAGACTTTTCAAAATTAGCTGTGCCTCTTACCCAATTGACACGAAAAGGGCAACCGTTTGAATGGAATGACGAAAGAGAAGCTGCCTTTCATGAACTAAAAACAAGATTGACCACCGCACCAATTTTGACACTACCTTCAGGTAGGGAGAATTTTGTAATTTTCAGTGATGCGTCTTATAAAGGTTTGGGTTGTGTGTTAATGCAGAACGGAAAGGTTATTGTTTACGCCTCCCGACAGTTGAGGCCACATGAGAAGAATTATCCAACGCATAACCTAGAGCTGGCCTCGATTGTTTTTGCTTTGAAAATTTGGCGGCATTATCTGTATGGAGCAAAGTGTGAAGTCTACACGGATCACAAAAGTCTGAAATACTTCTTCACGCAGAAGGAGTTGAATATGCAACAGAGGAGATGGCAGGAACTGATAAAAGACTATGATCTAGAGATTTAGTATCACCCCGGGAAAGCTAACACAGTTGCTGATGCCTTGAGTAGAAAATCAACGGGGAGTATGGCTTGTTTGCTTACTGAACAGAAAGAGATCTTGCAAGATTTTGAGAGATCTGAAATTGAAGTGTTAATGTGCGAACAGGGCGGACTAATAGCCGCTATTACAGCTGAGCCGGCAATCATTGATGAAATCAAGCTGAAACAGAAAGAGGATGAATTCCTCAAGAAAGTGATTGATGAGTTTGACACAAGTCCGAAAGCAGAGTTTAGCATTGAGAATGAAGTGTTGAGGTTTCGAAACAGAATGTGTGTCCTAGGTATCCCAGAACTAAAGAAGAGGGTTTTAGATGAAGCCCAGAGATCCGTATTTGCTATGCATCCAGATAACAATAAAATGTATCGGGATTTGAAACAAACCTATTGGTGGCCTAAAATGAAGAAAGAGATTGCAGAATATGTGTCCAAGTGCCTTCAATGTCAGCAAGTTAAAGCTGAACATCAGAAACTAGGCGGTCTACTTCAACCTCTCTCTATTCCTGAATGGAAGTGGGAGCATGTGACTATGGATTTTTTTGTTGGCCTACCTCGGACTTCTCGAGGTATGGATTCTATTTGGGTTGTAGTTGATAGACTGACTAAATCTGCACATTTTCTGCCTGTTAAAACTACATTTACTGCTTATAGATTGGCTACTATTTATGTTGATGAGATTGTTCGTTTACATGGAGTTCCGGTATCTATTGTGTCAAATAAAGATCCGAAATTTGTATCTAGATTGTGGAAAAGTTTGTAGGAATCTATGGGGACAGAACTAAAGTTCAGTACTGCATTCCACCCATAGACAGATGGGCAATCAGAACGAACAATACAGACTTTGGAAGATATGCTTCGAATGTGTGCTTTGGATTTTCAGGGGAGTTGGGAAGATTATTTGCCACTTGCAGAATTTGCTTATAATAATAGCTTCCACTCCAGCATCGGTATGGCACCATATGAGGCTTTGTATGGTAGAAAGTGTAGGTCCCCTATTTGTTGGACAAAAGTCAGGGATAGAGCTTTTGGGCCCGAAATTGTGCAAGACACTTCTGAAAAGATCAAAACCATTCAGCAAAGGCTCAAAACAGCTCAGGATCGACAAAAGAATTATGCAGATGTTCGAAGAAGACCTCTTGAGTATGAGGTCGGTGACCATGTGTTTATTCGTGTGTCCCCAATGAAAGGCCAAGTCAGGTTTGGAAAGAAGGGCAAGTTGTCGCCCCGTTACATCGGGCCGTTTCAGATTTTAGAAAGGCTTGGTCCAGTTGTTTATAGAGTTGCTTTGCCACCGGGACTCGAACAAATCCATAACATGTTTCATGTGTCAATGTTAAGGGGCTACCTTCGAGACCTGTTTCATGTGATTGATTATCACCAGGTAGCTATAGATGAAAATATGAAATACGCCGAATGGCCGGAACGAATTGTTGACCAGCAAGTGAAGCAATTGAGAAGCAAGTCCATCCCAATGGTGAAAGTGGAATGGAAAGAACACTATGGGACGGATGCCACGTGGGAAAAAGAGGAGGAAATGCGACTACGCTATCCACATTTGTTTCCTGACGAAGGTAAATTAAGTTTGGAGGACCAAACTTCCTAAAGGGGGGGAGACTGTAATACCCCTGTCCCGTATTATGTTAATTGGTCCTTATTTTGAATATGAGTATTTGTTTGATATGATTTTGTATGCCATTATGTGGTTTTGAATTTCTATCTGTTCACCGTAGGAATATCTGTCTGATTTTTCCGCTTCAGAAATTAAATTGAAGGCCTTATCGGCCACAGAACTCGAAATTGATTACGCCACTGTGATTGGCATAATTTTTAGAGCCTACGGTGAAATTTAATTGAAAATTGATTTGGATCAAATTAAGTTGATTAAATTAGTGCTAAGTGCTCAAATATGTAATATTAAATTAATGAGGCCTAGTGGACTTATATATGGGACCATTATATGTGCAATTCCCTCTTTTATTTCACTCTTGGTTGATTTAACTCTCTAGAGGAGGAGAGACCCGAATTAGAGAGAGAGAGAGGGGAGAGAATCAAGGTTTTGGTCTTGAAGCTTGATACTTTGAAGCCATACTCAAGAAATTGCTATTGATTGGAGAAATTGAGCCTCTAGGTAGGCAATTGATCTTGAATTCATAAGTTGAATTTGTAATTTTGTAGGTTCACAGTTCACTTGTGATCAAGAGCTTAATTTGAGTTGAATTTGTAGAATTGGGAGCTTAAATGAGCATGCATGTGCATGATTGCTATAATTTTGCATATTCATGAACCATGTTGAACAAAAGGAATTGGGCACCAAATCTCACACGCATGCATGGTTTTCATAAGTTCCCTGATCATGAACCTTATTTGTACCATTTGAACTCAAATTGGAAGCCAACCTACTTGCATGTTTGATTTTTGAAGAAATGGAGCCTATGTGAAGTTTGAAATATATGGGTTTTGTTCATGATAAATAAATGAGAGTTGTTTGAGAATGAGATGATGACTTTGAACAATTTGATGTAATATCCTCACACTCTCGTGTAATATTATGTGTTTTTATGTTTTTGGAACTGAAATCATGAATTGAACCCCTTGAACATCTAAATTGAAGCCCAAGAACAATTCTGGGTTTTCCAGAATTTTGATGTCCGCTCGGGATGGGAAAACCGCCGCTCGAGCGTGAATTACGTGCTCCTAGTACTTTTTGCAGACTTGGTGTCCGCTCGAGCGGGGAGCTTTGTAGACAGGCCTTCCACTCGAGCGCCCTATTTCATACTCGAGCTTAATTTTCATGCAACCAGTACTTTTGCAGGCCTTAAGGGTCCGCTCGAGTGGGGACCCTGTTTTCTGAAATTTTGTTTATGCATTCTGAGTTCCATTTTCTGTTCTCTTGCACTTCTAAGTACTCTTAGGCATGCATTGAGCACTATAATTGAATTAAAGAGATAAGAATAAAGCCTAAAGAGGAAAATGTGAATTTAGAACGGATTGAATTGTTAGTGACCCTTTTGTGTTCATAGAATGTATAGGGTCGAGCTCCAAGGCAAATCCACAAACCGATCACTGTGAGTAATATCTTAACAAGATATTTGAAATATACTGTTGTCCAATTGTTTACTTATATGTAAGTTTGTAAGTTCATTAATCTGAATGGTGGACAACGATTGACATGAATAATTGGGCCGAAGGCCGATTGACATGAATGACTGGGCCGAAGGCCGACTGACATATACGATTGGGCCAAAGGCCGATATATATAAATGATTGGGCCAAAGACCGATAGATATAAATGATTGGGCCAAAGGCCGATAGATATAAATGATTGATGATTGGGCCAAAGGCCGTTGCTGTAACTGTTTTAATGATTGCTTATGTATCTTCTTTAATTGATATTATTCACTGGGCATTCGCTCACGCTCATTCATGTACATGTAGGTGAGCCAAGGGACGTCCAAAATCAGCCCCGGTGAAATTGTAAGAAACAGTCAGAGTGTTGAGGAGTCAGCCCAAATGTCTCACGCACGAGACTGTCTTCGCCATTTTGTCCTCTGTTTATAGTTTTGTTTTGTTGGCGAAAACATCGGACCATTTTTGTATATAAGTCTTGGGTTTGACTTACTTAAATCTGTATGATCCTGAATGTACAGTGTTTTGTGCTAGTACATATTTCGATGTGAGTTATTAACATATAAATGTTTGGAATGCTATGGTGTGCATATAAGCACGACTCTATGGGCAAAGTTTTAATTTGCTTCCGTTTGGCCCCTTTGCTCTGATTAAATTTGTTTTAATTGATTTGAGGTCGTAGGTAATCTCGGCCGGTTATGGCCTTAACCCATAGGGGCGGGTTCGGGTCATGACAAAGGTGGAAGAGGTAATGATTGTTGTCTTTGTTGTTGTCTCATGGACTCAGTTAAAGCTTCTAGCATTTGTTCCATTCGGTCCATTGGAAGATTCAGTTATATCATCACTTCTTGTTCTTTCCATTTACTATAGGTAAACAGAGTAATAATAAACATAGGCAAATAGTCCATACATCACAGTGTTCAGTTTCATTTCATTCATATTGTTTTAGATATGTCATATAATTACACACACACACTCACACATACTAATTTAATGTCCCTAATTCTTTTTTAGGACATCATATAGCTCATATGGACTCGTGTGTGCAGTATAACTAATGCTCTGATACCACTCTATCATGACCCAAACCCACCTCTATAGATTTAGCATCGTAACCGGCCAGTAATCCGAAGATTACCAAAGGCCTCTAAGACAGATTAGCAAAATAAGAGGGCTAGCGAAAGCAAATATCAAAATACAATGCCCATAGAGTTGTGCAGATTTATATGAGACAGAAATTGTAAAACTTTATTTACATATATTATCGCATCATTCTTACGTCACCCATAATAGATAAAATAAAAAGGGACTTAGCCCTATTACAGATAAACAAAAACTTGTCCAAAGGACATAAGAAATTAAAAACTTAAGACTTGATTACAAAAGATTTTTGAAACCTCCTCGAGAGACGCATAGGTGTAGCTGGTTTTTCATGCTCCTCGGAGGGGTTTAGTCTCCTCGGATACGATAACCCTACTCAGACTCCCGTGGTTCTGAATCTGGTTTCACAAGTGCAATGTGAAATAGAAAAAAAACACAAATGAGAGTCCAAATCTGACAAATCTTTAGAAAATCTATTTACAATCGAAAATCCTAAAAATGGATTGCATTGTCAGATTTCAAAGTAACCATCTAAATATTTTTGGTAAATTTAGGAAGCCCGTGACTCGTGCCAAAGGCCACTTGTCCGTCATAACCAAAGTGTCTAGGCTCGAGAACTTCGGTATGAGAGGGGAAGGTCATGAATCGAGCACCCCCCTCATCCGATCAAAGATCGACCTCTACTAATCATGATATGATTTTTATGTACATTATATGCTCTTGTTCTAATTATTAATATTCTAACTTACTATGTGAGGAACATAAATATAGACTATTTCACCCACTTTAGAATACTTTGGGCTTGTTTGGTTTGTTTTTGGGAGAGTTGTTTTTGAAAAAAATATGGGAGAGTTGTTTTAGAAATTTTTTTGGTTTGTTTGGTTGTATATTTTGAGAGAAAAAATTTTTGTGAAAGTTTGGGATGATTTAATATTTTGGAAGAATTGAGTAGATGTGTGTGAGAGAAAAAGTGATTGAGAAGGAGAGAGAAGAAAGAAAAAGTGATTGATTGATGTGTAAGAGAGAGAAGTGATTTTGAAATTTTTTTGAGAAAAATCTCAAACCAAACAATGTTTTGAAATTTTTTTTCTAAAACTCATCTCTAAAACTCAAACCAAACAAGCCCTTTGATTTCATGTTTATTTGAAAAGAGTTTCAAATATGTGCTACTTGAAAAAGTAAGCTCATATGTACATTAATCAAAATCATCCCAACTTAAGCGAAATAGCCTTCATCCACCGCCATTCAAAGAGATGCACTTAGCCTCATGGTAGTATGTTTGATATGGCAATACAAACACACATGCAATATGCTAAAGCAAGAATTACTCACCTAGTACTCAATCTAAGCAAACCAAAGAGAAGAAAATAATTAGAAAAATGGATGCTCTAATATGCAAGCAACTAATGCAACACATACAAAATGCAACTACTAGGTTTGATTTTTTTTAACATGTCATATGGATCAACTCAAAGCATGCGACAACACATGTATTCAAGTAAGTAGGAATTGACAACAATGTTAGAATGATGAACCGAACCCAATGTATGCAAAAATGGATATTAAGCATGGCAATGATATGAAACGAAAAATATAATGCTATCACGATAAGCATATAAACAAAAGGGAGAAAGAAATAGGGGTTAGAAGGCATACAAAATATTACAAGTGTTACAAATTTGCCCTCGCACAAGAGGGTCTGAATGAATGTCCTAATTAAACTAATTATTACAATACCAAATGAATTAACTAAATTAACTAGCTATTACACATTCGAATGAAGCCAACTAATTAATTACAACACTAATATTAAAGCACTAATTTAATATAACGGGAGGCGAGGAGCCACATGTGCACAATGGAGAACATCCTCCTGGAATCCTCTATGTTTGCTACCAAAATCTTCTCTGTTTGCAGTCAGAAAATTATTCTGTTTCAGCCTTAGGTTCTGCTTTGTTCTGCTGTAAAAATGCCACTGTCTGTACAAAATATGTGGCCGGCCGGCCTCGAAAAGTGGTTGGTCGTTCAGAATGGTGGCCGCCGAACACATTTTCTTGGAATTACCCTACTGCAATAGAGCTGAAGCAGAGCAAAAATAGAGTTTCCAGGAGATGTTTATCCTCTCTGCCTTTCCCTATCATGAAGATGATCAAGGGAGGAGTAGATTCATTTCCCAAATCATCAATTATGCAAATTTGTTGTGTAATGATCTTAGAAACGATGGGACAAGAGTTCAATAAATTAAACAAAAGATAGACAATATCTCCTCCATATCATGAAGTTACCTCAAGGAAAGGGGTAGACATTGCTTCATGAACCATTAAACACCACTAAAAAGTATGCTATGATTCCAAACGCAACAGATTTAATATAATGTCCGATTGAACCTAACCAAATTTTATTACCTTTTTTTGCCTTTTTTATTAGCCCTTTTAATATTACCTTTCTGTTTCTTATATTTTCTTCATTTTTTTCCAAAAGTGTAGATTACGTTCAGTAAGTCCAAAAGCAATAAAGATAGCAAGCACCACTTATCCCAAGAAATGAACTTTTCAAGCCCTTTTCTATGGGAAAAATTACAAAGAAAGAATCAAACTCATTTACAAGCGATAATGAATTCTAAGTCAAATAAAAAATGAGCGATAATGACTAGTCAAACTCAAAATGAGCGATAATAACTCTAAATCCAAACTCAATAATAAGTTATAATAACACTTTCATTGTGATTTCCAAGGGTCTAACTAGAAAGTTAGTCCCTTAGAAGTAATGCGCTAGCGATAAAGAGAAGTATCAAACGAGAGATCACACTTAGTATAAGAGAGATGTAATGCCCTAGTAATGAACCTCCGAAGAGATTAAACCATTTAGCATGAATGGTCTCTTTCTTATACTTTGAACGATAATCTTTTGTTTGATTCAACTCTTTAATCAAAAGCAACAAAGAATGGACGAAGGTTGTAGAGTGCTATGAAAAAATGGGTGATTATAATGGTGTAAATATGTATGAAAGCTACAAAAAGAAGCAAGAAAAGACTATCAACTCAAATGGATTGAAAGCTATATACATGAGGACTTACAACAACACATCAATAGTATTTAAAGCATAATTAAACACACTAAAAAGCTCTGAAACAGCACCAAAACAGTGCTGAAAATCAAGTTTTGAAGTGGAAAAAGTGAGCAAAAATAGACCAAAGCCAAGGGGTTTCAACCAACTAACAAGCCAAAGGAATGGTGGCCAACCCCTCCTCTTTTTTGTGACTTAAAATCACATATTTCAGGCCTCAAAATACTCTGACAATAGTAAGTAAACACCAAGAACATAGAGAGAAAAGATGCTACAAAAGCTCAAACTATACCTCTTAAAAGAGAGGATGCTCTTCTAGTTCACAAACCACAAGTTGAACACTCTCAAGAGCTGAAATTGTGTTTAAAAATCTCAGCAAAAGACCTCAAGTTTTGGCTAAGAATGTGTATGTATGGTGTATGTATATTGCAAAAGAAAATGGGAGAGTGTTTGACAAGTTTTGGCTCTTGGGAAAATTTTCTAACCCCAAACCATGGGGGGGTCATGTATTTATAAAAAAATGCATTCTCACGTCAAAAATATCTATAATGAGACAGTTGGTTCAAGGTATGGGCATGGGGACAGCTGGCAGCTGTCAAAATATCTACTGCACTAAACATGGTCGGCCGGCCATGGAGAGGGACGGCCGGCCAACCAAAGAGGGACGGCCGGCCACTTGTTGGCCAGCAGGTCTGTGAGTGGTCAAGCTAGAAAAAAAATAGGTTTTGGTTCAAAGTGGATAGAAGGTTTAGGTTTTAAAGCTTGAAACCGAAGCCTTTTGCTGAAGAAACTAAACGATTTGTGCAACGTAGCATTTCATCATTGAGTACTCTGAACAAAGTGCCCAAATCTTAAGAGCGGTCAAAATGAGGTGTCTACAACAGGCTGGCTGACAGAACAGATCCAGGCTGGAAGTCTCTAGTCTAGTCACATGCCTGATCACCTACATACATAATATAAATAATGAGTTAGAGCACAGTGAATAACAACAGAGTAAAGGTTTTATAAATAATGTCCATAACAGATTCAGAAATCAAAATTTAGATCAGAAACAGATTCATTTACTTATTTAGATTTGTAAACAATCATACGTGGTACATTCATTAGCTCTAACAGATCAGATTGGTCATAAAGACCCATATTCATATCAGACAGATGATTGTGCACAAGCGTAACAAATAACCATATAAGTTTCACAGATAGTTCCATGATTAGAACCCATAGAGATCCCTGGTACCAAGTTACAAATATCAGATAACAGATCCACATGATGCTACAGATGCTATGATACATTTCAAAAATTGAAAAATCATTCATCTATACAGAAAATATCATTTCGGAAAACAGAGCTTATCCTATCCGCCAGAATATACTTAGTTGAACATATCTTTACAAGGTTGTTACTTATATATAGCTTTAGAAGCAAAACAGACGAATTTGACAGATCAGATGGACAACGGCGTGTGACCTAAACAAACAGGTAACAGATACAGACTGAAACACACATTCCATAATTTGCTAAACGTAATTCCTTTTAGTGTGTTTCTAATTCTTATCCTCATTATTATAACTTCAAAAATGGCTTAAGAATGCCTAGGATGTAATGAAGATGCAATTATGTGCTGTGAAACACTTTGCAAAATTTTAGAAAATATGACAGTTTGCTCGAGCAGACCCCTTGGTCTACAAAAGTACTAGATGCTCTTATTTTATGCTCGAGCCAACTTTTTGGTCGCTCGAGCCAAGGTTCAAACCAAAGGATCGTCACTCGAGCTAACTATCAAACTCTGCAAAAGCACTCAGAGATTGCAAAGTACGCTCGGGCGAAGGAACCATCACTCAAGCAAACCCTGGGAATTCTGGAATTTCCAAGTTTGCATTCAAGGTTCAAAACACAAGTTTAACACATTTAAACCCATTCTTGTCACGCTCCAAAATTTGGACAATTAAATATTAAATTAGGACTACATCCCAATCAATATTCCATCATTCAAATCCTAGGAGTGAAAAAAATCTAAACATTTACGTCCCCAAAGGGTTTAAGTCAATTTCCAACCTCAAAAGATTACAAGGGATAAAAAAAAATCCAACAAAAAGCCAACCACACCATCCACCATAATTTCATAACTAACCAATAACTCCAATATGAAAGTAGCAACAACTAGTCAAAACAACTTCAATAATGTAAAGTTGAAAAAAATAAAATAAAATAAAATAAAAAACCGACAATGCCAAATTGTCAAAATACTAAGGTCATAAAATAAATAAATAAATACATAAACTAATATCAACCCTAAGCTCAAGAAAACCAAAAGAAGTCCAAAAGACATGTCCTAGGATCATAGTTATTTCTTGTCACCACCATAGCCACAACTAATCCTACGAAGGAAGCTCGGCTATGCTCAAATAGAATGTACCCGAGATGTCAAGAGACAAAATGGGTCAGTATACAAGTATACTGGTATGAGTACAAGATTTAACACCCACGTGTCCACTAGACACAAACAAAATTACATTTAATTCTTATTACAGGACAAGACAAGTAGTTCCATCTGCACTGAGACGAAGGGGTAGTTCTCAAGATACGGTGGCATTTAGTTTCTTACTCGTACACAACTAAATATAAATTGAGTATAAAATAAACATAAAAATATGGTGGTCAGCCCTGCATAAAAAGTTGGTAAGACCCACCATTCTGTAAAAAAAAAATAAAGTTAGTATAATTTAATCATAAGTAACTTGCTGAAGAAGTATAAAAATGTATCGTTTCATGCTTCAATAATTTAAATTGATCGAAACTCAAAGAACAAAAGTTGTATAGATCAAATTTCTTAAAAGGCGTCGCGAACGAATTTAGTAAAAACTAAACAGGTTGAAAGAAAAACTTGATAGAAGAACCTAGGCGGAATTCAACCAATCTAAAACTAAAAACGAAAAGAAACTGTCCTAAGATGATTTTTTTTGGAAAAGTTCAAAACACAAAAGTGTGCAGAATAATATTTTACTTTAACGTTGGCGAAACCAATAAAACATGAACTCGTTTCATGGGTTAAAATAGCATCTAAAGTCTGCAATGCTAAAATGAATACAAACTATTGTAACTAAGATCATCCGATTACAAGTTCTAATCGATATTTTTAATAAAAAATTTAAACAGAAAAGTTTTCTAAAATTACGTATACATGCCTCTGCTCAAATTTCATAATTTATCGAGATCGTTTACTATTTTTCAAGATATACAAATCAATACAATTCACACTATAACAATAAACTCATATTTAATTCTTTGTACCTTAATTCCACTACTTCGGCCCTTCACTTCCGGCCTACACATATATCTCATATGCCTCCCATATACCTAACACCGCTCCGAAGTCAAACTTGCACGGGGATATCGTCCCGAGTTTGGCCCACACTCCTCGGATGGTTAGCATATACGTACTCGCGTAAATCAAAGCACTCGTCTACTCCTAAGAACAAGACAACAATATATATATATACAATCTCTCATCTACTCATGAGAATAAATATAACAATGCCAAGCCTAAGGCATTCAAATAAATCTCATAATCTTCACTTCTTTTTTTTTAATACTTTTTCTCACCAACACTCAAATAAAATAATAATTCATGGAGTCATGGTGGAGTATAAGGAATTTATCTATGGGTTCCTAATTTATTTTAATTTCATATAACCATGAGTGTGATTACAACCATAAAATAAATCCATATAAAAACCCAAAACATGGCATACACAACTAATCAAAATAATTAAAATCAATTCATCACTTACATACAAATACAAAATCAAACCAACATCAAATAAATAAATAAAAATAACAAATTAAATATAAATCAAAGAAAGTGGATTTTACACTCACAATTATTTTTTGAAGATCAAATAAATATTTGAATAACTAATGGAGCCACCAAAACAAAACCCTAATCTATTTTTTTTCCCTTCCTCCTCACTTCTTTCCCCCGTTTCTCCTTCTCTCTTAGAAACTAATCTCCTCTTTGGTAATTAAACACTCTCTCTCTCTCTCTCTCTCTCTCTCTCTCTCTCTCGGCTCTCTCTCCTGCAAAGCACTCTTGCACTCTTTTTTTTTTCTTCCTTTCCTTAGCCTTTTATGATTTAACCTAATTGATTATTGTAAAATATTATATAAATACACATAAATATAACATATATATATATATATAAATATTCAAATTAATTATATATAATTAAAGACCACATTAAACTAATTAAATATCACATGAAATTAACTAAACAACACATTAAATTCCCATGTAGCCACGTAATTAATAAAACCAAAAATAAAATAAAGTAATAATAATAAACAATGACTTACGAAAAATCAGGGTCTCTACAATTCTTTTGGGCCAGAACTTTAGAAAACACTTGACAATTTGTAGAAAAATATGAAATGAAATTCAATTTATAAAATCAAAGTCCAAAAGCAAGTGAATTCTTCAAAACTAAGCCTTTACCTTAATGTATAGCAAATGCATGCATTGCTTTGAGCTCAAACTCTTTAAATCATGAACAATTAGGATGAAATGGTAGGAAACATGATGAATCGTCAAAACAAAGCTTGGATTATTACATGCATGCAAGAATTTTTTGGAAAACAACCTCAAATGCCATGAAATATACATGCACGTATGTATTGAGCTTTAATTCTTCAATCTTAGCTTAATTATTGTATTTAATGACCTAACTCTCTTGAATTCATATTCTTGATGACTCATACACCTAGTTTATAGGTTGAATTCTTACATTTACTTCTCAATTGGGTTATAGATTGTTTATTCTTTAAGCTTCCAAGCTAATTCCTTCAATTTCTTCCCAATTCTCTACAATTCTCCTTTTCTTCTTAGCTTGAACTCAATGTTTTTTCCTTCTCTCCCTCTCTCAACATTTTCTTGCTCAAGAAATGAAGATGGGATGTAAATGAGAAGGTTCTTGAATCACACTAGCCTTATATAGGCTTAATTAGTGGTCTATAATTGATCTTGATTAGCCGTAGCTTAGTTTTAGTTCATTTATTCTAATTATTTGATTCTGAATTGAATCCTAATTAAACTGATCATAAAATTCTAAAAATTTCAAATAACACAAACCTAAGCAATTTCATGTTTGGATGCTGATATGGCTCTCAATTTTCATATTGAAACAAAATTCTGGACAAATATTCCTACAACAAATAGATAGAAACACAAAGATCACATAAAATACACAATTAACTCACAATTTCATCGTAAATACTTATTAGGCCTTCTTAATTAAAGATTAGTAGTTAATCACAGAGTGGGGTTGTCACATTAACAGATAGAGAGAAAGAGATGAGGAGGGAGGGAGAGAGAGAGAGAGAGAGAGAGAGAGAGAAGAAATAAAATGGGTTTGTGAAATCAACTGATAAAGAGAGAAAGAGATGAGCAACAGAGAGACAGATAAAAAGAAAAAAAAATGGGGTGAACAGATCAATCTATGTTTCCTCTCTATGTATATCATAATTTAGACAAACAGAAATAAAAAATTAAATAGAAAAAAGAATAGGCTTGTGAAAATCAATAGAAAAGGAAAATAGGTTTTGTGAAATTCAATAAAGTTAAAATTTTGAACAGATAAGAGAAAAAAAATTAAACAAATAATCAAAAAAATTGAATAGATAGAAAACTTTTTGAACAAATATTTAACAATTTTGAATAGATTGAAGATATAGTCAACGAAAGTCAACAAATAAAAAAAAAGTCAATAAATAAATTGGAGGGTAAAATTAGAAACAAAATGTCATTCAAAATAAACAAAAAGACTTTTCACTAAACTATTTCACAAATGGTAGACCTCTTATCAACAAAACATATCCACTAGATTTAATATCTTATATCCTCCTTAACTTAGACTTTTCAACAATTAACCCTAAAAATTATTATGTGTGTGTACTGAGTAATGGTGTGTATCGAAAGTATTAGTGATTTGTAAATAGAATTACCCAATATGTTTTCATCAAATTTAACTAATAATTTGATTTGGTAAAAAAATTGCATGTTTCAATCCTGACTAAAAAATTTCTTCAAATCTTTTTTAAAATTCCAAACTTATTCCTAGAAGTTTTTTTCCATCAAATTTGGTAAAATTAGTTTTTGCCTTGATTGGATGAAAACTTAATTTCATACATGTTTGAGACTTTTACTAGATTTTTCATCAAATTTAAATTTGATGAAAAATTGAAGATGTGCAAAAATATGAAAAATACTGATCAAACAATACTATTTTTGATTGGACATTTGTTTAGAATTATATATATATATATATATATATTACAATAGAGAAAATAAATAGAACTTATTGGATTTCTTGCCCTAGGGCTATGCTTGTTTCAATAGAAAATTGTTCCATGAAAATCTATCATTGCGAAAGAAAGTTTTTTTAACAGTGCATTTGTCTTGATACACTATTACTCCACTTGGAGAAACTTTTACTACTTTTTTTCTTTTTTTATCTTATTTTAATCTTTAGATAATGAAAGAATTTGTTACTAGCTTAGTCCTGAAAATTTTTGATTTCCAAGAAAATTGGACATTTGTTCAGAATTATATATATATATATATATATATTACAATAGAGAAAATAAATAGAACTTATTGGATTTCTTGCCCTAGGGCTATGCTTGTTTCAATAGAAAATTGTTCCATGAAAATCTATCATTGCGAAAGAAAGTTTTTTTAACAGTGCATTTGTCTTGATACACTATTACTCCACTTGGAGAAACTTTTACTACTTTTTTTCTTTTTTTATCTTATTTTAATCTTTAGATAATGAAAGAATTTGTTACTAGCTTAGTCCTGAAAATTTTTGATTTCCAAGAAAATATTTATTTGAAAATATTTTTACAATTATTGTGAAAACTGTGTAGTGTAGGTAGTTGTTCAATTTGAATGATCAGACTTGCCATAGTTCTGGCCTTTTTGTACTAGGGATTGTTGTGACACCATTGAAGGCATAGTAATTGTTCGTAAAAATGTGGTGTAAAGTTCAGACATTGCACAGTACTTACATAGAGCTATTCATTATCCAAAATATTTTATGAGCTTTACATTTTTATTTAATTTGAAATTTTAGCTCCATTTTGGGAAGCTGTATATACTTTTCTTACTATGTGTTTATTTCCAGAAATGAATTTGTAGTGGAATTTCATAGTCACCACCCTGTTGAGATAGGTGGGTTAGGTGAGAGAGGGGGACCGTTGCTACTGATTTCCGCTTATATATTAATTTGTCCATTTCCATCACCACTCTCGTCACAAGCAAGACACAGAGAGAAAAGCAAGAGAGAGGACAAAATGTGAAGCTCTGCCAAGTAAGGCGACTTAACAATAGTTGGTAAAAATGTCATTTAAAATATTTTATATTATTTAATATAACGTTTTTTTAAAAAAAAAAATTAATCATTTTTTTTATTATTTTAATTAAAAAAAAAGTCAAAAACTGAACTTAGGCCTTGTTTGGCAAGAGGCTATTTTAGCCAATTAGCCAAAAAGTTACTAAATTAGCCAAAAAGCCAACAACCCATACCAAAAAGTAAAAGATTCTCTTTTCTCTCTACTTTTTGCATATCTTTTCGTAATTAGCCAAAGAGTCATCCCAAACATACAAGTTTTTTTTACCTACCTTTTTAGCCAAATAGCCAAAAAGTTACTAAATTAGCCTGTTCCCAAACGAGGCCTTAATTTAGGTAACGTTTGGTTGTGTTTTGTAATTATGATTTGAGAGTATGAGTTGTATTTTGAGCTTGTGGGGTTTAGAATTATGATTTGAGTGTAGAAAATTTGTTTGGTAAAGAGTTTTGAAAATAGTTTTGAAAAAAGTTTTGATTTGAGTGGGGAATTGTTGATTTGACATTTAATATTTGATATAAAAATTTACAACTCATAACTAAACATACAACTCAAAATTATTTTAAAGCACATAAAAAATTTTAAAAATTTCAAAAAATATTTTTTTCAATTATATAAAAATTAACATATAAATTGCAAAAAAAAATAAAAAAAAAAAAAAAAAAATACTATTCCGGTCAACCAACTGAACGTCCCATTAGGCCAAATTTTGAAAAAAAATTTTAAAAACGCATCTGTCAAAACAGAAAACCACGCCCTCAGACAGGGTGTTTTATGCAGAGTTTTGGAAACATCATTTGAGAACTCTAACCAAACACCATACTTGAATTAAGATGTGGAATTGTGATTTGAAATCACAACCAAACAGAGATCATTTAGAACTAGGGGTGTCCGCGGTTCGGTTTGGTACGGTTTGCGGTTCGGTTTGGAGCCGCCCGTATGTATGCGGTTGGAGAAAAAGTCAACCGGCAACAGTCCGCAATGCGGTTTGTGGTGTGTGCGGATAGGGTTCGCGGTTGCACGGGCGGTTTGCAGATTGAACTTTTTTCCAAAAAAATACTGTTAAATCATTTTTTTTTCCCATTTTTTATCAATATTTCCTTTAGACCTTTTTCCTCTCATTTTCTAAAATGCTCTAACATTAATAATTAATGAATTAAAACTTATAAAAAACTTATAAAATAAAAAACCCAACAAAATCAATTCGTAAGCTAAACAAATCATTCAAAATCTACTTTCATCATTAACTTGCATTCATCTCAATTCGTAACCTAAACAAATCATTCAAAATCTACATTTATCATTAACTTGTATTCATCCTACATTCATCATTCTTAACCCAAATTAAAAAAATAATAATAATAATAATTCTTCATTAACTTACATTCATCCAAAATGTAAAAATAAAATAAAAATTCATTAACTTACATTCACCCAAAACCAAAATGCAATTTAAAAAATAGGGTTTTTTTGAACGGTTAAATTTAAAAAAAATATATAAAATTGTGCGGGCGGGTTGGACGGGTGCGGGTCAAACCCATAACCTGAAAATTAGATAAAATCCAAACCGCACCCTACCCTAATGTGTTTGCGAAACCGTCCATACATGCGCGGTTCGAATCGGGGTAGGACGGTTTGGGCGGGTCGGATGACCCTATGTCCTGCTCTATTTAGAGCAATCCTTTAACTTGGTTAAGAAAAATTATGTTACAGATGATAGTTTTTTTTTAATTAATTTGATGATTGTGAGATAAAAATTACATTAATTATGGAATAGATATGATATTTTGTCTTATTAACTATTTTAATCTATTTTATATTTAGTGACTATTTTAACTAAATAATCTTCAGCCGAACAAAACTATAATATTGTTATTTTTTTTAATTATAAATAAAAAAATAAACAAGAAATTAAAGTAATGAATAATGTGCAATGTATCTACCTAATCTACACGAGGACCACGATCCATTCTTATAAGTAAGTTTTAGGAATTGTTTGAAATGACCTAAATAAGTATATTTTTTATCTTTTTATGAAAAGATATGTAAAAAAGTAAAAAAAAAATGTGATGAGAAAAAGATAAAAAGTTAAATTATTTTGTATATGTCAAACTTTTCTATATAATCTCCAATTCTTTTAGATAATCTTTGTAGAAACATAACTTCAAAACCCAATTAAGTAGAAGAAAAGATTAGAGGAGTGGAGGTGACCAAAGCCATGGAGAAGGAGATTAAGGTTGAGATCATTGCTAGAGAAACCATCAAGCCATCTTCTCCCACTCCTCATCACGTCAGAAACTACAAGCTCTCACTTAGAGATCAGTACTGTACACTTCATTACACACCAGTGGCTTTCTACTACTCCACTCCCACTATTATCGGTGGTTGTGAATCTGAAGAGATGGTGGGTCTAATATCGGAACGCTTGAAGGTTTCCCTCTCTGAAACCCTCACTCGCTTCTACCCACTTGCGGGAAGATTGAGAGACAACCTCTTAGTTGATTGCAACGATGATGGTGTTGATTTTGTTGAAGCTCGAGTCATCAACTTCCATCTTTCAAACTTTCTTGATCGACCCAAACTTAAAGTCATCGACCATTTGGCTCTACCCGAACCCACAGATTACTACAAGACCCCTCTTTTACTCGTTCAAGTTAACTTTTTTCCATGCAACGGAGTTGTGGTTACTGTGAAAATGTCCCACAAAATTGCTGATGGATTCTCCATTGGCATATTTATGAAGGGTTGGTCAGACATCGCTCTTGGATCTCCTGACGCCATAGTCCCAGATTTTAATGCTGCCTCCTCTCGCTTCCCTCCAAGAGACGATATCCCTGTAATTTCTCTTACCTTCAAGAACATAACCCAAAAGGTTGTTAAAAAGAGGTTTGTCATCGATGCCTTAAAAATCGCTTCCCTCAAGGCCAAAACAGAAAGCGAGAGCTTGCAGAAACCCACACGCGTCGAGGTTATTACAGCACTTGTTTGGAAATGCGCGGTGGCTGCATCAAGGTCAAGATTTGGGGGGTCTCAAAGGCCTTATGCATTGGTGGGAGGCGTGAATATGCGGTCAAGGCTTGTTCCACCCATGCCAAAAGGGAAAAGTTAGGGATCATGAAAATTTTGTCATGAAAATGATCATGAAAAATTTATGATCTTTGGATTACCTTGATTAGTGTGTGGTACTTTATTCTAAGTGTAATCCAAGGGTCACGAAGCTTTCATGATTATTTTCATGAAAGGTTTTTCATGATACCTAGCATTGCTGATGCCAAAATACTCATTTGGGAATATAGTGGGAATGTTGTGGGCAAGGTTCTGAAAAGCGGTTGCGGTCGCCGTAACAGTGGCGGTGACGCGGTTGCGGTTGCGGGGTGTAAAGGCCGTAGTGTAACGGTTGCGGTAATCGGAACCGTGAATTTTTTTATTTTTTGCACAATTTGAAAAAAACTTACCGATACGCATATTTTTTTTCCATGATCATATTTATTGGGTTAAAAATAAATATTGATTAATTTTTGCAAATTTTTAAGTATGATCCAATATATTTCATATTTCTAAATCACTATAAACTGAATTTTTTACATTTTATTTTAATAATTAATGACTTTATATTATACAAAAAATCAATCACTAATTATTATATATAAGATAAACAATGACAAAAGTAAGAGAATAAATAAAAGCTTAAATATATATATATATAAATATTTTAACCAAGCCAAATAGATAATGACCACACTTATTATTATTATTATTATTATTATTTTCAAACAATATATAGATAGACATACACAAAAAAAATGATTTAGTGATAGCAGTTGAATAGAATAGCATAGGGCTTACAGTTTCAACAAATCAATAATATGTTGTTCATCTTCCCTTTTCTCTCTCTCTCTATCTGTTGCTCCTCCATTTTCTCTCTTTTATCTTCCCTCTTCTCTCTATCCCTCTTCCCCCTTTTTTTTGTGTTTTTTTTAAAGAAACAGTTTGGAACCGTTACGTAACGGTGCGTAACAGGCCGTTATGGCTGTTACGGCACCATTACGACCGCTACGGCAGCCGCTACAGCCGACACACCTGTGAATCTCAATCACACTGCAAAAGCGGCCGTAACGGGTGGCGATAACTGCCAAAACCGTTACGTAACGGCGTTACGTAACGGTTGCGGCCGCTTTTTAGAACCTTGGTTGTGGGCAATGCTTGACAACGATGATCACGACTACGAGAGTCCAGCAACAAACCTGGCCAACTTGGTGTGTCAGTTGAGGAAAGGGTCTCAAGAGTCAAACGATGACACTAAGACAAAAGAGATTGCATCTTTGAGGCAGGTTAAGGGAGATGATATGGAGATGTATGCGCATAGCAGTTGGTGTCGGTTTCCTATATATGAAACTGATTTTGGATGGGGGAAGCCGACATGGGTGAGTCCAGCCGATGAGGGTGGACCAGTTGGAATTGCACTACTGGATGCAAGAGATGGTGAAGGAGTTGAGATTTGGGTGAATTTGTTTGAAGAGGACATGGCTTTATTTGAAGCTGATCAAGAGTTGTTGGCTTATGCCTCTCCCAACCCAAGTGCTCTGTTAAACAACTAGTCTATTATATTACTTTCTATATATTTCTTAATTTATATTTAATGTCTTTTTATATTATTTTTATTGTATTATTTCGTGTGTTAGTATTATACTCAAACATAAGATAGTACTATATAAGAGTTAAAGTCTTCAAGTTTCTAGGTTATGGTAATGTTGGTCCATTGTATTTCTTTTTATTATATTTCCAAGTTTATACTTTAAGATAGGCATAAAAGTCTTGGAGTTTAGTAGAGATCGTGTGATGGTTTATTTATCTTCTTTTTATTTTAACAATAAGGAGTATCGTGCATCATGTGATCAGAGACGTGTTAATCTATAGCAATAATATTAATAGAATATTTAGCATAATTATTATAATAATAATGACTGTAAACAATAATTTATATGGACAAAAATAAGAGTATAAATAAGTTTGAGATTTTGAAAGTCGTGTTGTCACTGGTCAAATTGGCCTCCTTTCGTGAAGATACAATTAGAGTAAAGGAGTTCTAAAATAAAATTTATATTACTCACAGCATCCTTCACCAGTGTTTATGATCAGATGAGGTTTCAACCATATCACAATTGTCCAAAATATCAATATAGAATATAGAGAACTCTCTCTAAAACTTCTCATTTTTAAAATTACATTTTCTTCTCCTTTACTACTTTTGTGGATTCTCAAAACCTATATTCCCTGTATATATTTATATAGAAGAATAGGTATAGACATAATTAACTCACATTTAATATCATAATTATTTTGAAATAAATCCTCATAATATGATTGTAATGGCAATATAAATTTTGCAACTTAAAACATAATTATAAGTCTTGTAAACATTAAATAATAAAATCATTTAATCATAAATACTATTTTATTTTTGTTAAAATATCCTAACAAGATTTACATTAGTTTTTTTTTTGCTAAGTTTATATTTTAAAAGTACCGCGAGTGTAAGTATCATGGTGATGTGATGGCCAAGATTATGCGCAGTAGAAAAGGTTGCGACCCTTGAATTCGGATCCTCGGTCGCCCTTCTCGGCGGCCCTTTCCTATAGCCCCCAAAACGACGTCGTTTTGGGGGCAAATTTTCAAAAAAGAAAAAATACAGAGGAAGAGGAAGGAAGGAGAAGGAGAGGAAGAGGGAGGGAGGGAGGGAGGAGGAGGAGGAGGAGGAGGAAGGAGGCTGCGAGCTCGCCGTCGCAGCTCGTCGCCTCGCCGCCCGCCGTCGCAGCCTCCCGATCGTCGCCCGCCATCGCTCGTCGCAGCAGCTCCCACCGCCGTCCGGCCCCGCCTCCGCCTCCTCCTCCTCCTCCTCCCCCTGTGATTATGGCCCCCTCCAGTCCGGCCCTTCCCTTCCTCCTCCTCCTCCTCCTCCCTCCTCCTTCCTCCCTCTTCCTCTGCTCCTTCCTCCCTCTTCCTCTGCGTTTTTTTTTTTTTGAAAATTTGCCCCCAAAACGACGTCTGCGTTTTTTTTTTTTGAAAATTTGCTCCCAAAACGACGTCGTTTTGGGGGCTACAGGAAAGGGCCGCCGTGATGGGCGACCGAGGATCCGAATCCACGACCCCTAGTGGGAGACTCAGCACCCCACTCAATGCTGATTGGTCAAAAATTATTTTTTATTTATTTATTTTTTCCTTTAATTACCAACCCCACGAAGTGGAAGCCTCTAGCAAAGTTCTTTACATTAGCTTTCTTTTTCGAGTTTATATTTTAAAAGTACCAAGCGTGGGTATCATGGTGATTTGATGGGCAAGATTATGGGCTGGTTGTGTTTCACGAGGGTTGAATGTCTCATATTCAAGTTTAACTATTGTAGCATTTGAGGGATTTATAAGACTCGCTATGAATTTAATTTTGATATTTTGCATTGTTATTATATAGGATCCTTAATGTATCTTATTTTTATATAGGATCCTTAATGTATCTTATTATAAAAAAATAATAATAATTTAATTTAATAATTGTAATATTTTTATTTTACTACACTTGGCTTAGAAAAAAATAAATGACAAATAAAATTTTAAAAATAAACCATTTGTGTTTTTAGAGACAAACAAGACAAAATAAAAAAAAAACTATAATTATCGAATCGATTTAATTTTTTTACTGATGACATACATTTAGAATTTTATAAAATGAACGATTCGAATAATCAAAATAAAAAATTGTAGGACCCATGGGCTCAAGTTCTCCCATATTGCGATTTGAATATGAGAAAAATCCAACTCTTACACTAGGCCAGGTTTGGCAAGTCTCAAAAAATTTAAAAAGTCAAAAAGTTACACAAAAAGCAAAAAAAGTCATTACTATTCATAAATAAAAAATATTAAAAAAATATTTTATACATTTTTATAATACAAAAGTTTGAACTACACTGTCAGCCGTACTGCCCCAAGAACGCAGATCATACACTTTTTGGGTTAAAAAAAAAATTGCATATGTAAAGCCACAAAGTTTGATGGTAATGTTGGGCTCTTGGGGGTCCACTAAGGGTTCCATTTGATAATCCGAACCGTTCAATATGTGGAACTCGTCGAGTACTATATGCCTGTAAAAAAAATCACTTTGATCGGATATCGTTAGCTATATGATCAGATTAGTTTTGTATAAACAAAACGGATGATGTGATAGTTAACTGTTAAAAAAAACTAATTCAATCATATAGCTATCGATATCCGATCAACGTGATGTTTTACAACATATAATACTCGACGAGTTGTACATATTGAACGGTTAAGATTATTAAAATTGGACCCGTGGTGACCCCCACAGACCGACCATTACTGTCCAAACACTTTGCCTCGAATGAAGCAATAATTTATTGTGTAAGACACGCTGCCCCAGCAGGACAGCCGTACAACCTACTCAACTTTCTTTCCCCCCTATACACTTTATTTGTATAATTTTTTATTACACTTTTTTTTTTATAAAAAGACAAAAAATTAACCCAAACATTTATATTTTTTTTCTCAATATTTTAATCCAAAAAAAAATACACTTATTTAAGGCACTCCAAACAACATCTCAGTAGTTAAACTTGGGGGAGTAAGTACTTTTTGTTATAATTTTAGTGACAAAGGAAGCTCCAGACAAGCGTATTTGGCTGCAAGACGTCCCTGGTAGATGAGTACATATTTTGTTGAATGAAGTTCTCATTTTGTGATGGGCCCGAACCCTCCACCCTCTTAAAAAAAAAATAAAAAAATAAATAAAAATAAAATAAAAATAAACTAATACGCTACAATATTATAAAACTATCAAATAATCACTCAATGTGATGGTCCATTATCCTCCATCGGACAAATTTTTGTAACTTATCGACAATTTTTTTAATCATATATAAAACTCATTTTAAAAAAAAAAGAAAAAAAAAAAAGAAGAAGAAGAATATGAAGATGTTATTATGATAAATAAATTTATTTTTATAAATATATTATTTTCAAATGAATAGCTTTTACTGGATCACATCATTTTGGGTAAATTTTTTGTTTGTGTATTATAATTCTGTTATAAATAAAAATTTTGCAATCATTTTGTATAAGATTACATTCACACACATTTTTATAATATTTTTTACTGTCTACTCGCAATAAAAGTGGGTCTCATATAATGTGATGATATGAGATTTATTCCCATTATGAATAGATGGTAAAAAGAATTATAAAAAAAAAGTGTGACTGAAGTCGGACTCGCAATGTAAATACTGACATCGGTGGGTCCATAGAGGCTTTTGGCCCACCACTTATAGCCCAATTCATGATTTAAGCATTAAAGCCCAACGCTACTGAAACCCAACATTGCACCAAGAACTAATGGCATCTAAATACTTGTCAAGATGGGAACTAGCCACATAAGCTGACAAAAATCCTGCAGAGTTATTGCACCACACATCAGCCATAATGAGGCCCCTGCAGCATTAAATGCGATAATCCCTTCACGTCGGAACAGGCAGCCTCACCATGAATAAGGCAAACTAGAGCATAGACTTTCGGCCAACATGACAAATCGGAGTAAATAAGGAAATGATGAACAAAGGATATAAGGAGGCTTCTAAGACACACAAAAAGGTTAAGTTCTCTATCGTTATTCTCCTATCATTGGCCATTAACCCCTCTCTCTTCTAACTTGACCGTCGGAGGGTCCGTTGGGGGACTCCCGTTCCTCGCTGGGCTTTTGTGCAGGTACCCCGATGGGCTTAGTGATCAGGGAACAACGTTGGAAGCGTGGGGCTACGATTAGCAGTACTATCAGCTGGCGCCGTCTGTGGGAACGCTACTCCGCGTAACAGTTATGTTCATTGTTACCAGAGACCCATTCCCGATAATTCCTCCTCACTAGCCATCAAGGTGAATGGTCACAACGAGATCCATGACTTCTCAACACAACGTCGTCGACCCCCAAGCCGACCCTCTCAATCCAAACAACCCACCTCAGTACTTCACAGAACTCACCAATAGCATCAACCGCTTGGCCGAGCAAAACTAGGCCTTGATCAACGCTTTGCTTCAACAAAACCTCCTTATGCCTCCTCCACCACCATCACAAGATATCCCTCCCAATCGAGAACAAACCCCAAGCCATCCTTTCCAACAAGTCTATGTCGATGACATGCTAGTCAAGAGTAAACCCTCCACTAATCATTTGGCAGACCTGTGAGAAACCTTCGAAACCTTACGCAAATATCAAATTAAGCTAAATCCAGAGAAATGCGCCTTCGACGTAGGATCTGGGAAGTTCTAAGGCTTCATGGTTAGCCAGTGGGGCATCGATGCCAACCCTGAAAAGATCAAGGCCCTGATAGAAATGCGGTCACCTAGAACGGTCAAGAGGTTCAACGGCTCACAAGCAGAGTCGCCGCTTTCAACCGTTTTATTTCTCGGGCAATAGACAAGTGTCTTCCATTTTTTAAAGTCATCCGACAGGCTTTTGAGTGGAACACTGAATCTGAGGAGGCCTTTCAACAACTAAAGCAGTGCATGGCCAACCCCCCTTCTCTCTCAAGCGCTCTCAGGCGAAACCCTCTTCCTCTTCTTAGCCGTATCAAACACTGCAGTTAGTGCTGCCATTGTCGGGGAAGATAGCTCAGTACAACGTCCAGTCAACTATATCAGCCGCGCTGTCAGGGGGGCGGAATAGAACTATTCTCTGTTGGAGAAAATGGCCCTCGTCTTTGTCATAGCCTCAAGGCGCCTCTGGCCTTACTTCCAAGCTCACACCATAGTGGTTCTCACTGACCAGCCTTTGAAAAAGGTCCTGCAACAGCCAGAGTTGTCAGGCAAACTGATGCAATGGTTCGTCAAGCTCAGTCAATTTGAAATCTCTTACCAACCTCGAACAGTGATCAAAGGACAGACCGTCGCCGATTTTATCTTGAAATTCACTAATTTCACACCGAATGTGCCCCTTCTGCTAACGCAATTCAACTCCGACGCAGAAGACCCTCATTCCTGGACCCTTAATGTTGATGGATCATCCTGCAAAGAAGGCAGTGGGGCCGGTCTCATCCTCACCGCCCCCGAGGGCGGGTATTTCAAGTGTGCCCTCCGTTTCCTATTCGACGCGAGCAATAATGAAGCCGAATATGAGGCCTTGATAGTGGGTCTTTGTCTGGCCAGAGACATTGGTGTAAGCCATCTTCATGTGTTCAGTGATTCCCAGCTGATCGTCGTACATATTATTGGGGAGTTCGACGCAAAGAAAGACACGATGCGGGTCTACAGGGACATTACACTCCCTCTTGTTTTCCTTTTCAATACTTTCCAGATCAAACACATCCATAGGTCAAAAAACTCCAAGGCAGACGAAATGGCCCAATTAGCCTCAGCCGACCAGTCAGGCCTCGACCACGGCATTCGCATTGAATACCTGACCCATCCGGCGGCTACTTCGCCAAATCAGCAGGAGGTTCACTTCCTCCAAAATGAACCTATCCCATGGACTACAGACATCCTTCTATTTTTGACGAGAGGGGAGTTGCCAGACGATAAATAGCAGGCCGCCAAAGTTAGAGCCCCGTCATCCAATTACATCCTCATCAGCGACCTACTGTACAAACGAGAATTCTCATGCCCATACCTCAGGTGTCTCAGTCTTGCTCAAGCGACCTATGTGATGAGAGAAGTCCACGAGGGCATCTGTGGAAATCATTCGGGTGCAAGGTCTCTGGCTCATAAAATCCTCTGCACCGGCTACTTATGGCCTACTCTCAACCAAGATACCATCGCATTTGTTCTTAAGTGCGATAAATGTCAATGCTTTGCCAACATCCCCCATGCTCCACCAATATAATTGATTACGCTCAGCAACCCCTACCCCTTCGCCAAGTGGGGTATCAACTTAGTTGGTCCCTTGCCTACTGGTAGAGGCCAGACCAAATTTGTTGTTGTTGCCATTGACTACTTCACCAAATGGGTGGAAGCAGAACCCCTCGCCATAATCACTGAGTGAAACACCACCAGGTTCATCTAGCAGTCGATCGTCTGCCAATTTGAAATCCCCCAAGCCATCGTTTCGGACAACGGCAAGCAATTCGACAATGCCAAGTTCAGGAAATTCTGTGCAGAACTCCACATTAGGCCATGTTTCTTCTCCCTAGGTCATCCCCAAGCTAATGGGCAAGTCGAAGTGGGCCCATAGAGGCTTTTGGCCCACCACTTAGAACCTAATTCACGGTTTAAGCATTAAAGCCCAACACTACTAAAACCCAACGTTGCACCAAGAACCAATGGCATCTAAACACTTGTCAAGAGGGGAACCAGCCACGTAAGTAGACAAAGATCCTGTAGAGTTACTGCACCACACATCAGCCATTAATGAGGCCCCTGCAGCATTAAATGCGATAATCCCTTCACGTCAGAACATGCATCCTCACCATGAATAAGGCAAGCTAGAGCATAGACTTTCGACTAACATGACAAGTCGGAGTGGATAAGGAAATGGTGAACAAAGGATATAAGGAGGCTTCCAAGACACACAAAAAGGTTAAGTTCCCTATCGTTATTCTCCTATCATTGGCCATTAACCCCTCTCTCTTCTAACTTGATCGTCGAAAGGTCCGCTAGGTGACTCTTGTTCCTCGCTGGGCTTTTGTGCAGGTACGCTGGTGGGCTTAGTGATCAGGGAACGACGTTGGAAGCGTAGGCCTACGATTAGCAGTACTATCAAATACATTTTTTCATTGTCTTTTTGACTTCACATATTTATTTTTCTATCTATGTTATGTATTGTTTTATGTATTTATACATTTTCGAATTCTTTACATTTAAATTGCATAAGTAGGATGATTTTGAATATCTTACATAACCAATTTAATTTAACCAAATTAGTTGTTTTTAGTATTTTAAAATATGTATAATATTTCTTGCTATATAAAATTTCTAGAACTATAAAGTCGAATCAAACCAAACCGAATCAATTTCTATGATTTTGTTTAGGTAAGGTTATATAAATTTAACGGTTCAATTATGATTTTAATTCTTCTAGAACAGTAGAAAGCTATTTGATTACACCTCTAATAAAAATTTGTGAGAATTATAATGGGTAAATTACACTCACCCTTTTCTAAGGTTTGAAAAAAATGCAATTAGCTGCACACTTTTAACATAATTACATTGATATCTCTTAAAGTTTTAATTTACAAAATAATTAAGTCATTTTTCATCCAGAATTCATTAGTTGTATGAAAGAAAAAATTATATTGTCATCTCTTAACTACTTAAAATGTATAATTATCTTTATTTATTTGAATATTCACCCACTATCTACATTAATTTCAGTTGATTTTATGTTACAAAATAGATATTAATATAATTATATCTAAAGTGTAGAGTTAACTTTATATTTTTTTTAAGGGAGACTTATTTATAAATCCTTTTTCAGACACTTATGGTAGGCTAAGTCCTGTATAATTTATTATAGAGTCTCAAGTCCTATTTAGATAGGAATGTATTCCACAATATCCTACATAAACATAACGTGACGTGACACTTACATAAACATAACGTAACGTGACACCTACATAAACGTAATGCAGCGAGACACCTACATAAACGTAACATAACGTAACGTGACACCTACATAAACGTAACGTGACACCGACATAAACGTAACGTGACACCTACATAAACATAACGTAACGTGTCACATTACGTTTCGCAAAAGAGTTTTTATTTTTTAAATTGAATGTGAAAATGTTGCTGGTTTATGTAGGTGTCACGTTAGGAAATTGAATGTTGCCATAGATCATAGGTGTCACATTACGTTTATGTAGGTGTCACGTTAAGTTACGTTTATGTAAATATGATCTATGGTAACATTCAATTTCCTATATAGGAAATTGAATGTTGCCATTGATCCTAGGTGTCACGTTACATTTATGTAGGTGTCACGTTACGTTACGTTTATGTAGATATGATCTACGTTTATGTAGGTGTCACGTTTCCATAGATCATAGGTGTCACGTTATGTTTATGTATGTGTCACATTATGTTACGTTTATATAGATATGATCTATGATAACATTTTATTTGCTATATATGGTTTTACTATTATTTATGATATTAACAACTAATATTGAGAGTAAATGTGTCAACAAACTTTCCACAGGACTTATGGGAACATAAGTTTTTTAGTAGGACCACATGTACCATAAGTCTCCCTAATATGACTTATAAATAATTTTCCTTCATTTTTAAATTTCAAGAAAAGAGAGTGTAATTTACACTTTATAAAAAATTTATAATTCCTAAATTATTTCTCAAATTACGAAGGAAATAAAATAAAAGATACAAGTGCACTGTGAGCAACTTTATTCATGTGGACAAAAATGTGAAAAAACCACAATCAATTTTTATTTCTTACCTACAATAGAAATTACAATCAATCAATCTTTTATTTTCATGATCCGTATATAGTAGGGATCTTTCATATTAGAGAAGGGATTTTTTGTTTTTTTTTAGGGGAAGTTGATAGAGCATCTCCAATCTTTTATCAATTTTTTTTTATCAAACTTAAATCTAGTTTTTAACAAAAAATTTATTAAATGAGAAATGAATTAAAACTTTCATCAAATTTTCAACAACTTTTTTTTTCACTAAAGTTTGTTAAAATTATTGAAAGATCAAGGATTGGAGATCATTTTTTTTTAAATGAGTTTTTTGGGGTAAGTATTTAAAAAATATTTGATGACAAAATTGATTCTCACCATTGAAGTGAGTTATAAGAGCATCTCCAACGACTCACTATTTGTTTCATCAAATCTGAGTAAATAAAGAACGAGTTCATCAATCTAATATCAGCCGCTCCAACAGTGCACTGCGTCTTTCATCAAAAGACAGTGGATGTCCGGGCGGACGACCAGCCAATCGACCGGACAAGGAAAATTGAATTTTTTGGTTGTCCTTCACTCTCTCTCTTCTCTCTCTAGAAAAGGCAAGCAAAGCAAAAGACAGACACTTCAAGATCTCTCTCTCTGTCTCTCTCTCTCTCTCTCTATCAACGGTAATCCATCAACCACTTCTCTTCTCTCTCTCTAGTTTTGCATTTGGTGATTGATATACACACACACAACATTGAAATATGTAATTCATGTGAACATTAAAACAGAGTGCTTGAGATTCTAACAGAGTAATATTCAATAGATATTTTGTCACTTCACATTATCACTCTAATTTCCTAAAATAGGGCTTTGCTTTGCTTAGATCTGATCTTCAATAGTTGGTGTTTTATTTGGTGGTTTCAACTAATTTTCTTTCTTTCTTTCTTTCTTTCTTTCTTTCTCCACCGATATTTCACTTCAATCTTTTTTAGTTGTGTTTTTCTTGCTTTTTTAGCCTAATTCAAAGTAATCTTCAATGGTGATTCATTTTAGATTAACCCCAAAATTCTATATTTATATAATATAGATCTCTGTGTGGTTTTGAGTTCAAATGAAGTGGTTAGATTGATTTAGTTTATTTTATTTTTTATTCCCCCTTCAGGTTGTTGTGCTTGATAGATAAGTTGGTTGAGATGGCGGCTAAAATCGACTCCGATTCACCACTTGATTATGCTAAATTTCAATTATTTCCAAGTCGGGACATGTAGGTTCAATTCTTAGTACCACAAAAGCAACATTTTTTTCAAGCAGTTCGTAAGCCAAACACTGCAGCTTTGCATTTTTTGTATAAACCAGACGATTGGTGGGCACAACCGGCCGGACGTCAGACCGGTTGTTGGGTGGGACTCATTTCCAACGTAAACACACAATAAAATGGTGAAACTTGATCCAGCTCCTTAGTTTGGTGAAAGTTTTGGCCCGTTCCCAATTTGATATCATTTTGATGAATGAAACCGTTGGAGATCCAAAATGTGCCTTTTTTCACCAAATTCAATTTTGGTGATGAATCTGATGAACCGTTGGAGATGGTCTAACAAATCAAACTTTTGATATAAAAATTGCTTGACAAATTTGATGAAAAAAGAGGTGAGGGGTTTTTTTCATTAAATTTGAGTACAAAATTGATCAAAATCTTAATTTGATATAGATACTCCAACAGTTTTCATTGAAGTGAGTAATAATAAATCAAACTTTTGATCTGAAAATTGCTTAACAAATTTGATGAGAAAAGAGGTAAGGGGTCTTTTTCATCAAATTTGAGTCAAAATTTGTTCAAAATCTTAATTTGATATGGGGTACTCCAATCGTTTTGAAAAATTCTATTTACATACTACTAATCCGTACACACCATTAACAGATTAAATTTATATTCCAATAATATTTTCAAATTAAAAGACCGTTAATGATAATATAAGGGTGTATTCTACTCATTCAAAGATTTAATATATAAAAATACAAGATACTTTTCACACACCATCATCACCTATAGGCATATAAACTTCCAAAATAAATTGGTTTTGAAGGTAGCATTTGGTTTCATTTCAGAATCACGATTTGGACAAAAAAAATAAAAAATAAAAACTCTTTTCAAAACTTATAACCAAACAAAATTTTCAAAACTCAATTCAATTTTTTTTTTTTAAATTCATAACAAAACTCTTTTCAAAACTCTATTTTTTTTATTAAAAAAAATTCAAAAAATATATTTTTTATTCTATTTTTGAAGACCTTTTTTTTTATTATTGTTTTTATTTTTTCAAAAAAAAATATTTTGTTATTTTTTTAAGTATTGGCCAAATAATTTGTTATGATTTAGATATATATGGGCAATTCAAAATGTTTTAAAAATTTCAAAAAAAAATTAAAAAAATTTAAAGAAAATTTTAAAAAATATTTTTAAAAAATAAAGGGTAATGAACTAATAAATCCTAAATAGTAATCTTATGAACTGTTTGGCGCTCTATTTTTTTTTTATAGAACCCAAAGTCCCATTCCATCGTAAATTACATAAAGGAGTAAGCTTAAAATGCGCGTGTTATGTGCTAAGGGACACGTGTGAATTTTTTCATGATGTTGAAATTGCAAGTGTGAGTTTTGTCAAAACCATGCCAATTCGTACTATAGATTTTTATGCTCTTTCCTTCTTGATGAACGAATCCCACATTACAAACATAGGAAGATTCCTCAATTCACTGTTACATTGTTTAATTCACTGTTGGAAACGTTGCATTCACAAATGGAAATAATGGATTTCCACTTCTAGTTGCCAATTTCACATCAAATTTCCTACATTGTCGAAACCCTATAGTTCGCAGCCCCATTTATTCCATTGATTCGAACATTACAAAACGAATCTTCAGACATTAATGGAAACGTGAGATTTAGGTCCATATACGCCAATTGCGTAAAGCGAGGGTTTGGGGATACAAACCCTACATGGGTGAAACGTGAGATTGGGTAGACGTAGAATTGAAGAAGTGACCGTCGGGCTCGGTGTTGAAGGTTAATAATGACAATGAAACAAGGAGGTATGTAATGTTTGATTTCTAGATGATTGTAATGTGGAAGATCATGTTAGGGTTCATTTTGTGGTGGGTTTTAAAAGGATGTATATGCTCATTTAATGTTAGTTGAATGTTTGTTGTGTTCGTTTGTCCATGATGCATGTTTGATGTCGACGATGTGTTATAGTTGTTGTAATATGATAATGTCGTGATTGAATATTGGTTCGAATTTGGGTCACCTTTATTTTTAAAGTTAAGCATAATATATCTTCACGTTTTTCACATTTTGGTGCCCTGCTTTGTGGTTCAATTTATTGAACAATGGGGTGATGTTCACCTCCAACCAACGTTATCAAACAAATATCTTGCACAAGTTAACATTCTATTCCTATCACAAAAATCGAATCAAACATTAGACAAAAATGAATCACAAAAGGGCATTGAAGTCAACACAAATGGCACTAAATCAACTAACTACAACTTTTCAAGACAAAAAAAGACTAATTGGTTCATATGAAAACTCTTAAGATTAAATGGATTAACTTTCCCTCATATGGGATTTTTTGGTAAATATTCTTAAAATGAAATATTTAAAATAAAAATTATATATTTAAAATAATTTTTTTTAAAAAAATTTAAAATTATTTTTTAAAAATACAGAACACAAATGTAGTAAATACAGCACACATTAAAAAATATATTTACAATAAAAAATATTTACCCTAAAAAATAAAATTAAGAAATTTTTTAAATATTTTAAAAAAATAAATCCAAAACAATTTCAAAATACAAGTCAACTCAAACTCTTTTCAAAATTCATAACCAAACAAGTTTTTTGTTTTCAAAAACTCATTTCAAAATTTATCTTTCGAAACACAACTCCACACTCAAAATTCAATAAAAAACTAAACCAAATGGAGAGAGTTGTGATGTCCTGAATCTCTTTAAAATAAGTTAACAAATTTTGATTCAAAATTCTATTCCATATTGGAATCTGTATTACTTTTGAACCTCATGAATCATGTGTTGTGACCTACTCTTCTCTTTATGATTATTTGTTCATGTCCAAAAGTGTATTCTGAAACGTCGACTTGGGTCTTTGGGTGTTGGAACGAGTTTGGGAACGGTGGGAGTACTCTAAAGTTGTTTTTCTTAGCCTTACTTGAAAATTGAGTCCACTTAAGCAGTCCTTTGGTCGCTCGAGCAGTAAACCTTTCTATCCAGTTCTTTGTTCTGAAGATTGAAATACTGGGAGTGTGATTTCACTACTCGAGTGAAGGTTTTACCGCTCGAGAGATCTATCTGTAGAGGAGAAAGATTCTGGGAGTTTGAATTTATCGCTCAAGCGTAGAATCTATTACTCGAGTGATCTGTCTAGAGCTAGGTTCAAAAAGTGTGTCCAATCACTTAATATCTGAAGTAAATAACCTTCCCTTTTCACTTTTCTTTCTTCTCTCTGTCTCTCTCTCTCTCTATACACTTCACTCTACTTTCTTTTCTCTAATCTATCTCTAGAATACACCCACCAACCCTATTAAATTCTTGATCTTTTCAAATCCGTTGGAGGTTTGACCCTAGTTCTTTCATCAAGTTTGGAGAGCACATCAAGGGCTACGACGTGTACGGTAGAGATCGTATTTTGATACTGTTGATTTTAGGATTTTTTTCTCATCTTTCTCTCCAACCTTGATGTAGGGAGTTTTTTTTTAATTACATATATGATTTTGGCATGTCTAAGCCTATTTCTTTGATAAAATCAATATGTTATGAGTGAAGTTTGAGTTGTGGGTTTTGATTTTCCTTCAATAAGGATATTTTCTCATCTCTCTTATGAAATTAATTTCATTTTTGAGATGTGTGACTTTTGGAAATCCATTGATGTTAATACCTTTTGTAAATGAGAAAATTTATTTTGAAAGGAAAATCCTAGATTCTTGGAAATTGGAGAAAAGTTTTTTTATAAAGAAAACTCATGAGATCATGAGATTTTTATTGAGAAATATGAGGAAAAGCATATGTTTATTTATTGTTGAACCATTTATGAAATGGATGGATTTTGTTGAGAAATGTGCCATGGATAATATGTTGAGAATACTTAAATCATAGGCTTTTGGTAATTACATAAATTGTGAATATGGAATTGTGTCATATGTCACATGTATATGGAGGTCAGTTATTATTCGAGAAATTGAGAAATATTGAATGTGGTATTTCACATTGAGAAAAAAAGTTGAGAATTGTGAAAAAAATGTACAATGAGGTTATATAACTACATTTGCATTTCATTCATTTGCATAACTTTTGAATATTGATTATTAAGACTATGTTTTGAAATTTGAGTAATTGTTTTAAGAAAACAATTAAGATCTTAAAATGTTTTGGGGTAAATATGTTTGGTAAGTTCGGATGGAGGTGTAATTTGGTATTGATTAAGTTGGCTTGAGTGTTATGGTAAAAGACCAAAAACATGCATAGAACAAGTACCACATGCTTTCCGGTTAGGAACTAGTAAAGTGATGATTGGTAGTGCTTGATATGTCAAATTGCAGACACTAGCTTAGGAATTACTCGAGTCGTATTTGTCGCTCTGTATTTGTATTTTGAATTCATTAAGATAATGTGTTTTCGAAAAGAGTATTGCATGTGATTTTCAAAAGGATAAAACTTGCGGTTTTGGAGCATGACATGGCATTGCATCCAATTTAAGACTACTTAAAACATATATACTTTGTTAAGATCTTCTTACTGGGCTTCATGCTCACCTCTAGTCGATTTGTGCAGGAAATGATATGGTAATTCCGCTTCAGTGAAGGCAAATGGATGTTTTTTAGAGTACAAGGCTCTTTTGTTTATTTGTTATATCTTTTGATAAGTCAATGGCTTATTTATATGGGTTTGTAAACCACTTACTTGTAATCAAGCTTAAGCATTGGAACTTGTGGCCTGAGGGGCTTTATTTTGTATTTGTTCTTTACTTTTATCTGTCTCACATGATATAGATTCATATTTTAGAGAAAATTAAATATGTAGTTGTAGACACCCCATTTTTGACCGCCCTTACAACTTGGGCACCACCGCTTGCACACCCAATGATGAATTTGTATATGCTTATCAAATGCTCGAAGTCTTCAGCAGAATGCCACAACTTTGAGCCTTCAAACCCTACACACATTTTGCCTTGTTTTGAAC
The DNA here is from genome assembly GCF_004153795.1 of Camellia sinensis. Classification (NCBI taxonomy): domain Eukaryota; kingdom Viridiplantae; phylum Streptophyta; class Magnoliopsida; order Ericales; family Theaceae; genus Camellia; species Camellia sinensis. The sequence continues at coordinate 652,421 of NW_021027689.1, forward strand.
CAAAACCATAGTTTTTCAAGCCTAAAAACCCTGGGACCTGCTGGCCCCCTAGTGTGGGCTATTGGCCACCAATGTAGGCTGCCGGTCATTTGTGTGGCCGGCCAGCCACAATTAGTGGCCTGCCGGCCACTTGTGTGTTTTTGCAGATATTTTGACCAGCTATGCCAACTGTTTCCACAGATGCATGTACCTGCCTACACGTGTATGTATGGATATTTCTGAGGGAGTTTCATGTTTTTTCTATATATAAAGGACCTCCCCCTCCATTTTTTAGGGTTGGAAAATGTGGAGCAAAAATATCTCTCTCTCAAGGATTCCCTCTCGCTCTCTCTTGGAAATTCTGAAGCCTTTGAGGTATTGGAGCTGCGGTACTTTTGAGCTTAATTTGAGCGCTTGAGGGTGTGCAAGTGTTGGTTTGTCACTTAGAAAGGGTTCTCCTCTTCAAGAGATATAAGTCTTGGCTTGTCTCTTTGATTTATTTGCTATTTTTCCTACTTTTTTGGACTGTTTTGGAGGTGTTTATACTCTGTATTTTTGGGCTAAAACTTGTGGGTTAAAGCCATTAGGGGTGGAGGGGTGGATCACCCTTCTTTGTACCTCATTTCTTAAGCCTTTTCCCTTGTGTTTCCCACCTCTTTGTCAACTTTGTTTGAGCTTTTTAATACTAAATTTCAAAGTGCTTTTCAAAGGCTAAAACCATGTTTTAAAGTCCCAAAAATGGAGGGGTAACCTCCCCTCCTTGTACTTGTTTACTAACTTAACTTGCTCCATGTTGTAACTTATTGTTTTAGCTATTTTTGTCTTAATTCCAGCATGTTTTAGAGCTATTTAGGACTATTTTTGGATTGTTCATTGCATTTGAGCCTTGTATTGCATGCTTGTAGTGTAATGGTCCTCATAGGCTTGGTAGTTTAGGCCTTAGCCACCAACCTATTTGAGTTGATAGCATTTATTTTATACTTTTCTTACTTGTGATCATCTTTTAATCACCTCTGCACCTTTATCATTCCTTGGCCACTTTTGTCGCTTTGAAAGTTGCTTCAAACCAAGTGTTTCTTTAAGCATTAGATTGAAATGGTTCAAGTTTCCAAGGTCAACCACTTCTCTTGATCAATCCATGATAGAGAGGGGGTTTGAGAGTCTTTTCTTGTGCATTTATTGAAATTGTACACTTTGGTTCATAGGCCATCATGCAATGAAATTGCATCGATTGATGGCTTGTGAATTGAGCTCGCCACTCATTTGAGTTGTTTAATGATAAGGAGGGGTAAGGTGTACAAACATACCTTAAGAATATCCTATTTGTGCTCTGTATGCTTTCTATTGTAGCAGGAGGAACCAAGCTTTAGTGGCCGGCAAGCCACTTTTTCTGGATGGCAGGATACCAGGCCGACCACTTTTATAAAATTGAGCAACAACTTTTGGAACAGAACAGTGCAGAGGCTGAGGTGAAAAGAGGTTCTAACTGTGCAATAGAGGTATTCTGGCAACTGAACAGTGGGCTTTTCAGGTGGAAATCCTCGAATGCATGAGCATTCCTCGTTTCCCGGGGTTGATTAGTTAGCTTAGTTACTTATTTCGTGTTGTATTCATGTTGCAATTAATTAGTTAATTCTAATTTGTAATTAATTGATTAGTGTAATTAATTAGTTAATTCCATAGAATAGTTAATTAATTAATTGGTTCTGTAATAATTAGCTAACATAGTTAGTTTATTTGTTGTTGTAATAGTTAGTTAAATTGTTTTGTAATAGCTAGTTAGTTTATTCGAACCCTCCTGCACTAGGGCACAGTTGTAATAATGTGTATGTCTTCCAACCCCACGTCTTTCTCCCTTTCATTTATCTGCTTATGATGGTTAGTTTAGAACATCATGTTTTGTTTAGCCTCTCTCATGCGTTGCATCCATTGTCTTGCATACATTGAGCTCGGTGCATCATTCTAACTTACATTGTTAGTTAATACTTCTTTGAATACTTGATTAGACCGCATGCTATCAAATTGATTCATATGCCATATTTGTAGCCAAGCATAGAAAATGCACATTGTATGCGTTGCATTAGCCATATTGCATAGTTAGGATCATGTATTATTCTAACTCTATCATCTTCTTTTGGCTTGGAGTACTAGGTGAACTTTTGTTTGTTTTAGCATATTCCATTGTATGTTAGTGTTGCCTTGTCAAAGCATGTTCACCATGAGGCTAAGTGCTTAAATAATAAACTGTTTGAATGTCTGTGGATGAAGGCTAGTTGCTTGAATTGGGATAGTTTGATTGATGTACATTTGAGCCCACTTTTTCAAGTGACACATTCACAAACTCTTTTTAAAAAAAGGCAAACATGAAATCAAATGTTCCAATTTTTGAAAAATAGTCTATACTTATGTGCGCGTCACATAGTAATGTTAGCCTAATAACCGGAACAAGAGCATATAATGTAAATAAGATTCACATCATGATTAGTAGAGGTCGATCTTTGATCAGGCGAGCGGGGGTGCTCAGTTCATGACATTTCCCTCTCATACCTAAGTTCCCGAGCCGAGACAATCTTGGTGATGATGGACACGTGGCCTTTAGCACGAGTCATGGGTTTCTTAAATTTTCCAAAAATATTTAGGTGGCGACTCTGTATCTAGCAAAGCAATCCATTTTTGGCATTTTGATTCAAAATTGATTTTCCAAAAAGTTTGCCGGATTTGGACTCTTTGGTGTTTATCTATTTCACATTGCACTTGTGAGATCAGATTCAGAACCGCGGGAGTCCGTACTGTAGGGCTAGTCGTATCCGAAAGGAGCACAAAAAGTTGAGCTATAATTTCTGGCGACTTTGCTGGAGAATTAGAGAACTTGACTCGAACTTCATGATGTGAAATTTTATCTACACTTATATGTTCTTTGCATTGCATTTGCATTGGTGCGCTTAAGTCACTGTGTTTGCTATCTGCTATTCCTAGACGGTTTGCTGGAGGCTTGCTCAAAAGCTTGCCAAAAGCCTGACCGGTTGTGGGCTTTGCTATATTGGGAACACAACCCTTGGATCTGGACTACCGCTGTATCGTTTGATCCTCCTTTTACTTCTCAGTGTTAGGTATGAGAGGTATATTAGGTAGTCTTGCTGTGGTACCCTTTTTGACCATTTGGCCTAGTTGAATATAGTAAAGCCCTAGTGACTGTTCCAAACTAGGACATGATGCTCACGTTTATACAAGATTGCGTGAAACCGCTTGTTTAAAATAGTGAATCCTAGTTCAGGACGAAACTAGGATAGGGTAACCCTACCCCCTCATAGGGGTGTTTTAGCTCTCTCTTAACTAGTATGTACTTTACAGTGAAACTGTATAGGAATGTGCATATCAGTTGCAAGGTTGGTATATGTTTTGGGGCATAATTCAATGGGGAGTACATTCATTTAGTTATGATCATATCTGCTCTAGTGAAATTGGGCTGAGGTGCCGTCTGTTTTCTCTTTTGTAAGGTAGTCTTGGAACAATAGCTTCAGAAAGCTCTGATATCCCCCAGGTACTTTGGACTCATGTCGATAGACTTTGTCAGGTCGAAAATTTAGTTCAGAGGCAGCCAATTTTTGTTTCACTTTTGTCGGTGGCAAGACGAAGGAGGGCCAGACAGGGTTCACCAGTTCTACTGATCTGACATTCACCAGTTAGATCACCTTCACTCAACTTATCTCGGGCATCTGCTCTTATCATGGCTTAGCCTCCGACAAATCTAGAGGATTTACTAATCTGTCTTCAGCAAACAGTAGATTCGCTCCAGCATGATATTGCCCAACAAACTAAGGTCACTAATAGGTTGCAACAATAACAAAAGCAGCCGACTGCGGCTTCTGTTTCTCATGCACCTAATGCGACTACTCCTATGCTAGGCACCGCTGCCAATACAGCTCAGGATCCATCAGGTGTTCCTATTCCTCTAATCCAGACAGGTCCAGTCCCGGTTCAAATGTCTAGAGCTCCAGCCGAGGCACCTTGCGAGTTTGAGTTTGACCCGATCCTACTTAAAGTCAACAAGCTTTAAAAGTTATTCAAGAAAGTGCAGGGGTTTAGCTCTATCTGGATATTGAGGACGGATATACAAAGTCTGTCGTCACTTTGCCGAAGTGGTTCAAGATGCCGCATATTAACCATTTTGATGGCTCTAGAGATCAAATGGTGCATCTACGCCTGTTTTGCAACCAATGGGTTTGACCAGAATTTAGAAGCTATCTCTATTCAGCTAGCCGAACCATGTCTGGTATAGCTATCATCTGATATGCGAAATTGAAGGACTTTGTGAAACAGAGCTGGCAAGAGTTGGCCGAATCCTTTGTTGCCTAATATTCTTACAACACGTAGGCCAAGGTCACAACTCGTGATCTTGAGGCAACGCGTCAAGAACCGCAGGAAGGCTTCTCAGAGTTTGTTATTCGATGGAGAGCAAAAGGGACTATGATGGAAAATAGGCCTCCAAAGAAAGAACAAGTTCGTATAATTGTCAGAAATCTGCATGAAAGGTTATTACAGAGAATGATAGTCCTCCCACTATTCAACTTTAAGGACTTCCATGAAATTGGGATTCAAATCGAGGATACCCTCAGGTAAGGGATCATTGTAGAAGATAATGAGTTAATGCGGAAAAATGTTGTTCGCAGTTCTAATGCTACTACCAGTGGTAGCACAGCTGTGAAATGCTCAGAAGTAAACACTGTCACCACTCCCAGCAAAAACCATTTTCCTAATAATAGCCAAAAGCCAACCACTTCAACTCGGCCCCAAGCCCGAAATTTCCATCCTTTTTACATAAGTATCTCTCAAGCTTTAAAAACGCTACTAGAAAAAGGACACCTAGAGCTCCTAGAACCCCGACCCCTCCCAAATCCTCTTCCCCCAAGGCATGACCCCGCTAAATACTATGTCTATCATCAACAATCGGGTCATGATACAAACCGTTGCATCCGTCTTCGTCATAAGATTCAGGATCTTATTGACGACGAGGTCATAGCTCCACCAAAAAGACCTCAGTCCACCATTGACCCATTACCCCCACACCTCAACCTAGTCCATACACTGCCATCCACCTACAACCCCAGCATATATATCACCCCGGCCCGTTTACCCAAGCTTGAGGTGTTCATTCTAGAAAGCACGGACTTGTGTATGATGGATGCACTTAAACCCCAATCATCTTAAACCTATGAACCCACTACTTCTGAGCTGATTAGCATGATTGAAGATTTGCAGAGAGCTATGGCAGATCTAGCCTTTGGGATATTGGCTCCCTCATCGACCACATCACATGCCAGAAATTTCACGCCAAAAGGCTCCCCAATCTTGGAGTGAGCTGCAATTGAAAACGGCCAATCTAAAGCTATATCAAATCTGGGTGATCACATGTCAACAATAAATGGGCCTCGCTCCGACATAGTCACCCAATCCCTTGGCAAAGTTAAAGGAAGTGGCAAGAACAAGGCCAAGGCAAGTATTGATCCTGATCCATATCTCCAGTGAGCGATAAAGGCTTTCAAAGTCAAAGGGCTGAACAAGCAGCAAGTTCTTGCAGTTGTTACAAAAACTATAGGTGACACTTTTGCCACTCAGGTTGGGGGCATTTTGAATCTGGCGGTAAGCTATGAAAAGAGATGTCGTACTAGAAACACCTATTTCAACTCCAATCCTACGCCCATAAGAGATTATTAAACCCAGTCAACACCTGCCAACCCCTCTGTCAATCCTTCCAGGATTGGTAACCTCGCCTTTAATCCCCTTTACATGACCTTATCCAAAGATCTTCAAATCTTCATAGGACAAGGTCATCTCAAACCTATTGACCCTCGGCCTCTCCCTAATCCCTTTCCAACCAAGTATAATGCTGCAAAGTACTATGCCTTCTATCAACAAACCGGCCATAACATAGACTGTTGTTTTCGTCTTCGCCATGAAGTTCAAGATGTGATTGACAATAAGGTCATCACTCCACCAGGTCGTACAAAGTCTATCGGCGCTGGATCGATGAACTTGGGGGATAATGTAACTAGGTGATCTGATATGAACCACCTGCTGATGGCGCTCATTTTACTCCAGATGCGGTAGATGGCATGCACTAGTTTAGCACTTTGAAAATGTTGTTTATTTTACTTTCGAACTTGGGTGTTAAGTTAGTTTTGTTGTATTGAGTCAGTCTTGTTGTGTTAGGGTTAGGTGATTTCGAGGGTGTACTCGGACATCACTTCCCTGTTTGTCTTTTCACTTTTTCTTTTGAGTCTGTTTCTACCATAGAGCCAGTTGAACCAGAAGTTCTGAATGAAACGACAATTATTTTCACCTACTTATCTATGCCTTTAAATTATTGCATTGACCAAAGTTTTTCAAAACTGTTTCCAAAACTATGGTCAAAACAAAGAGAGAGGAATTCCTCGGGATTTGCAAAATTTGATCGACTGAGAGGAAGAGAGGCCTGCTAAGCCCTTAATGAATGAGATCATGTCTGTTAATGTGAGTACTGAGGAGGATCCTAGCTTGATCTAGATTGGTTCTACATTGTCTTTAGGAGAGCGCGAGCAACTAGTCGCTTTATTAAAAGATTTCAAAAAAGATGTTTTGTGTGGTGCTACAAAGACATGCCTGGAATTAATCTTGAGATTGTACAACGTAAGATCATTCTCGGCCTCAAGACTTGACCTCTTTGCTTTTGAAACCTTGATTCAAGAATGTTCAAACGATCAACCAAAACATAAGGTTTGCATGGCCAGATTTGAAGCAGCTCTTGAACTAGGGGCAAGAAGGTCAGATGTCACTAAAAGAAGTTTGCATAGCCGGATAAGAAACAGCCCTTGAACTAGGGACGAAAAACGTCAGATGTGCTCGAAGATTCAAAAGATGAGTCATTTCTCAAGCTAATGAAGACTTGCAAGAAAGTCAAATCCCATAAATGGAGAGAAGAAAATTTTTACTGAAGGATAATTGAGTTCATATCCACAATACTAGGGGCAAATTCATACGCAATTGAATGGGCCCCTACATCATCATCGAACAGCAGCCATTCTCCTGGATTTAGATGACTTACAGATCTCAAAACCGATCAACAAGGATAAGTTAAACTTTTCTATCCTTGAGAGACTCGCTGGACTGAAAACCTGGAAGGGTGACCCAGGCAAAAGTTAGAGCAAGAAAAAGAAGAATAAAATAAAAAAAAAGAAAAAGAAATGAAGAACAATGGAAAAAAAAAAGAAAAAAAAAGAAAAAAAGAAGAAGAAAAATGAAAAGAGAAAAATAGCTCGGAAGGTTAAAAACCTGAAAAGGCAGCCTTGGCAAAAGTTAGAGTACAAAAGAAAAGTGTTAATACTGAGTGCACATTAACCCAAGAACTACGTAAGGCCTGATTTCTATCTTTGGGATACGTAGGCAACTTCATCCTGAAGTTCGGCCCCAACCATTGTCAGCTTGCTTGTCTCATCCATGTTGGTTAGCTTATCCTTATTCGAACTCAATTATCATGTCCATGTGCAAATTGGCTCATCTTCGTTCAAAATCGGTTGTCCTATTCCGTTAGAAGATTCAGCTGCAAGACAAATCAAGTTCAAATCTGAGGTTGTGCATCTCAGGAGTTAATTCCTCGTTGGTCGGGTAGTGGCCATTTGCGAAAATACTTTTTGAGGATTTTTAGTGAAGTTGACTAATTTTCTCAAAAATTATTCCATTTTTCCAAAATTGGACCATTTCTTGGACCCAAAAAAGGAAAATTTTCAGTGCTCATAGCCTGACTTACATGGTTTCAAAGCAGAAAGTCGAACAAACATGTTAATCTAACTCTCATGTTGGTCAAAATTGTTTTAGCAAAAAGCCAAAAACAAAAAATGGTCAAAATGATGAATGAAGGCACAGTCGAGTCAGGTTTTCTATCTTTTCCCCATTGTCAACGTGTTCGCCAAAAAGGGCAAAACTGAAGCTAGTAGAAGGGGCCGAAGGCTTTCTCATGCTCCAAACTGCGAGGTATCGAGCCAAGTGCAAAGCACGGACTGGAAATAGAGCTGGATATTCCAACCCCCTCACAAGGTCCACAACTTCCTGCTTATCCATCAACCACCCAGGTGAGGGATAAAAAAATAAAAGAGAATAAAGAATAGAGAGATGTGGGCTGAGAGAAAAAGTAAGGAAAGGGTTTTTAAGAGAAAAAGAGATTGAGGGCCAAAGTGATGTGAGAGCCGTAAATAAGAAATGGTGGGAAATAATACCTGGAGAAATAGTGGACTCCCCGTGAATCAAGAGGTCTCCCACCAGTGGAAAACATCCAATTGTTGTGTGTGTTGTTTTTGTTTGTCTCGATTCTTATTTTGAGTCGTTTTGGGTGTAAATAGATGTGTTTAGGCTGTTTTACTTTGTTTTTTTCTTTGTTGAGTCATGGTGTACTATGGTCAGTTGTAGGCTGAATACCTAGTTAAAAACTCATTCTCAAGTCCAATTTCAAAAAAAAAAAATCGTTTTCTTCTCAGAATGTCGTGTTGTTCTCAACATGATCTGCAAAATAGAATTGTTTCTTTTATAAACTGCAAGGTCCAACCCCAATCAAGAGAGAGCAATAGAACAAGGACCTATCTGAAGCTACATAGGTTCCGGACTGCAAGGCAAAAGAAAAAGACGGAAAATTGGAGCATCTGAATTTGTTTCAACTTCAGCATTTTTCGGGATTACATTTTGGAGGCACCTATTCAGGCCTTGTCATGTCTCTAAAGAATGAGTGTACCTCGATCTCAAGCTCAAAGCCTACTTCAAACAAGAATAGCGATCAAACCCTGACCTCAAGCTCAAGCCTACTTCAAGTCAGAATGGCGATCAAAGTGCTCTCCTTGAACACCATTCCCTGCCAGAAGCGTCTTGGCTGTGTTTGCAATGAGTTCCTGAGAGACCAATTGTGACGATGGAAACTAGAGTTTGAATGGCGATGCCTAGAACATAAAGGTTTGGAATTTTTGAGACTAAAGTCTGGTTTGAATACCCAGGGGTGTATCCCCAACTTGAAATCTATATGACAGCCCCATAGGTTGAGGTAGCTTGTATGCACCTCAATTCTGGATACTAAACCAACCTAGTCTATCACCTCGTTGGAGAATAGGGAAAGTTGTGAATGTGATCAAGAAGAGAAGGGGCATCCATGGCTTCTACATGCAAATGTTACCCCTTGCCAGTATTTGAGGACCTTTGAACTATGAGATGATGGTAAGAGTTCAAAGAACACAAAATGGGGAATCTCCATCAGAGTAGAGCGGTTCATCGCCACTCGCCCTATAAGGTGCTTTCTAAAGCGCTGCTTTATTGATTTACTGCATTTCATCAGCATCATCCACTTATATTGCTTGTCACACGTACTATGTGCATCTATCGCACAATCTCATCACATTATGCATCTATCGCACGCGTACTACATTATGCATCTATTGTACAATCTCATCATACTCTTTGCATGCATTGCATCATTTCAGGACCTCTTCTTATGATTTCAGTGTGGTTAGAGTGTTCCTTTCCTCACATGATTTCAGCGTGTTTGGAATTTATCTCAAGGCGTGCAGAAACACGACCCTGAGCGGTTTCTTTCGGGACCTTTTCTCACGATTTCAGCATAGTTAGAGTGTTCCTTTCGTCACACGATTTCAGTGTGTTTGGGATTTATCTCAAGGCGTACAGGAATGCAACCCTGAGTGTTTTTTTCAAGACCTCTTCTCACAATTTCAGCATGGTTAGAGTGTTCCCTTCCTTACACGATTTCAGCGTGTTTGAAGTTTATCTCAGGGCGTACAGGAACGTGACCCTGAGCGTTTCATTTCAGGACCTCTTCTCACGATTTTAGCTTTGTTAGAGTGTTTCTTTCTTCACACGATTTCAGCATGTTTGGAATTTATCTCAGGGTATACAAGAATGCGACCCTAAGCAATGTTTTTCAGGACCTCTTCTCACGATTTCAGCGTGGTTAGAGTGTTCTTTTCTTCACATAATTTCAGCGTGTTTGGAATTTATCTCAAGGCGTGCAGGAACGCGACCATGAGTATTTTTTTTAGGACCTCTTCTCACGATTTCAGCTTGGTTAGAGTGTTCACTTCCTTACACGATTTCAACGTGTTTGGAATTCTCTCGGGGCATGTAGGAACGCGACCTTGAGCATTTTTTTTCAGGACCTCTTCTCATGATTTCAGCGTGGTTAGAGTTTTCCCTTCTTTACACGATTTCAGCATGTTTGGAATTTATCTCCGGGCGTGCAGGAACGCGATCCTAAGCGGTTTTTCAGGACCTCTTCTCATGATTTCAGCGTGATTAGAGTGTGTCATTCTTTACATGATTTCAGCGTGTTTGGAATTTGTTTTTTTCCCTCTCACGATTCCAACGTGGTTGAAGTTCTTTTCTCCTCTCACGATTCCAGCGTGATTGGAGTCCCTTCTTCTTCTCATGACTTCAGCGTGGTTAGAGTGTGTCCTTCCTCACACGATTTCAGCGTGGTTAGAGTCTTTTCCTCCTCTCACGATTCTAACGTTGTTAGAGTCCCTTCCTCTTCTCACGACTTCAGCGTGGTTAGAGTGTATCCTTCCTTACATGATTTCAGCATGTTTGGAATTTGTTTTTCCTCCTTTTACGATTCCATTGTGGTTAGAGTCTCTTCCTCCTCTCACGATTCCAATGTGGTTGGAGTCCCTTCCTCTTCTCACGACTTCAGCGTGGTTAGAGTGTGTCATTCCTCACATGATTTCAATGCGTTTGGGATTTGTTCTTCCTTCTCTCACGATTCCAGCGTGGTTGGAGTATGTCACCCTATTCATCTACTGCATTATCCATTACATCATACCATTTTATCATCATGCATCCTTTTCACTTTAAGCTTAGTTTGGCATGCGCTCATATCTTTCCCTCATTGAAACATTGTTCTGTCATGTGTAAGTACCCATGCTGCACTGTGGCCAGTATTGAGGGTGTTCCGATACCTTTTTTGTGTTAGACATAGTTTGTTTTTTGTCCATGCCTTTTCTAGGTAAGATATAGTTTGGCTCACGTCCCTTATTCACTGCATCCAGTGCATCATACTCTATTTTGCTCCATCCATCCTTTTTGTATAAACGCTTATAGGATCATTATCATCCCATTGCATTGTTATTACATCTTCCCCCAACAGATCATTCCTCACTTTTACCATACCACCCAAATTACCTATATTATTTCTGCAATAAGCATAGTTTTGCATGTGCATGTGCCTATTACGCAAGAATTGTGGTTTGAGCACTCTGGCTTCTTTTCTGTGTTAAACGTAGTTTGATTTTGCATATCCATCCCTTTATAATATTTGTGTATTATGCACTGCTTGTGGTTTCATTATATTATTGCATTGCATTGTGTATCTTTTTGAATTCTGCCCCTGTACTATGCTGGTTTGATTCTTTGCAAAGGGATAAATAGGGAGCCCTCGGGTTCAATCAACTGCATCTGCATTTTGTTTGTTTGCCCAAGTCTTACGACCTTGTCAAAATGGGTCGTCTTTGGGCTTTTACATTCACTCACGTCATTTCATGACTTCGAGTTCTGTTAAAGAAGGGCAACTATAGACACCCCATTTTTTACTGCCCCTACGACTTGGGCACCATTGCTTGCACACCCAATGATGAATTTGTATATGCTTATCAAGTGCTCGAAGTCCTCAGCAGAATGCCACAACTTTGAGCCTTCAAACCCTACACATCTTTTGCCTTGTTTTGGACCAAAACCACAGTTTTTCAAGCCTAAAAACCCTGGGACTTGCTGGCCCCCTAGTGTGGGCTGCCGGCCACTTGTGTGTTTTTGTAGATATTTTGGCCAGCTGTGCCAGCTGTTTCCACAAATGCATGCACCTGCCTACACGTGTATGTATGGACATTTCTGAGAGAGTTTCATGTTTTTCTATATATAGAAGACCTTCCCGTCCATTTTTAAGGGTTGGAAAATTTGAAGCAAAAATATCTCTCTCTCTCTACAATTCCATCTCTATCTTGCAAATTCTTAAGCCTTTTCGTTTACACTCTAAACCAACTCTTGTGGTATTAGAGCTGCGGTACTTTTGAGTTTAATTTGAGCTCTTGAGGGCGTGCAAGTGTTGGTTTGTCACTTAGAAAGGGTTCTCCTCTTCAAGAGATATAAGTCTTGGTTTGTCCCTTTGATTTATTTGCTATTTTTCCTACTGTTTTTGGACTATTTTTGGGCTATTTATACTCTGTATTTTTTGGCTGATACATGTGGTTTAAGGCCATTAGGGGTGGAGGGGTGGATCACCCCTCTTTGTATCTCATTTTTCCTACCCTCCTTGTGCTTGTTTACTAGCTTAACTTGCTCCATGTTGTAGCTTATTGTTTTAGCTATTTTTTTCTTAATTCTAGCATGTTTTAGGACTGTTTTGGGGTTGTTCATTGCATTTAAGTCTTGTATTGCATGCTTGTAGTATAATGGTCCTCACAGGCTTGGTGGTTTAGACCTTAGCCACCAACCTATTTGAATTGATAGCATTTATTTTATAATTTTCCTTCTTGTGATTATCTTTTAATCACCTCTGCACCTGTACCATTCCTTAGCCCCTTTTGTGGCTTTGAAAGTTGTTTCAAACCAAGTGTTTGTTTAAGCATGTGATTGAGATACTGTGCTTAATGGTTTAATTCCTTTGGGGGTTCACTACCAATGGCATGATGTCTCTCTTATGCCCAAAACAACTCTTTGTTTGATATTTCTTTCCATTAGAGGACTTAAAGATCACCATTAGACTTAATGAACTAAGGAATGGTTGGTAATTAAAATGAAGTAATAAAACGGGGACTAAAAATGATGCAAGATAATAAGTAATTGGGTTCAATCGAACGTTAATTGAATACATGGAAACTTGAGGCATTTCATACTTGCTAGTGATGAAATGGTTCAAGTTTCCAAGTTCAACCACTTCCCTCAATCAATCCATGATAGGGAGGCGGTTTGAGAGTCTTTTCTTGTGCATTTATTGAAATTGTACACTTTGGTTCATAGGTCATCATGCAATGAAATTGCATCAATTGATGGCTTGCGAATTGAGCTTACCACTCATTTGAGCTGTTTAATGATAATGAGGGGTAAGGTGTACAAACATACCCTGAGAATATCCTATTTGTGCTTTGTATGCTTCTATTGTAGCAGGAGGAACCAGGCTTTAGTGGCCGGCAGGAAACTTTTTCTGGACGACAGGCTACCAGGCCGGCCACTTTTGTAAAATTGAGCAGCAACTTTTGGAATAGAACAGTGCAAAAGTTGAGGTGAAAAGAGGTTCTAACTATGCAATAGAGGTATTCTGACAGTTGAACAGTGGCTTTTCGGGTGGAAATCCTTGAATGCATGACCATTCCTCGCGTCCCGGAGTTGATTAGTTAGCTTAGTTACTTATTTCATGTTGTATTCATGTTGTAATTAATTAGTTAATTCTAATTTGTAATTAATTGATTAGTGTAATTAATTAGTTAATTCCATAGAATAGTTAATTAATTAATTGGTTCTGTAATAATTAGCTAACATAGTTAGTTTAGTTGTTGCTGTAATAGTTAGTTAAATCATTTTGTAATAGCTAGTTAGTTTATTCAAATCCTCCTACACTAGGGCACAGTTGTAATAATGTGTATGTCTTCCAACCCCACATATTTCTCCCTTTTATTTATCTGCTTATGATGGTTAGTTTAGGACATCATGTTTTGTTTAGCCTCTCTCATACCTTGCATACATTGAGCTCGGCGCATCATTCTAACTTACATTGTTAGTTAATACTTCTTTGAATACTTGGTTAGACCGTATGCTATCAAATTGATTCATATGCCATATTAGTAGCCGAGCATAGTAAATGCACATTGTATGCGTTGCGTTAGCCATATTGCATAGTTAGGATCATGCATTATTCTAACTCTGTCATCTTTTTTTGGCTTGGGGTACTAGACCGCTTTTGTTTGTTTTAGCATATTGCATTGTATGTTAGTGTTGCCTTGTCAAAGCATGCTCACCAAGAGGCTAAGTGCTTAAATGATAAACTGTTTGAATATCTGTGGATGAAGGTTAGTTGCTTGAATTGGGATAGCTTGATTAATGTACATTTGAGCCCACTTTTTCAAGTGACACATTCACAAACTTTGTTAAAAAAAAGACAAACATGAAATCAAATTTTCCAATTTTGGAAAAATAGTCTATACTTATGTACGCGTCACATAGTAATGTTAGCCTAATAATCGAAACAAGAGCATATAATATAAATAAGATTCACATCATGATTAGTAGAGGCCGATATGTGATCGGGCGAGCGGGCGTGCTCAATTCATGACATTTCCCTCTCGTACCTAAGTTCCCCAGTTGAGACAATCTTGGTGATGACGGACACATGGCCTTTGGCACGAGCCATGGGTTTCTTAAATTTTTCAAAAATATTTAGGTGGCGACTCTGTATCTGACAAAACAATCCATTTTTGTCATTTTGATTCAAAATCGATTTTTCAAAAAGTTTGCCGAAATTGAACTCTTTGGTGTTTATTTATTTCACATTGCACTTGTGAGATCAAATTTAGAACCACGAGAGTCCGTATTGTAGGGCTAGTTGTATCCGAAATGGGCACGAAAAGTCGAGCTACAGTAATGCTTGTGGACACCTTTTGTACATCTCTCGCATATCAAGAAATACGAGTATCGAGATTTATTTAGTATTATGATGCTAGGAATTTCATGATTATCCAACAGGATAAGAGTAGAATCAAAATCCTTGTATATTAATTACTAGCCTATCACCCGTGCTATACACAGAATAATTATAGATATTTATATTTGTTTTAGACTTTTTTTAATATATAAATTATGTTTTTTAAGATTTTTTTTATAAAAATAATTTAACAATCTTATCACTAACTATAGTGTATGGGAGAAGTTGAAAAGGGTACTGTAGTAACTATACGCGGATTGTATCTATAATTATTTGTATGAGAAGATTTTAAATGTTGATCAGGGAATTTTAATCAAATCAATAAATGCAGTCATGTGGAAAGACATATGGATTGAAAAAAGTTAATAAATGCTGATCAATGGATTTTGACCAAATCAATTAGTGCTGAGTTTTTTTTTAAATAAAAAATAAAAAATTTAAAAAATTCAGATTGGGAAATTGAAGCTCCCACAGGCCTTGAGGGTTAAAAACCCCCTTTTGCTTAATATATAGTACAGATATAGACAGACAGACAGATAGATAGATAGATAGATAGATAGATAAATAAATAAATAGATAGATATAGATATAGATATTTATATTTGTTTTAAATTTTTTTAATATACAAATTATTTGTTTTGGAAAAGGTACTGTAGTAATCATGAGAAAAGTCAAAAAGTCTTGTGGGTTGAGAGAAGTTAATAAATGCTGAGATTAATTTTTTTTTTTTAGAGAGGGAGTGAGAAGATGTGAGCGAGAAAATAATTTCAATCATACAAATCACAATTTTTTTTAATGCTATCTAATCATCATCAATAATTAAAAAAATCAATCACAAATTAAGTCAATTGATAATTAAAAAACACAATAATTTATTTTTCAAAAAACATAGTGAGTTAAAAAGATCAATTACAATTTTTTTGCGGTCAAAATACAATCTAATCATCATGAATAATTGGTACATTATGTGACCGTAATGAGTACAATTCATTTTGTTTTTCAAAAAACACAGTGAGTTAAAAATCAAATTACAAATTAAGTGAATTGATAGTTAAAAAAACACAATAATTTTTTTTCAAAAAACACAGTGAGTTAAAAAAATCAATTAATTTTTTTTTTCGAAATACAATCTAATCATTATTAATAATTGGTACTTTAAAAATCAAATCACAAAAAAAATCAAATCAAATCACAAATATGTTTATGCTATCTAATTACAATCATATTTTTTTCATAAATAATTGTAAAGAAAAACCATTAAAACAGTAAATAAAAGATTAAATCACATTAAAAAAAAGAACCATTGAACAAATTACAATCACATTACATTTTTTCCATAATAAAAAAAATAAATAAATGAAAAAAGAACCATTGAACTAACTACAATCACATTTTTTTCTTTGTGAGTGTTTATATTTATCTAACTTCAATCATATTAAAAATAAAATTAAAACAGTAAATAAAAAGATTAAATAACATTAAAAAAAATCATTGAACTAACTACTACAATCATATTTAAAAAAAGAGTCATTGAACAAATTGCAATCACATCACATTTTTCCCATAATAAAATAAATAAATGAAAAAAAAGAACTATTAAACTAACTACAATCACATTAAAAAAAAAAAAAGAATCATTCAACTAATTATAATCACATTTTTCTCTTTGTGAGGGTTTATATTTATCTAACTTCAATCATATTAAAAAATCAAATTATAATTTTTTATTCGCTAGACAAATCACAAATATTTTTATGCGCTATCTAATTACAATATTAAAACAGTAAACAAAAGGAAAAGTCATGAAGGAGAAAATAAAAAGAAGATTTACTGTTTGCATACGTGGTCACTGAAGTTGAAAGTGTATAAGTGAGAAGTCAAGAACGAGAAAACAAAAAGGAGACTAACTATTTGCAATAGGTATGTGAAAAGTTAAAAAAAGTGTGTGTATTGGAGAAGTTAAAAAAACTTGGAAGAATTTAATAAGTGCTAAGCTTTTTTTTTCAAAAAAAATTAAAAAAAAAATTAAGAAATTAAGGTTCAGATATTGGAACTCCCACAAAACTTGTGAGTTAGAGATAAATATAAATAAATAGATAGATAGATATAGATATAGATATTTAAATTTGTTTTAAATTTGTTTTAATATACAAATTATTTGTTTTGGAAAAAATACTGCAGTAATTATGAGAAAAGTCAAAAAATCTTATGAGTTGAGAAAAGTTAATAAATGCTGAGATTAATTTTTTTTAAAAAAACAAAAAATTAGGAAATTAAGGTTAATATATTGAAATTCCCACAAATCTTGGGGGTTAAAAACCTCTTAGTTAATATATAGTATAGATTTGAAAGTGTTATAAGGGTGTAATTATCTCAATTTAGCCCCATATGGAATTTGAAAGTGTTATAAGGGTGTAATTATCTCAATTTAGGCCCATATGGGCAACTCCAATCCGAAATCATAACTTCATATTTTTAAGCCTATGAATAGGGTCCGAGTTATCTGACCCATTGACCGGTCAATGCCCATGTGCTTGGGCCTAGTCATGAAATTTTATGGCCAACCCATGCCTCAGTGAGAGCAAACTAAGGCCTGAATTTTTTTTAAGATTTCAAATTTTATCTTTGATATTTGGGTTCATTACTCACAAATCTAGTTATAAGCATTTGTGTATCATTAAATCTCACAAGTGTTTATATATTCTATCAAGTCCCTTCAATTTGTCGTTGAAAGTTGTTCTATCAGAAGGCTAAAATGACTTTCAGTGAAGATTTTATGAATTTGTTGTTAAAATCTGACAATTAATAATATTTTTCTATAATGATTTCTAAATATGTCGCTAAAAAATAATAATTATTGATGTTTTCCTTGACGAATTTTTAATTGTCAATAAAAAGTAATAATTAGTAACACTTTTTTATGTAAACACCGCTAAAAAAATAAAAAATAAAAAGCTTTCGTGGTAATAATATCCACCAAAAAGTCAAGAGGACTTATTGGGTTACTCATCTTTCTAATAGAATTTTTCAGTCAGTTCACTTCATATTCTTTTAAAGGTCTTATAAAAATTATTTTTATTTGAAGTACCTACAAACTAAAAAACTAATTTATCAACAAAAAAAAAAAAAAAAAAATCTAATGCAGTTTTATGGGTATTAAGTTTTATTATTTTTATAAATAGAGTGGGTCCTATGAATGACAATGGATTCTATTTTTTGGGTTTTGCGCCAAATTTTTTCTTTTAAGTTAAATTATTTTAATTCCGATCCAAAAAAAAAAAATTTGAATTATTTTTATGATACAATTTTATACTTTATTATAAATTTGACAATTTTAACTTACCTATCACTACATTTTACCCTACTCAATGAACGCTCTCTTAAACCACTAATATTAAAATTGAGTTGAATCAAATTAAATTGAGTGAAGAAATTTTGTCATCCCTAAAGAGTCCCACAAATTCACTAATAAATAATATTTTTCTTTTTATTTTAGTGGACCTTCGATCAAAATTTTTTTTTTAATATTATATATTGTCGGATTTATTTCATCTGTCATGCATTGACCTGCAATAAAAGACATGTAAATGTGGGACTTACCTAATTTAAAAAATATTAAAATTTATTATGTCACATAAGAAACCACCCTAAAAGCTTTTGATTAAATATTTCAGTGGGATTTGCTTATTTTTTGAATTTTTTTTTTTAACCTTATTTTCATCTTTAGTATTTTTTTTTTTTAAAAATTCAAAATACTTTTTGTACGGGAAAGAAATAAACCTTCTCATATAATCCTGTTGATCAAGTTTGCGCTCCTCCGTATGACGTCGCTTTATTCCCTAAAAACACAAACATGAGCTAGCTGGCGGGTATGTGCCGGATACCTCTCTGATGCCTAAGTCAGCAAAATAGACAAATTGACAAAAGCTCTGTGTATTCGAGAATCAAAATTGTGTTACCTCTCTATAGGTGATGTTATGAGCTTTTATAGGTTCTGTGTGGCACAATCCTAGTAGGACTCTTACTCCTCCATGTAGAGTCCTCCTAGGAATCACATTCTTGAAAGATAATGCTTATCCCTCAACACTCCCCTCACTGCTTAAACCAAGTGAAATGGTTCTATCATGGTTGGATGTCCATACGACCGAGATAACATGGCCACGCTAAAGCCGCAGACTAGACCGAGCTCCAACTAGCTCGGTTCTTCCTTTCACTGCACGTGTACATCGGCTGACATTCCAACTAGGTTGTCCGAAACCGTGCTATCCATAATGAACTTGGACCGAGCTAACCAGTAGTAAGGTTCTGAGGAAAGCTCAACATACCTCGGCCCAACATAGTGTGACCGAGCTAACTGCAATATGCCACGAACGAGCTAACTCTGTGTGTGGTGACCGAGCTACCTGTAAAGCTCTCATGGACCAAGCTTAACTCCGAAGCTCTCTCTGGACCAGGCTATCTCCAAGCCCTTTTTACTGTGGCCCACAACGGCCCATTACCCAGCTCGGCCCAATTTACCTATAAATTACCCTCTCACTTTTAATTTTTAGATTTAACTCGACAAGATAAACCGAAAAATTATAATTTTTTAAAAATATAAAAAAAAAGTCCAAAAGTGACATAAATAGTAAAAAATAGTAGACTTTTTTGGTTTATTTTGACTTTTACACAATTGTTTTGGAATTTCTCAAAACATACGTACTTTTTGGGAGTCATTTTGACATGATGGACCAAAAAAGTAAAAAAAAATATGATATAATTTTTAAAAAATAAAAGAGGGAATGAAGTATCAATAAATCTTAAAATGTGATTTTATAAACTGTTTAGTTCACGCTTTTTTTTTTATGAATCCAAAGGTCTCATTAAAGTCAAAATTACACAAAAGGTAGTCATTTATACATTTGGGTTTAATTTTGGAGAGATAAAAGTTGGTTTATTTAAATATGAAATTACATATTTGGGTAATTCGCGTTATAGAAGTTTTGAATTTTTCTTTCCTTTGGAACAAATATCACATTACGAATAAAAATGTAATACTCCAATAATGTAACATTTCAATGTAACACACTAAAAAACTTTTTAGTGTACTTTTTTCAAACGTAATAATGTAACACTCCAAACTTTTTCCAACCATAACACTCTAATATAATACACTTCAATGTAACACACAAAAAAACTCTTTAGTGTATTTTTTCTAAACGTAACATTTCAATCAATATAATTTCTAACATAACACTCTAATGTAACACACATAAAAACACTAAAAAATTACTTAGTGTATTTTTTTCAAACGTAACACTCATAATTTAAAATTATACATTTATCCAAAATTTACTAAAGAATTTTTATACTCCTTTTAGAATGGTTTGAACAATTTCACATCCTTTTTTTAGAGTGTTACATTATAATATTACATTTGAAAAAAGTACACTAAGGAATTTTGTGTGTGTTATATTGGAGTGTTACATTAAGGAGTTTTTTTTTAGTGTTCTATTGGAATGTTACATTGGAATGTCACATATTGAAATTATACATTTCCTCACACCTTATTAAGGAGTTTTTGTACTCCTTTTAAAATATTTGAAGAATCGCACATCGTTTTGGAATTTTTGAATAATCTCATATTTCAAGTCATTTTTGTATTCTTTTTGAAATGTTTGAAAAATCTTACATTTCAAGTCATTCCAAATAAAAAAAATTCTCATATAAAAATTCATCCCAAATTTGATTCTCATAAATAGTATATCTTACATTTTTAGCACAAAAGAAAAAAAGAGGAAGAAAACATTATAGAAATAAGGGTATAATTGTAAATCTAATTTTAAATAATATATTAAATCTATCTTTCCAAAATCAATTGGACTAATTGGTCTATAAAAAACTCTTAGAACTAATTGGATCATCATTTCTCAATATGAGATTTATAAATAAATTTTCCAAAAATAAAAAAATTACCAATAAATAAATAAATAAAGACTTTTTTAAATGTTGCCAAACACAGCTTCGTTTGGTGATCCAAACACTAAACTCTCAAATAAAAACTTATTGATCATAGGTTACTATAATAAAGGCCGAATAAAAAAAAATTCTTCTGCAAAGATCTTACGTAAAGAAATAGATCCAGAAAAAAAACAAAAACAAAAAACAAAAACAAAAAACGAAAAAAAAAGGTTGAAGCACTTTAATTTCAAAATGTGAACTTGTAAATTATTTAGTTTTGTTCTTTTTTTTTTTTTCTTTTTATGAATCTAAAGATCTCATTAAAATAGAAATTACACAAAATAGTAGTTACTTACACATTTAGGTTTAATTTTTAAGGGATAAAAGTGAGTTTCTCTAAATCTAAAATTACATATTTGGGCAATCCGCATTATAGAGGTTTTGGGTTTTTTCTCCTTCTAGGACAAATCCCACATAACGAACAAGAACATAACACTCCAATTTAACACATTAAAAAACTACTTTAGTGTGCTGATAAAAAAAAAAAAAAAAACTATTTATTGTATTTTTTTCAAAAGTAACACTCCAATTAATGTAATCCCAAACGTAACACTCCAATATAACACACAAAAATACTAAAAAAACTCACAAACTTGTTTGGACGGACTGGATAAGGGGGGATTGTAATCCATTGGACTGTTAATCTTCGGATACATAGTCCTTGGACTATTTGGTTGGATAGAATGTGTATTCTATGTTTGTTTAGTCATAGAATTAGATATCAGGAAATGACTATTCCATTGAATCTTATATTTGTTTGAGTTATTAGAAAGATGATAAATATTCAAAAGATAATTTTACCCTTTTAAATTTGTGGGGAAGTGGTTTGGAAATACTCTTCAGATCTTGGGGGACGCTCATGATCCTCAGCTAGTCACCTGAAAATGAATGAACACTCCGGTCGGGGGTGCCAGAATTAGCACTTCGATGGATAAATCAGTATATACTCTCTTGATTACTTGTATCTTAAGTTAAGCATACTAATTCTCACATACCTTTCTCTGACTGATGATCCAATATTTATATTATTGTTTTTGGGCTCTAGGGTCAGGCCCATCCTCGAGCCCATCCTTGATCCTTTACATATACTTCTACTCGGCCTTTGTTCCACTAGTTGGAATGTCGATTATGTTATTTGGCTCTTCAATTGACTAGGATCAATGCCGAATAAATATTATGTCCCGGACTGGACTCGTCCATTCGTCCTTATTGATCCAATGAAATCCGGCTCCCACAATTGCCCTCCAAACACCCCACTAGCATCAGTTAGCCGGCGTGTTTGGCTTTGAGCCTGGAAAGTCAAAAATTCGGCGGTTAATCCTCTCACTGATGCATGTCAGAATGCGCATACACTTTTTGGTCATTATAACGATTTCCCGCCCCTTCGTACTCTGCCTCCATTTAATGTGATTTAAAATTGTCTCTTCGAATGTATGTTTTGAATACTCAAAAATATCTGGTTCGCCTTCTAGTGCAACTCCTTCACTTCGTGGCTTCTCCAACTCCTTGTTCCTCGTTTTCCCCTCCATCTCCTGTAAGTCTTCTTCTCCTTCACTTCCGATCCCACTTCTTTGTTTGCTTTTAGTTTCCTATAATCC
Organism: Camellia sinensis; assembly: GCF_004153795.1. Taxonomy (NCBI): domain Eukaryota; kingdom Viridiplantae; phylum Streptophyta; class Magnoliopsida; order Ericales; family Theaceae; genus Camellia; species Camellia sinensis. The sequence continues at coordinate 674,711 of NW_021027689.1, forward strand.
TTGGGCTGGCCTGTATGGTGAAACATCTGAAAGAGCTCCTTTCAACGGATCGAATCTCTAGCTTTCAATGCCATTTTCCCATCCCTGACGACGTCCATCTGTCACTTTTGGCAGACAGCACCACTAATATGGAGAGGGAAGATGAGAGCACAATCGTCTTTCCTCTCCTGTCAATTGCTGAGGGCAGAGTGCGCTTTCCCCTCCACCCATTTTTTAGGGTCGTTCTTTGATACTGGGGTCCAATCCCTTCCCAGCCCAACGTGAATTTTTTTTGCATCATAATGGGGATTGTAGAGCTAAACCGGCGTCTTAGGATTGATTTAGGTATACCCGCCGTTCGGCATTGTTATGTCCTAGCCAAATCTACTGGCCGGCTAGGACGCTGCTTTCTTAGAGCCAAGGATGTTGATCATCACTTAGTAACCATGCTTGCCAACTCTAGCAAGCGTGTCGATGACGTGATGGTCGTTGTCCAAGGCAATTGGAAAATTCGGCGAAGGTGAAGATCGCCTAGAACCCATGCTAAGGCAAAAAGGCGAACCAGGTGGCCGATTAGATCACTTTTGTTTATGTTATTACAATATCTGTATTCGACACTATATACATCTAATCGTTTTGTTTATGCAGGAAGCGACTTGAAGAGAGTGTTGGTTTCAGGCGACGACGTTGTGCTTGCAAAAATTAAAACCGCACTAGTTTCAGGCAAACCAGCCCACATTCTCCTGCAGTACGAGCCGACTTACACGACATTCTCAGCAGCAGACAACATTCCAATTCCGCGAGGCGACAACCATCTTACAGCCCTCGTCTTCCTCAGCTTCAAGAACTTAAAGATAGATTGGTTTAGAAACATCTTATTCTAAACACGTAGAAGAACAAGTGGCTGAACCAATCGCCGAGGATTCGGACTAGTTGGCAGCGGAAGTTGACGAAGCTCTTAACTCAGCCTTTAAGGAAGCCGGACTCAACTGGTCCGACCCTCCGTCAACATCAGGCCGAGGGGACGCCTCCTTTGAAGATATTTTCACAAATTTGGGAGACCTTCCCGGCACTTATTCTGAGGGTATGGCTGGGGAAAGTCTCATGCAGTTGGCAAGAAAGAGAAACGCTGAACACATAGCTGCCCGACGGAAAGCCGAGGCCACCCGTTCTAGACTTACCCTGACTGAATCTTCCAAACCTATTATTGTAGAAGAGACGGCTCAAGTTCATGTGGCCAAGACGAAGAAGGTAGCCGAACGGTCGATTCCAAAAGAACGAGGAGAAAAACATGCCACCGAGAGCGAGGCCTGCTCTGAGGAGGACTTTGTTGATAAATGGCCACGCTTAGAGGAGTCGGGTGTGGTTGCTCCTTTTGTTGTTGAACCAAAGATAAAAAACATGCCGATCTCCTCCGAAGCGTCAGGCTTGAAAGATCCAGCTGTGGCGTTGAGCTTGGCTGCCTCGGTCTCATTGTCAGCTGATAAGGCAACCTTTCGTGCGGAGCCGGATTTGGTAGCAATAGCATTAGCTGCCCAGTTGGCCCTTCTGGTAAGTGGATCCTAACTCCTTGTTTTGGTTTGGTTTGCAGACAATATTTCTTGGTATGTGACAATCTTAACTTCTTATTTTGCAAACGGTCGGAAGGATAGCCAAAATAAGCCGCCGCCAGCATGATGCCATTGAAAGAATTGGCTGTTTGAAGTTAGAAGTCGAGGGTGAAAGGAGCAGGGCCGAGTTTGAGGCGGCCAGAGCAACAATGGAGAGTGCACGGGCCGAAGCTGAGAAGGAAAGGGCGCGGACTACTGACCAGCTCAGATTGGAAGTCGGGGAGAGAGCAAACGTGAGTGAGGAATCGCTCAAGTTAGCCAAGGAGGCGCTTGTCAAGCTGGAGGCCAAATTGGAGGAGTCGAAGAAGGTGAAGGAAAAAACCTACTCCGAGGCTTCCGAAGCGTTCGAGGCTGGGAAGAGTGCCGCCCTTGCAAACTACGTAGAAGAAGTCCCCAAATTCGAGAATTGGGGATTCAAACATGGCTAGCTCAAAGCCCTTCCTGCCATTGGAGTGACATTGGCTATGCCAATTCCATACGAGCAAGTGGACGTTGAGCCGCTTGAGTCTGTTCCCGAGAATTGATTTGGGAGACACTTCAGTTTTGTTAGGTGTTTTGAATGTATGTTCTTTGTTAGTTGATTTTCATCTTTTTTGGATTTTCATGTGTAAAATGTCCGCTGTTAGCGCCCAATTTATGAATGAAAATTTTCTATGCTTCAAGTTATTGCTTGTATTGTTTGTTATATGAGTACATAATTAAAATAATCAGCAGTTAGAACAAAATGTCACGACTACGTGAGACGACAAACTTATTAGCCGATTAAATTAATGAATTTGATTTATGACTGAATAAAATGAATTCATGAGGTGCTAATAGGTCAGCTCATAAGACAGCTAGGGTACATAAGCTGATTAGCGTGACGAATCTGCCCTTAGCTGGTTTATGAAAAAGAACGCCGAATAACGGAGGTTCATGAACTTTTGAATATTGTATTGATAAATCGATTCTTGGAGCGGCTGGGGCACTCGAGCCGACTAGATTGATGAGTCTGTCCTTGCCCCAGCTTGCTCATGAACATAGAATGCCGAATAGTGGAGGTTCATGAGTATTGTACTAATAAATCGATTCATGGAGTGGCTGGGGCACTCAACCCGACTAGATTGATGAATCTACCCTTGCCCCAGCTGATTCATGAACTAGAACGCCGAATAACAGAGGTTCATGGGGCGATTGGGGCACTTGACTCAATCGGCGCCGGGCTATTGAGGTTTTAATATTATTGAGATCGCCTTGGAGGTGCTGCCCCCATAGGGAATAAATGGGCGTGTACTTCGTGAATGAAGGTCCTATTTATATGCTCAGAGTCCAGTTCTTTGAGGAAGGTTAAACAAGTGTGAATGTCAAATAGACTTTTTTTCAACAGCAGAGGGGAAGCGAAGACACTAGCTGAGCTGGGAGGAGATATGAATCGAAGTAGTGAACCTTTGAGCACGGGAAGTAGGACTTCGAGGGATCGGGAGAGACACCAATCTCCTCATCGTCGAAGTAGGTCACCCAGGAGGGACAAGCGGCCACAGGGCAAATCTCCTCAACCCCGTTCGGGAAGGGAATCCGACGCGACTCCGCGCCCATTGAGTTTTGCGGTCTTCGTGGGGAATAGACCAATGACAGAGGCAGATTCGATCGTTCGAGATCCAAATGTGGCAGTCGAGTTCGCTCGACAGATTTTTCCACCTGAAGTCCAGCAGTCGATGGTAGGTCGGCAGGATTTCGAAGTGTTTCGTGAAGGCGTTCACGGGCCGTGAAGGGGCTATACACCGCTTATGAAATTGGCATGCGTCTTCACGCCGCTCGGCGCGATATAGAGCAGAGATATGAACGCATTCAGAACTTATAAGCTCGCGCGGAGAAGGCCAAGCGTGAGTTAAGGAAAATAAAGTCTGCCGAGTCTCAATCGGCCAACCATTCCAACCTGGTTGTGGAAGAGAGGGTGACTAAAAGGCTGATAAGTGATGCTATTGCCGATCGGAACACGGGTAGCATGTTCGCGATTGAGACTGCGAGGACCGTGGCCTATGAAAAAGGCTTCCATGACGGCTGAAAGGTCGGAATACAGAAGACCATGGAGAAACTCGCCAAAGAAGTTTGCCGATGTGAGAATCGTGGGTTTAAGCACGGCTGGATCAAGGCACTTCAGCAAGCTGAGGCTCTCTAAGCAGCATGTGTGAATTCTGCATTGCTGTTGTACCAACAGAATGATTTCCCCTTTTCCGTTTTCGAAGTTGAGAAGAGTGATGATGAGGGAGCCGCCGAATAGAAGTAGACCTTGTAAGCTTATGTAGATTGAGAGCGAAATTATGCATTTATTGGCTAATTTTAATAAAATGCTTCATTTTCAATTTGTAGCATGCTTTTTATTTATATTAGTACACTTGATGCCAATCGATATATCTAAGGACACATTTTATTTTGAATGTTCACACGTTTTAGCCTACGTTTATATGGCTTGAACTATTTCATTTTGAATATTTGCATATTTCAGCCTTTGTTTGTACGGCTTGTACGAAGGCCATCCGCATCTGGAGGCTTATTCGGCCCAAACGTGTCATGTACTAATAGGGCTCTGAATTCGGAGACTTGGCCAATCGTGATATCCACGAAAGGCGCTCCAAATCCGAAGGCTTAATCGGCCCAAAAGTGTCATGCACTAATGGGGCTCCGAATTCGAAGACTTGGCCGATCGTGATATCCACGAAGAAGGGCGCTCCGAATCCGGAGGCTTAATCGGCCCAAAAGTGTCATGCACTAATAGGGCTCCGAATTCGGAGACTTGGCCGATCGTGATATCCACGAAGAAGGGCACTCCAAATCCGGAGGCTTAGTCTGCCCAAAGGCGTCATGCGCCGATGGGGCTCTGAATCCAGAGTTTATTTGGCCAATCGTGATATCCACGAAGGGCGCTCCGAATCCGGAGGCTTAATCGGCCCAAAGGCGTCATGCGCCGATGGGGCTCCAAATCCGGAGTCTTAATTGGCCCAAAGGCGTCATGCGCCGATGGGGCTCCGAATCCGGAGTTTATTTGGCCGATCGTGATATCCATAAAGGGCGCTCCGAATCTAGAGGCTTAATCAGCCCAAAGGCATCATGCACCGATGGGGCTCCGAATCTGAAGTCTTTATTTAGCCAATCGTGATATCCACGAAGGGCGCTCCGAATCCAGAGACTTAATCGGCCCAAAGGCATCATGCGCCAATGGGGCTCCGAATCCGGAGACTTATCTTGGCCAATCGTGATATCCACGAAGGGCGCTCTGAATCCGGAGAATTTATCGACCCAAAGGCGTCATGCGCCGATAGGGCTCCGAATCTGGAGTCTTTATTTGGCTAATCGTGATATCCACGAAGGGCGCTTCGAATCCAAAGGCTTAATCGGCCCAAAAGTGTCATGCACTAATGGGGCTCTAAATTCAGAGACTTTATTTGGCCAATCGTGATATCCACGAAGGGTGCTCTGAATCTAGAGGCTTTCATCGGAACACTTTTGAACTGGACTTCGCAGTGAGTAAACAAAGATCTTTGTATTATAAAAGTGGAGAGTGTACATGGTGAACCATTCAAAACTAGTATCATTCCCCACAAGTCAGGTTCAATGATAGAATTTACGCAAATGCGTTGAATTCCAAGGCCGTGGCAGACTCCTTCCGGACATGTCTTTGAGCTGATATGCCCTACTGCGATCAAATCGACCTGATAGGGGCCATCCCAGTTAGGACCCAATTTTCCATCAGTCGGTTTCCTAGCAGCTGGAAGTACTTTCTTCAGGACCAACTCTCCTGGTGTGTAGCGGCGGGGCTGAACACGTTGATTGTATGACTTAGCAAGCTGTTACTGGTATCGTGCCATGGACGCAAGGGCACGGGCTCTTCGTTCTTCGATTAGAATCAAATCCAAAGCCAGCATCATGTCGTTTCGGCCCATATCAAAAACTTGCGATTTCAGGGTTAGGTGGCCAATCTCCAGGGGTATGATCGCCTGGGTTCCAAAGCATAAAGCAAACAGCATTTCTCCAGTAGATCGCCTCAACGTAGTTCAATGAGCCCACAATACACTCGGTAATTCTTCGACACATTTGCCTTTAGCTTTCTCCAGCTTCTTCTTGATGCTGTCCAGGATGGATTTGTTAGAGGCTTCGGCTTGACCATTGCTTTGGGGGTAAGCCGGCGTAAAAAAGTAAAGCCAGATACCATACTTGCTGCACAGTTCTCAGTAGACACCACAATCAAACTGGGTACCGTTGTCTGAGATAAGAGCTCTTGGAATGCCGAATCTGTGTTATGATATTTCTCCATACAAAGCGCTTAACATCAGCATCTCAAATGTGCGTTAATGCCTCTGCTTCGACCCATTTTGTGAAGTAATCTGTCGTGACGATCAAGTATCGCTTGTTCCCTGGGGCCCTTGGCAATGGTCCTACGATATCAAGTCCCCACTGGGCGAACAGCCAGGGACTGGTAATAGAGCTTAACTCTTCAGCAGGCAGATGCGTTAACAGGGAGAACTTCTGGCACTGTTCATATTTTTTCACATAGCATTTGGCATCAGATCTCATTGTCGGCCAATAATACCCTTGTGTTATAGCTCGATGGGCTAAAGAGCGCCCGCCAAAATGTACGCCACAACTGCCTTCATGTATTTCAGTCAGAAGCTCTTCAACTTTGTCCGGATGCACGCATTCCAGGTATGGACCAGAAAGGGATTTTTTATAAAGCTTTCCTTGCAGATCTAAGTAGTATCGCAGGGCTTTGTTTCGCAGCTTGTGTGCTTCTTTCTTGTCCTCTGGGAGCTATTCGGAAGACAAGAATGCAGCAATGGGATCTATCCAACTCGATCCAGATTCTATGACATTGACTTGGACTTCCTCCGAAGGACTAATGCTTGGCTCCGGGATGAAACCCACCTCGATGGTCCGTTTAATCTTTGAGTTAATGGCGGAGGTTAGGCAAGCTAGGGCATCTGCATGTGTGTTCTGATCACGTGTTATCTGATTCAATTCATGATGGTCAAATTTTGCTAGCAAGGAGTTAGCCGTTTTCATGTAAGCCGCCAAACGGTCATTTCTTGCCGCGTACTCTCCTTTTAGCTAATTGATCACCAGTTTTGAATCACAAAATACAAGCAGACGCCGAGCACCCAGAAGATGTGCATTCCGCAAACCAGCTAGAAGCGCTTCATATTTGGCTTCGTTATTTGAGGCCTCAAAGCCGAGTTTGATGGCCTGCTCAATTATTGCGCCGTCGGGAGCCATGATTACTACTCCGGCTCCACTGCCCCACTGATTGGATGATCCATCATAGTACAACTGCCAAATGTCCCCAACACAAATTCTCCAGTTCGGCTTAGGTCCAATTTCATCAGACTTGAAATCGGCAAGACCACCAGTGAATTCGGCCACAAAGTCGGCAAGCACCTATCCCTTGATTGAGGTTGTAGGTAGAAACTGAATATCGTACTGGCTGAGTTCAAGAGCCCACTTTGAAACGCGCCCTGATACTTCCGCACAACGTAGTACTGATCAAAGAGGGTAATCTGTTAGCACCCCAATGATATGCTCCTAGAAGTAATGCATCAATTTTCTTGCCGCCATGACTAGGGCTAGGATGAGTTTTTCCAGCAGAAGGTAGCGTGTTTCAACGTCGACCATTGCCTTGTTCACATAATATACTGGCCACTGCTCCCCCAGCTCTTCCTTTATCAGTGCGACACTGACGGCCCGGTCAGAAACTACCAGATAAAATGAGCGGGTCACCTGCCGAAGGTGTTGTCAAGAGTGAAACTGATCGAAGGTAGGTTTTGAGGCCATTGAGAGCGGCTTCGCACTCGGTGGACCATTCAAAAGCCTTGCCCTACCATAGTGTATGGAAGAATTGTCGGCAGCAATTTGTAGACCGACTGATGAACCTGTTGAGTACGGCGGCCATCCCCATCATCTTTTGAACCTCTTTTACTGAATGAGGGGAGCCGAGCTCCAAGATTGCTGTGATTTGCCTCGAGTTGGCTTTGATTCCTCGGTGGTTGACAATGTAACCCAAGAATTTACCAGAGCCGACACATATTTAGAAGCGTTCAACTTCATTTTGTATTTGCGTAAAATGCCGAATGTATCTTTCAGATCGGCTAGATGAGTTTGTTCTTCTTTGGACTTGACCACCATGTCATCAATGTACACTTCCATAGTGTGGCCGAGTTGCTCCTTGAACATGGCAGTGACCAATCCTTAGTAAGTTGCCCCTGCATTTTTCAGCCCAAAAGGCATAACCTTATAACAATAGGTTCCTCTTGGGGTGAGGAATGCAGTTTTTTCTTGGTCCTCTAGATGCATGGCGATTTGATGGTAGCCTCTGTAAGCATCGAGGAAGCTCATACGCTGATGGCGTGCCGTCGTATCTACAAGTTGGTCAATTCTAGGTAGGGGAAAACAATCCTTGGGGCAGGCTTTGTTTAGGTCCGTGAAATCAACGCACACTCGCCAAGTCCCATTTTTCTTCTTCACAACCACAGTATTAGAGAGCCACGTAGGGTAGGTCACTTCCCTGATTGCCTCGGCGTCAAGCAACCTGTCAACCTCTTCAACAACGGCGGCAGTGTGCTTTGCGGCTGACCTTTGGCTTTTCTGAATGATCGGCTTGCATTTAGGGTCAACATTCCAACGGTGCTACGAAACAGACAAATCTATACCCGGCATCTCATATGGAGTCCTTGCAAAGACATCAAGGTTGCTGAGCAGGAAGGAAATCAACTGCTGTCTGTCGGCTTGATTCAGGGATGCGCCAACCATGAATAACCTGTCTGGGTTTCCGTCGATTTCAACTCGATCTAGGGCTTCTATGCCTTTTCACTTGGGGGCCGCCCAACATCGTCGAGGTCCGGCACCTCAATAGAATTCACTTGCAACTCCTTTGGCATTTTCCAGCAAGAAGATAGCATGCTTGTGCCGACTTCTATGAGCCACGGATTTGCTCAATGCCGCGCTCTATCGGGAAGCGTAGCAGCTGATGATAGGTGCTTGGCACGGCCTGCATAGAATGCAACCAAGTTCGCCCCATGATGAGATTATACGACAATAGCAGCTTGACGACCAAGAATTCCACATCCACTGTTCAGGAGCCCGCTCGAACGGGTAGTGTGATTTTCCGCAATGGGCATTCCAAATTGGTGTTGAATCCGAATAGTGGATAAGGGGCCGGAGAAAAATCCGATTCGGAGAGGCCAAGCTTGGTGAATGTCTTGTAATACATAATCTCTGATGTGCTACCTGGATCAATGAGTACGTGCTCAACAGTGAATCGGTTTACGCGTAACTCAATTACCAAGGGATCGATGTGGAGAAGTGTCAGTCCAGCCAAATCTAAATCATCAAAAGCAATACTCGTAGCTTCATGAGGCCGTTTTGCCGGAGTGAGTTGATTTTGAGGGTGGGGATTCGACTGAATCGTATGCACCGCGGATGACACTGGTAGGCTGTATATCATGTGGATCACACCGAGTGGAGGGAAATCCTGTCTTAAGGCTATTGCTTTGGTTGAGTTACCTTTTCAGACGTACTGTTGTAGCCTACCATCTTGTACCAATTCCTTCAGGTGATCCTTCAATGTATAATAACTCTCAATATTGTGGCCATGGTCCTTGTGATACTCGCACCGTCTATCCTGTCTTCTCGTGTCAGGAGGTCCCACCATTTTGGATGGCCATTTGAAGAACGGAAGGTGTTGGACTTTGGACATAACCGCGTTGATCGGCTCTGTCAACTCCGTATATTTCTTGTCAGCGCGCCTTGAGCGCCTGCTATCATTTTGCAGTTGTTCATTTGCTCGGTGGGAGCATTGGTCGCTTGGTCGGCGAGAATCCCGTCTCTTGTCTCATTTAGCCCGATGTCGTGGTTCAGGGCTCTGAGGTGGTACAGAATTTAACGGTCGAGCACTTTCAAAAGGGGCCATTTTGTTGGCCACGTTTCCAGCTTTAACCCGCAAGGCATCATCCTCAACTTTGCAATATTCCTCAACTTTCTTCATCAGCGACTAGTCTATTTTGGGGGGTCGTCTAGTCAGGGAGCTGCGGAGAGCACTGTCAGGATGCAAACCCATTTTTGAAGGCGGTGATGGCCATGGAGTCGTTGCAAGCGTCATCAACAAGATTAAAGCACTCCCAATAGCACGCCGAGTACGCTCTTAGTGTTTCTTCTGGCTGGATCTGCATTGCCCAGAGAGAGTCGGCTTGTTTCGGCTAGACCTCGTTGGTGATGAATCTGGCCCTGAAGGATTTCTGTAATTGGTGGAAGCTTTTGATCGAAGCCGGCTCCAGTTTATAATACCACCTGACAGCCAATAGGCCCAAACTCCGGGGGAATATTCGGCACATGAAAGCCTTATCGTCTACATGCAATGTCATGGCTTGCTTGTAGTGACGGATGTGATCGGTGGGGTCTGATTTTCCAACATAGAGAGTGAACGACGGAGCTTTGAACTTTTTGGGCAGAACCACCTTTGCGATCCATCCCACGAAGGGATCATGCTGGTCTTCTTTATCTGAACTGTTTCTTCTTCACTTATGCCTTATACGTGGACTCTCTTCAGAGGAACTTGAAGTTTCAGGTCGTCCTTTCTTCTTGGGCTCCGGGGATAATGAGTCGGAGTCGCTATCAGTGTCTTGTTGTCAAGCTTGAGGTCGTCGACCACCTGCCCTCAGAGGTCATTCCAAATCTTGGCGTACAGCTTTTTTGGACTTCGCCACCTCCAAGGCCAAATCCTGACGGAGACGTTCGTTCTTAGCGATCATGTTCTCCAACCTCTGTTCATTTTGCTTTGCTTGTTCCATAATCGCTTGCATTGTCTCATGCTCTGAAGTCGAGGGTGAAGCGAAGTTCAAAGCGCGTCTTGCGGCGATAGTCTCCGGTCCAAGCATGTTTGTTGGAGTGAGGCCGTCTCTCTGTGTGGTTTCGTCAGTGACTATTAGAGGGTATTCCGCTAGGCCCGCCATGGATGTTCTTGAGTATTCCCACAGACAGCGCCAATTGTGGGTAAGTGGTTTGGAAATACTCTTCAGATCTTGGGGGACGCTCGTGATCCTCAGCTAACCACCTGAAAATGAATGAACACTCCGGTCAAGGGTGCCGGAATTAGCACTCCGACGGATAAGTCAGTATATACTCTCTTGATTACTTATATCTTATATTAAGTATACTAATTCTCGCATACCTTTCTCTGACTGATGATCCAGTATTTATATTATTCTCTTTGGGCCCTAGGGTCAGGCCCATCCTCGATCCTTTACATATACTTCTACTCGGCCTTTGTTCCACTAGTTGGAATGTCGATTATTTTATTCGGCTCTTCAATTGACTAGGATCAATGCCGAATAAATATTATGTCCCGAACTAGACTCGTCCATTCGTCCCTATTGATCCAATGAAATTCGGCTCCCACAAAATTATTTACTAAATAATATCAATATTAAACATATCTTTAATAGTTTAATTTTTTTTGGGCTCGATTAAATAAAAATTAATTTTATTTTTTAAAAAATTAAATAAATTTATTTTTTAAAAATTAAATAAATAAAATATCAATAAAAATTTGTGTTATTTTTTAAAATAAAATTTTAAATAAATTTATTTTAAGAAATAATAATTATTAAACAAAACATCAATAAAAGTTTAAAATAAAACATCTATAAAAATTTATTTTAAAATATTAAATAAATAAAACATCAGTAAAAATTAAATAAAATTATTTTATTTTTAAATTGAGACATTTTTTTTTATTTTATTTTATTAAATATAATACATAATTAAATCAAATACTTGGAGGGCAAATATGTCATTTTACCATTTAATCATGTGGGATAGTTATCATATCAGTTCTATGTGATAGTTATCCCATCAATAATCTCACTTATGCAGGATTGATAGTCCAACAGGACTTCTAATCTAGCCTACGAATTTTTAACCGAACGATGAATTCCATGATCTAATAGACATGGTGTCCAATCTCCCCTTCAATCCCTCCAAACAAGCACACCCTTTATGGGTGTTTATTTCTAACCACACAACCAAATAGGGAACTCAACTGGAAAGCATCAGCAGAACAGATTAAGCCCAACAACCTGTAAGAAGAAGATGAGAATTCGGCAGTGGTTCGTCCACCTGGGGGCACTCCGATGATTAAGTCAGTAAAAATTATCTCACAAATAGCAAATTGTACTCAAAACTCACAAGAAAGAACTTACCTCAGACCCACGAGGGTGCCTTGCTTTTATAACTAGCAATGACTTGATCCCTTTAGAAGTCTCACTTCAATGGACTCAGACTCAATACTCATCCTGGACCCTCAGCTAGATAGGAATAAACTCTCCTTGAGCCTTATTCTTATCCAGACAGAGATTCTCTTATGTTCTAACTCTCGTCCCTTATCTACTTATCTCAGATTCCAGCATCTCTGCAGATAACCTCGGCCTAACCGAGATCATCTCAGCAAGCATGACCAGGCCACATGGCACCTCGATTGAAACTTCGACGCCACCTTAGCCACGTACGGTCACTCGCAAGATAGTTCCCCACAACTGCCCCATAGGTTCTATTACCTCAGCAATCTGAGGCGATGGAACCTACATCATTTGCCCACATAACGTATTGGCTAAAAATTCATTCATTACTCTGACTGAGATCATGACTCGTCAGCTTCAAGTAACCAAGACTTAGCTGTCCACTTTATTAAGGATCAAGCATCACGAACCAAGTTCTCCAAGTATTTTCCCCGAGGTTGCCCCTCTAGCCGAGGTTATTGCCCCATTATTTCAAGAATTTCAAGAGTTCCAACTTTGCATGAGCTGTCACGCACAGTCATTTCAACCGTTTCCTCCACGTGTCATATCCCCACTGGCTCGTACCTGGCACACGCCGTCAAGTCACATCGATTCTGCCCACATCGCCTGACAGGCACGTCGCCCAAGGCTAATTCATTATGGTTTGTCACCTTTCATATTTTTGACAAAATTCCCTCTATCTCTCTTTGCCTCTTCACTTCTCATTCTCGTATTCTCTCTCTGCTCCAACTTTCTCTCCCTAAAGTCCCCAAACCTCCATTTTCAAGAGCAAGGATCCTTTAGAGTAATCCTCTAGAGTGATCTCCTAAAGTACTTAATCCGACGGCTGAGAATAAAACTCACCAAAACGACGTCGTTTTGGTGAGTATTTTGAAAAAAAAAATAAAAAAATAAAAACAAAATAATCAGATTCAGGGATTTCAAAATTCCCCCCATATGGCTGAAGAACTATATAGACGGCGAGAGTGCGAAGGAGTTCGGAGGATGACAAGACGAGGGACGAAGGAGGACGAGACGGTGGACGAACAGCAGCGGAGGCAGACGAACCACAACGGAGGACGAACAGGAGCCTGCGACAGCGAATCTGAGGTAAACCTGAAATTGCAAAGTTAGGGTTTACGTTTGGCTTCAATTTTTGTAGAAATTTGTCGATTGGGAGTGTTTGGGGTTGGATTTTGTTTGCTATTTGTGTTAGGGTTTGGGATTTGGCTTTAATTTGTGATATGTTAGGCTTTAGGATTTGCCTTTATACCTGTGATTAAGAATGAACTTTGTGTTCACATTCTGCACACTGTGTATGTTGAAAAATTGAAATTTAAATGACTTCTCAATTTATACCTAGGATTTGCCTTTATACCTGGGATTTGGCTTCAATTTCATTACAAGGACACTAGAGTCCCCTTTTTCTTTTTCTTTTTTTGTCCGTAACTTTGGACCAATTTTATTTCCTCTAGGTGGTTTTCAACTTATTTTCCCAAAACCCAGATGGTTTCTTGAAGTCGTGTTTTGGATTTGAAGTTGTGCTTTCAAAAACGATTTCATTGAGCTCTATAATTAGTTAATTGAAGTTGTATTTTGAAAGCTCATGTTTTGAAAAAAAACCAAAACACCCCCTTAGATTTGAGAAAATAAGTTATTAAAGGATATGTTCTTAGAATATAAGATGAAAAACCACTCAAGTTTGTTAAAAAAAGACATGTATTTTGATGACAAGATGATGAATTTTATAGAGATGATTGGCATTTTCATTGGAAAAGCATTGTTCAACTGGTATTACCAAAACCAAACTAATACCACCAAAGTTATTTGTTTTTTAATCTTAAATTTGTGAATGAAAAAAGTAAAGAAAATATATATAAATAATTAAAGAAGCTTTTTATTCTTTTTTCTATTTTCAATTTTCTTTTCCTTTTTCCCTCCCTCTACAAGCCTAACATCCTAAGTATTGTTCTACACCCAAACATAAAATAAAATTAAAGATGAAAACAAGTAAAGGTAATGGACAGATTAAACATTGCAAAAGCATATTGCTTTCTACACTAACAAAGGTAGATTGATAGTTACAAAATTACACTTAGGAAGAATAATTGTTAGAAGCACAGATCCTGAAGAGAACAATTACAAAGGCATCTCTGTAGGACTCTTCAGAAAAGATAAACACTTCCAATGAAACCTGCACTGAGAGGACAATGAAGATTGCTTAATGAGAAGCTGAACCGAGGCTGCAATCAAAAGCACAAACCCAAAAACACAAAATCATGATGTATTCATTAAACTTCACAGCCCTTCTTCAAGCAACCTTGGCATCATAATCTGATTCTTATTTACAGGATTCGTAGTGTTTGTTTCCTTTCTTTCTTATTTACAGTAGAGTATAGTTGAAAAATCATGATGTCTTCTACTAATAGGTAAAACAGCTTAAGAGATAAAAAAAAAATAGGAAGAACGTCATCTTCTACTAATCGGTAGTTGAATCTGTTGATATTTTTTATGCAGATAAACAAATGGCTTCATCTTCTAATAATAATACGAACTTAAGATTAAAGCCAAGGTTTTGTAATTGTGGAAGAACAGCTTCCATGCATATTGTACGAACCAATGCGAATGGAAATGAAGGACGTGTCTATTTTGTTTGCCCAAGAAAATATGTAAGTACCTGTTATATAAATGAATCTGTTACTTTTTACAAATTTCATTTGTCCTTTATTGATTAACTGATTCTTGTCCATTGTAGACTGCGAACGACCACTGCAATTACTTCAGGTGGTTCGCATATGATGACGACAACGACGACGACATTACCTCATCAACTTCAACCAATGCTGGACCTCGGACAGATTCAAGAGCAGAAGAAATTAATGATCTAAGGAGAAGGCTTGGTGACCATGATAGAAGGCTTTAAAGGATGGAGAAGATTTTCAAGGCAATGACTTATGTCATTGTATTTTGTGTATTTTTGTACTTTATCATGTAAATGACTCAGTTGTTAGGTTTTCGAACATGCTATGAATGTAATCTACTTTTCTACTTGTTTTGTAATTTTTTTTTGGTGCTTAAAAATCTGATGGCTTGCAAAAACAAGTGTATAACAGGTTTGTTTGAGATGGAATGTGTTGAATGAACAGTTTGTGAAATCTATTGAATTATGTTGGTTGTTTAACAGTGTGTATTATATGTGATGGTTTGAAAAAAAATAGGTATATTGATTAACAATGTGTTGAATGAACAGGTGCTTAATAGTGTATTTTTTTGGACAATGGTTGAACATGTTGAATTGAAATGTGTTCAATGAACAGGTTGAACAGGTTGAAGGTGTATAATAGGTTTCTTTGAGATGAAATGTGTTGAATGAACAGTGGGTATTGATTATGAACAGTGTATGAAATCTGTTGAATTATGTTGGTTGCTTAACAGTGTGTATTATATGTGATGGTTTTAAAATGTTGTATGAAATGTTCAATGCTGTATAACAGGTTTCTGAAATTCAAGTTGTTCATGAAATGGTTCTATATTCAACCCTTTGCATGAAATGGTTTGTCTTGAGCCAGAGGGTGCAGAAAACTTCAAAACAAACTATCAGCTTGGGCATTTATCAGAGTACCTTTGTAGACACCCTATTTTTGACCGACCTTAAGACTCAGACGTCACCAACTGAGTGCTCGGTGATGTCGCATATTGTGCTCGTTCTGAGGTTGCAAAGTCTCGGCTGAGAGCCTTGCCTTTAGGCTTCGGAACCTTTTCGTGCCTTGTCTCGGTTTGTGAACTAGGTCCTGTTCTCTCTGTTTTCTCTTCCTGAAGGGAGAGAGAGGTCTCGTAGACCATCTCTCAGTGGCCGTAGGCTACGTTTAGTGATCGTAGGCCATTTTTCCCATTTGGAGACCAGTTTCTGATTTTCGGAGCCGTCGGCCGTGTGCCTCGGTTCGGGACCGCTTAACTACCTCTGTTTGCTCTGATTTTTGGCACACACCATGTTTCCTCTCCTTAGAGGGACACCGTGGCCCAGGAGACCACCTTCG
Organism: Camellia sinensis; assembly: GCF_004153795.1. Lineage (NCBI taxonomy): Eukaryota > Viridiplantae > Streptophyta > Magnoliopsida > Ericales > Theaceae > Camellia > Camellia sinensis. Next base: position 690,635 of record NW_021027689.1, read on the forward strand.
TGGTCGCACACCACTTTCGATGCTTAATAGTCAGTTTTTTGGGCCCCCGGCTGCGCGTTTTGGCCCCCGAACCTTCGTTTCGCATCGGTGTGGGTTCATTTTTGGCATGGACCCTAGTTTCATTGTTAGGAAGGTGGTAGTAGGGTGGTGACCACCTTTTCTTCTTGGAGACCACCTTTCTCCGATCGGCCGATTTTTCTTGACAGGTAAGTGGTCTCCCTCACTTTTGAGCCACAATTTCTGGTCTCCCATACCACCATTGAGTTGCATTCACCTGGGAGACCACAAATATGGGTAGGCCGACCACTTTTTCAGCTTGACCCTTTTGAACCTGGTCGGCCGACCAAGCCTTCTGCTTTTTGGTCTCCCTGAATGCAATCCAGTTGTGCCAGCTGGGAGGCATTTGCTCCATCCTCCGAGGTTTGACCCTCTTGTTTTGGCTTCTTAAAGAAACTTGGTCCTTTACTCTTAGCTTCTAAGAGAAGCTTGACCTTTTGTTTAACTTCTTGAGGAAGCTTGACCCCTTTGGTCTAGCTTCCTCAAGAAGCTTGACCCTTTTGGTTTAGCTTCCTTTAGAAGCTTGGCCCCTTTGCTCCAAGCTTCTAAGAGAAGCCTTGGACCTCTTCTTCTATAAGAGAGACCCTCCTCTCCACTTGCAAGGGTTGAGATTTTTGTATCTAAAGCTTATACAACTCTCTCCCTTTATCTCTCTATATTGCCTTCAAAAAGTCCCTTGTTCTTGCACCATTGCCCTACACCTCCAAGCACAACACCTCCACCATCACTCTAAGCACCTTGGAGCTATTTTTCAGAGGTTGAAAGCTTGCTACATTGGTCCAGAAGCTGCTGGTTCTCTTCTCTACAAGAGTAACACTTGTTTCCCTCTTTTTGACACTATTTTGCTTCATAGCTTAGCTCTATTTGCAAGCATTTTTGGGCTTCATCATAAACTGAAAAAAGTCTTGTTTTGATCTTCTAAACATGTTTTTTAAGACCATTTTCATGTTGGGGGTGATCTACCCCCTTGCATGCTTCATTTCTCTTTGTTTTGAGCCATGCATTAGGGCCTTTGTGTTGACCTTTTTTGGCCTTTTTGACCACTGAAATCTAGTGGATTTTTAGTGGTTATTATATGTTTTTGAGCATCAAAATCAGAGAGGGGTGACCCTCTCACCCCTTGTTTTGTTTACTAGCTTTGTTGGCCTTACAAAGGAGCCCCTATTTGCATGTTTCAAAGCCATGTTTCAGACCACTTTTTGTGAGTTTTGTGACCTGCATAGGCTCTATCCAGAGCCCTTTTTGCCATGTTGAATGTCTATTATGTATGTGTAGAGTAATCCTCTTCAAGGCCTTCCAAAGGAGCCTTTACTTGCATGCTTCCTAGACTCATTTCAGGCCCTTTTTAGTGAGTTTTAGGGCCCTCATAACCTCAATCCATAGGTAGTTTTGCCATTTTGTGTGTCCATCATACATGTGTAGAACAACCCTCTCATTGGCCTTTCAAAGGAACACTTCATTCTAACATGTGTTGACTGAGTTTCAGTGGGTTTTTTGTCATATTTTGGTATGCCATGTTTCTATTTTTGGTTGGTTTGGTGGCCCCTCATGTGCTTCATATACATGTAGTGTAAACCATGCTTACTAGCCTATGTTACATGTTGTTTTGGCCCTTCATGTTAGCACTTTTTGGCCATGCCTTAAACTAATTTTGTGCATGTTTTGGACTGCCTTAACTTTGTTTTTGGGTCTCATGGTCTAATGATGCTTGTTTTGCATGCTTGTAGTTCAATATCCATGCCTAGCTTTGAGATTTGAGGTCTATTGCATGCATATACTGAGGTGTTTTCATGCTTTGGGGTCATTATACATCATATTTCAGAGCATATATGAATGTCATGTTCCCATGATTTCCACTCTTTAAATGTGTTTGAGAGTTGTGCATAAATGCCTCGTTTTTGGACCATTGCATGAGGTTCGTTTCTTTGCATGTTGAGTCATCATTTTGGGCCATTTTTCCATTGTTTCAGACCTGCCTAGGGTCTATTTGGGGCTGGTTTTGCCATTTATACATTGCTTTGTGTACCTCTAGTGTAACCCGCTTCACTAGTTTCGGTATTCGAGCCATCTTGCATGCATTGTGTGACATATTTGCATGATTTGGGACCATTATACATTATGTTTCAGAGTTGGAAAATGTGTGTTTGCATGCCATACTTCATCCTTTGCCATGCTTAGTTAGAGTTGCATGTTGTGCCTTAGGATCGGTCCTTTGCATCCATGCATGTTTGCATGTATTTCAGTTGTCTCATTTCCATCATATGGCCACTGATGTGAGTGTGGCTGAGGTCCACTCGTATTGGTGTAAGTCTATCTTGCATTTGTATATGTCATTTAGTACGTACATTGTGTATGCCATTTTAGCCAATAGCATTGCGTATGTTACGTTGCATGTTAGTCGCATTGTGTATGCCATCTCATTGCTTTGTGTTTGGAGTAGGGTTTAGTCCGAACACGGGAAACGAGGGATGTTTCGTACTCCGAGTGACGAAACGTGCTTCGATTCTCGGTCGCCGACACTCTTGACTGTCCATGATGGAGTTATTGGCTTTACTTGCTTATATGTGCATTCATTTCTCATCGAGTCGTGCAATTCGACTTCTCGGCCATCATGCATCGAGATGCGTGATTGGTGGCACGAGGATCGAGGACTACACTCTCTTGAGCTTGTGCAAGGACGGGGAGAGTGGTCATGCATACATTTGTTGAAAATACATTGCCTTTTCTCTCTCTTGCCTTTGTTGCAGAAAAACCAGAAACCAGAGGTGGAAACTGGTCAGCCGACCAGATTTTCTGGCAGACCGACCACCCCCTTTGGTCTCCACTACAAAGGGTGGTCGGCAGGTGGTCTCCCATGCCAATAATTGGTCGGTGGCCTTCCCAAGGTGGAGTTTCAGCCTTCTAGAGCTTGTGCAAGTTTCTGAGATCAATTGCAAACAAAGGCGAGGCAAGGCGTCGCGATGAAATTTCCCGACGAGGCGACCCGAGTATGCATGCATCCTTCATCATTCGGAACAGAGCTGAGGCAGTCCATTACATGTAGCATAGCATGCTAGGTTACCTTGCTTACCTAATTCATTTGTTAAGTAATTAGTATTGTGTAATAATTCGTTATTTATTTTTGTTGTGTAATATTCTTTCAGACCCTCCGAGAGAGGGCCAATTATTGTAATAAGTGTGCATGTGTGTGATGTATGTCTTCCAACCCCATGTCTTTCTCCCTTTTATTTACTAGCTTATGATGCTTAGTTTAGGGCATGTTTCAATTAGCATACTTATGATAGCATGTTTGCATTCATTCATCTGTCTTGCATGCACCGAGCTCGGCGCATCATACTAACTGTATTGTATTCCAATTCCAAGTTGAATATGTGCATCAATTGTTGCATTTCACATGCCATCTTTAGAATAGCCGGGCCTATTGTAGTTACATTCTTGCATGTGTTACATTAAGCATTTCAGCATAGTTAGGATCATGCATGGATTTCTAACATAGCTTCTGTTTTGGCTTGGAGTACGTGGTAAGTGTTTATGCTTTAGCATCCTTGCATGTGTGTGAGTGACTACCATGATAGCATGCTTACCATGAGGCTATGTGCTTATGTGATATACCTGCCTGAATGCCTGTGGGTGAAGGTTGGATTATCTGAATTGGAATAATGCATTGACTGTGAGTTTTAAGCCCACTTGAGAGTGGCAAACCATCACGTTTTCTAAGCCCACCCGGGCTGGCAAATCCACGTCTTAGCCTACTTGCGGGTAGCACCATCAAACCATTTTCAAAATAAACAAACATGAAATGTGTTGTTCCAATTCAAGCAATCCAGTCTATACTTGTATGTTGTGCGCATCACGTAGTAAATCTAGGCTAATAACCGGAATAAGAATGCATAATGTTTTCAAAACTCGATATCATGGTTAGTAGAGCCCGATCTTTGATCGGGCGAGCAGGGGTGCTCCCGAAGTGACCTTCCCCAATCGTACCCAAGTTCCCGAGCCGAGGCAACTTTGGTGATGACGAACACATGGCCTTCGGCACAAGTCAGGGTTTCCTAAATTTCCCCAAAATAAAATATTTAGGTGACAACTCTGTATCTGGCATAGTAGTCCATATTTGATACTTCTTTCTAAAAATCTATTTTCCAAAACGATTTGCCAGATTTGGACTCTTTGATGATTCATTGGTCTTGCATTGCACTCTGCGAGATTAGATACAGGACCGTGACATTGAGTCATGAACTGTAGTGAGCCCAACGAACAAAACGGGATTTCCCTCCCGGGACGTTCGGGGACGTCTACAACCTGCAATGTGATTCTCATTTTGCAAGTTTCCCTTGTAATGATACGGTTTCCTTTGCAACATTTTATCAAAATTCTGCAACAGTTTATCAAAATTCTACAAAAAATTCTGCGAAAAATTTTGCAAACAGAGATACTGCAACTTGAACAAAAAAATGAGCAACATTTTAACTCTATTTCAACAAATTTTCAGCAACAATTTCAGCAACATTGCATCAACTGTTCAACAACATTTCCGCATTATTCAAGCAACATTTGAACCCAAATTTGAGCAAGATTTCAACCAAAGTTTCAGCAACATTTGAACAGAAATTTCAACAAAAATTAAGCAAAAATTAATCAAAATTTCATCAACATTTGAACAGAAATTTTAGCAAAATTTAAGCAACAATTGAACCCAAATTTCAGCAACATTTTAGGGATGGTATCAGCAAATTTTTAGCAACAGTTTCATGAAAGGTTTTCAATATTACATACCCAACAAAAAATTCACAAAAAATCGCAAAACAAAATAACGCTAAGATGTTGACGTGTGATCCACATCCCCATGCCCACGGCCACGGCCACGACCACAACCATAGTACCTACAAAAAAAATAAAATAATATTACATCAAATGAACCATAAAATAAAATGGAACTTTAAATGAATGAATGACAAAATAAAACAGAAAAGGTGAAAAATAAATTACTTCACTACATGCGGGACTATTTGAAGCTTGCAAGTGATAACTACTTGCATTGTTAAGCAATGCTTGATAGGTTCCATGGACGGAATACATCGATGGCATTGAAAAATGCATATTGTGATGAAGAAAACTTGGCTACAACAATAACAAACACATATCAATTTAAAATGATAATAGTCACCTAGAAATCCCTACTAAAACTTTTTATTAAACTAACTTACATCATAGGCGGGATACATAAATTGAGACGAAGAAGCTCTAACTTGAGGAACACTCGGCGAGAATGAAGGAAGTTGAGGAGCACTTGAAAATAAAGGAGCCGACTGAGGAAATAAGGGAGGTGCTTTAGGAGCACTTGCCGAAAATAAAGGAGGAGTTTAAGGAGTAACAAACATGGAAGTTTGAGAAGCATTATGTGAACTTGTTTTATTTTTGTTTGCCAACGCAAGCTCCAAACCACCTTTTGTCCACCTTCGTCCCTTGCTAGTGCACTCTCTTCTCTTGAGTCCTTTTGCTTGAACTACATTTTTATCCGCTACACTATCCACTTCAAAGCTTTCGGGGCATGTGTTGGGAGGGCTTTCTTGTTGAATAGTATCTGAACAAGGCATATTGAATTTTGCGCTTAACATGGTTTCAATGTCTGCAATTAATTCATCCGCTTTCTCGACCGTCAAATTATATGTTTCCTCACTTTCAAAAGCTCTACACGCTACTGATCTGAATATTGCCATCAATGACCTATAACGTGAAGCTTGATGCAATCTTACATCAACCTGAATATCATGCCCACATCTGTCTTTCACATTTTCAGATCTTGCTTTTTTAGTCCATCTCTTCAGAATATATTGTGAAGGAATCTCTTTGAATTTGAGTCTTTCTCTAAGGATCTTCAAGCAATGACTACACAAAATGCCCTTCATTTCAAACTTCCTACAATTGCAAGTGACTGAATCATCACATTCCTGCCTCACATTCCTCACCTTTATACCATCACTGTCAAGAACCGTATAAACGGTACTCTCACCATCATTTTCAATTTCTTCAATGTTTACTTCAAGGGACTTGACATACTCATCCTGAAATTCTTCAAAAATTTTATTTGTGTAAACATCGGCAGCTTGCTCCGTAATCTTCACTTTAATATTCACCCTTGGCAACTTTTGGCATAGAGTATATTCGGCTTGTAACTCTTTGTACCTCTTCTCAGACAGAACTCGATCAAAATGCATGAAAAATTGCATTAAGTTATGATTAGACTGAATGAAATCCTTCAAGAAAGCATTAAAGGATTCACTAAGTTGGGTGCTACTCATGCCCGCACCCCATGCATTTCTAACATATGGCCAACCCCATTTTTCCTTGACCCCAAATGTTAACTTCAGCCCATGGTTATCTCTTACTTCATACTTGTCAAGCATTTCCTCCCATTTTAACGTAAACTCTTCCTCATCCTCAATGTTATACATAAACGTGGATAAAACACTCTTCATCCGCTTATCCTTCATTTCCTTACCCTTGAAGATAGAATTTGCATGCCTTAATGCATTTTGCATCAAATGCCAAGTGCAAAGGCGGTGGGTTGTGTTAGGCACGACAATAGGTATGGCGTTAGCCATTGCAGCATCCTGATCCATAAAAATTATTTTTGGAGCCTTACTTGACATTGTCTCCAAGAATCTTGTAAAAATCCATACAAAAGAATCAGAGGTCTCATCATACATCAAAGCTGCACCAAATATCACAATTTCCCTATGATGGTTAAATCTAACAAAAGACACAAATGGTCTATGTGCACTATTTAACTTGTAAGTAGTGTCGAAAGTCACAACATCACCCAATTGCCCATAATCCATGATCATCTGAGCATCGGTCCAAAATATGTTTGTAATCTGCTTCTCGTTATCTAATTGGACCGAGTAAAAAAAAGATAGATTCTCCAATGATTTGTCACGAAAATATTGCAAAATGCTACCTGCCTCCCCATAATGCTAAACTGTTTTGCCTCTTCATTCTCAAATAATTTTTTTGGTCCAGTTTTGTGAACCCAAGTGACTCCCTTCCACCAACTTCATTACTCATGAGCTCAAATGCAGCATTAAGACAGATTCCAGATTTTTCGGCTAAATCTATTTCGATTGCCTGTGATGCAGATATCTTCCTTTAGGATGGTAACATATGCGTACATTCTGTTGGTACAAAGATATGATTATGTGGTTCAACAAAATCACTAACAAAATTTTTTTGCATATTTCTATCCCACTTAATGAGAAGTTGGGCTTGACAACCAGTCCTCACTTCATGCCTAGGATTTTTTGTTAATGGACCTCGCTTGTCGACAACCTAAAATCCCTCCTTATTACAAACAAATTGCCTTGAAGTGATTTGCCCCTCTTTGCTCTTGTTTACATAACCCCTTCTAATACTAAAGCCCAACCTTCCTCCATAAGTATTATAGAAATCATATGCTTCTTGTTCTGTATCAAATGTCATGCGAACTCTAGGCTGCCAATCACGCTCACCCCCATTATTCTCATGATTGTTAGGTTCCATATCAATGTGCCAAGTCACTTAAAAAATAAAGAAGTGCTCAATCTTAGCAAAAAAAACTGTAAATTATGTTTGCAAAATAATACAAACTGAATAAGATAATCAACGAATAACAGAAATTAGATAATCAAGGCAAACAAAAAAAAAAGTAGAAATTAACAACAACCAAATGCCAAGTGCAATATGCTATCTTTGTGGTTAGAGTTCCAGTAATAAACTTTATTTCAGGAGGGTCAAACTTTATATTCATATTTTTCAAATGATTCTCAACAATGAAGTCAATCAAGCCTTCAAAAGACACCGCCACTCAATTTCTATTTAAATTGGACAAAAAGTCTAATAAGCATTATCTGTGGACTCCACTTTGAAACGAAATGCCATTTGTAGTAACAAGACAATTTAACAGCTACAAGCCCATAAACATCATTTAACAAGTCAATATGAATTATCAACACATTTAAACATCACATATTAATCATTTCACCAACTCAAATTTTCATGTTGTTACGTGTTGTGCATCAATATGAAATAAGATAGGTTTAGTTATATAAAAATAAAAATAAAAATAAAAAAACTAGAGATATATCAGTTATAATTTATATGAATGGAAACATAGCTGATGGTCTAAGCTAGCTCTGATTGATAATGTGAAATGCAGAAAATATAAAATTAGAAGCAGTTGTCATGACTGTTAATGCCAGAATTTGGGACATGTGCAAGACTCAACCAGGATTTCTAAACCTGATGAGATGAACTAAAAGAGGTAAGTCAATACCTAAAAATCAATGACCCAGAATATAGTCAAGGGAATTCATTCCAGTTTCAAAACTTGTTAATCTTACTCTTGATTCAAATTCCATTTTATTTGACAATCATTTGAACATGTTGATAGTGTTTCCAACTATAAAATTTCAGTAAAAAATTCATCTTTTCCCAACAAAACATAAACTTTAATATATCCCCCATTTTTTTTTAAGGTTGCCTATAATGTGTATATATATATAATGTATAATGTATAATGTATATATATATCTATTATCATAGGGATTGAGCAATATTCAGCACAACACAGATGAGGCAAAAAAAAATTGTGTGGTTGAAAATTCTATATTTCAGGAAGATTCACAATATATATCTATTATTCAAGGCTGTATAATGTATATATATATATATAATATAATCACCTATATTTTCTTTAATCGATTGGAGCAGGGGCGACGGCCACGACAGTGGCAAGACAGTGGCGACAGCAGGACGGCGGCGACGGCGACGGTGGGGCGACGGGATGCTCTTCGCGACGGCTAACTCTTCTTCGCTCTCTCGTTCTTTCTTTGCTTCTTCCCACCGTCTGTATAGCTCTTCGCGTTCTTCAGCCATATGGGGGGAATTTTGAAATCCCTGAATCTGATTTTTTTTTTTTTTTTTCAAAATACTCACCAAAATGACGTCTTTTTGGTGAGTTTTATTCTCAGCCGTCGGATTAAGTACTTTCGGAGATCACTCTAGAGGATTAAATCTAGAGGATCCTTGCGCCATTTTCAAACCCTTCGAAGCTCTACAACTGCTTTATTTGTCCCCTTCGGCAAGTTCCTCGTTGTTTGTTTCCAGTCATCACTGTCGTTTGACTTCGGCAAACCTCACTTCTGTTTCTTCGACTTCAATCAATAAGTCCCTAATTACTTCCTTCTATTTTCAATTCTTTACTGCTTCATTTATCCCCTATGTTTTTTAAGGTTGCATATAATGTGTATATATATATAATGTATAATGTATAATGTATATATATATATATCTATTATCACAGGGATTGAGCAATATTCAGCACAACACAGATGAGGCAAAAAAAAATTGTGTGGTTGAAAATTCTATATTTCAGGAAGATTCACAATATATATCTATTATTCAAGGCTGTATAATGTATATATATATATATAATATAATCACCTATATTTTCTTTAATCGATTGGAGCAGGGGCGACGGCCACGGCAGCGGCAAGACAGTGGCGACAGCAGGACGGCGGCGACGGCGACGGTGGGGCGACGGGATGCTCTTCGCGACGGCCAACTCTTCTTCGCTCTCTCGTTCTTTCTTTGCTTCTTCCCACCGTCTGTATAGCTCTTCGCGTTCTTCAGCCATATGGGGGGAATTTTGAAATCCCTGAATCTGATTTTTTTTTTTTTTTTTCAAAATACTCACCAAAATGACGTCTTTTTGGTGAGTTTTATTCTCAGCCGTCGGATTAAGTACTTTCGGAGATCACTCTAGAGGATTAACTCTAGAGGATCCTTGCGCCATTTTCAAACCCTTCGAAGCTCTACAACTGCTTCATTTGTCCCCTTCGGCAAGTTCCTCGTTGTTTGTTTCCAGTCATCACTGTCGTTTGACTTCGGCAAACCTCACTTCTGTTTCTTCGACTTCAATCAATAAGTCCCTAATTACTTCCTTCTATTTTCAATTCTTTACTGCTTCATTTATCCCCTATGTTTTTTAAGGTTGCATATAATGTGTATATATATATAATGTATGATGTGTATATATATATCTATTATCACAGGGATTGAGCAATATTCAGCACAACACAGATGAGGCAAAAAAAAATTGTGTGGTTGAAATTTCTATATTTTAGCAAGATTCAGCAATATATATCTATTATTCAAGGCTGTATAATGTATATATATATATATATATAATCACCTATATTTTCTTCAATCAGTTGGAGCAGGGGCAACGGCCACGGCAGCGGCAGGACGGCGGCGACAGCGGGCGACGGCGACGATGGGGCGACGGGATGCTCTTCGCGACGGCCAACTCTTCTTCGCTCTCTCGTTCTTTCTTTGCTTCTTCCCACCGTCTGTATAGCTCTTCGCGTTCTTCAACCATATGGGGGGAATTTTGAAATCCCTGAATCTGATTTTTTTTTTTTTTTTTCAAAATACTCACCAAAATGACGTCTTTTTGGTGAGTTTTATTCTCAGCCGTCGGATTAAGTACTTTAGGAGATCACTCAAGAGGATTAACTCTAGAGGATCCTTGTGCCATTTTCAAACCCTTTGAAGCTCTACAACTGCTTCATTTGTCCCCTTCGGCGAGTTCCTCGTTGTTTGTTTCCAATCATCACTGTCGTTTGACTTCGGCGAACCTCATTTCCGTTTCTTCGACTTCAATCAATAAGTCCCTAATTACTTCCTTCTATTTTCAATTTTTTACTGTTCTCTTAATATGTTTCTTTTTCAAATTTGCCACATGTCTACACTGTATCTGTAGCCATTGAATCTATATTCATAGTTGGACTCTGTTTTTCTTCATTTTTCATGTTTAGGACATTATGAATCAATTTTTGTTCTTGGATCTGTTTTGTGCTTCGAAGTTCGTCATTGTATTTCTAGAGTGTCAATTGTATTGCTTGTGGTTATTGCACATTTGCACACACCTACTCAATGTTCATGAATTTTGTTATTCTATGTATGCAAATCTGTTTTCTTGTTCTCCGTTTCTTTTTCGTGATTCTGAACCATACTCCCCTTTGTTTGCTTTGAGCATTTTCTAGATTCTTGCCTTCGATTCTTGTTTCTGTAGTCCTAGGCTTGGGATTTTCTTAGAACCTTGTTCTTTAGGAAAACTAAAACAAGAACCCTATCCAGGCCACCAAAAACCCTTCCTTAGTTGTTAGCCAAGATCTTTAAACCATTACTAAGCCTCTCACCAAAAATCTGTTATCGAACCTCCCCTAGTCAAGATAATGGGCATGTTCAGGTGGAGGGTGAATACCCTGACCAAACTAGAATACTTTCACTAGGAATTCTCCATCCCAGCCGATGTCCACCTTAGGATGGTGGGCAAGGAGGACTCCATAATGCCTGGAAAGGATTACATGCCTTTCCCAATAGTTTCTATCATTGAGGGCAAAATCAAGTTCCCCGTTGACATCCTCTTTAGGGAGGTCCTCCATTTCTACAAGCTCAATCCCATGCAACTAGCCGAGAACACCTTTAGGGTCATCAATGGCATTGTCGAGTTGGTACGTTGGCAAAACACCAAAATAACCCTGTCTGAGATCTAGTACTGCTACACCATGTGTGGCCTTAAGACCAAAAATGGTTATACATACTACCTCAAGCCTAGAACCACTATGTTCAAGTTAATAGCCGACATTCTAGACTCCAATAAGGGCACGGGAGATGTCTATTTGATTGTCTCAAGACTTTGCACCAGACGATAAGCTCCACATTTTCCCATTGCACCGTGGAATCTTTAGGAATGATATGAGTAATGACTATAGTCTGCCAAAGCCCTTTTCTATTCCACTCCTGGCAATTTTTCTGTTATCTGTTCTAATGTTTTCTTTTTGTCCCTGCAGCGCTTCCTCGCCAGTCTTACATGCCGAGCAAAGATTTGGTTCACTTTCTCAGCTTGCCAATCGAAGCACGCAAGGCTCCAATCCTTCTTAACTACATATCGACGTACAGGAGCCCTCTGCTCAACGTCCCCAAACAAAGAAAGACTCCTATCTGCCATAACTCCGCCAACTACCTCATCAGCAAGGCCAAACTAGGCCTCCACATCCTATCGAGCAGAACAACCATCCACTTCTGCCCCCCAATTTATTCCTTCATCCCAATGCTAGCGCCGACGCCGAGCTCCTTTGAATGCTCTAACCGGAAGAACTCGCAGTCACAGACGCCGAAGTTCAGTTTCCTTGGCCATAGACCCCTCCAACCCTTCTATTGCCTTGCCAGTGATTTATTTCGATATTGAAGTAACTGTTGCCACAACTACCGAGGATATAGGCTGACAAAAGGTGGCAGCGGAGGACCTTCTTACCGATATTCTTAGCATAGTCACTATCTAGTCCTCTTCTCAATCCTAGCCAAGGCAAAAACCAAAGAGAGTCAAAAAGGTCAAAGCCAAGGCCTCCATTACCCAGATCCGATTTGACTCTGAGAGGACTTAGTACCTATATCAAAACTTGCCAAAGCCGAGAAGTCGCCGACCGAGGCAGAAGCGTCCAACACTCCTTCGCGCAAGAAGCCGAGGTCTGAGAGCACAGAGGGCTAAGTGCTTCTTACTGTCATGAGCCTTGGCCCCCTGCACTCATGGTCAGGGAATAGCCTATGTCAGCCAAAGACAGTGTCATCGATAGTATCCAGGTCGGCGTTGCACTGTCCACAGCCGTTCTACTGCCAATCGATATGCATAGAATGGCTAAGATCATTGAATACGAGAACTTCACGCTCATGATGCAGCACTCTGTTTTGGTAAGTCCTTAACTTAGGTGTTTTTCATTCGGTTTCTTTATCATTGTTTTGAACTCTTTTTTGGTAATAGTGATCTTTGTTGCTTTTGTTGGGCCAAAGTGTCATCATTGTAATTGAACAAGATATCTTCCATGTTAAGCTGATTTGCTTTTTCCTGTGACTTGAATAACCTTCTTTTATGAATGCTAATCTTCCTTTTTTTCTTCTAAGTGTTGTATGATTCCCTCACGTATGCTTGCTTCTTTTCTGTTATGCCTTGCATGTTTTTCCATACTTAGAATTTTTCTGATCTTTCCAAGTCTAACAACTTGGCTCCTCATCTCAGGTCCCTAGATCTCTAATAAATTCACACCTCGAAGTAGAACATTGCAATCACCTTGGATACAAACCTTTACTATTTATCTTGACCAAACAACACTTAAAAATATTTCATCAAAAAATTTTACAAGTGTTGTCTCTTCACTTGTACTTGCTGTCTTCTAGCAAGACTTCTCCATCTCAAGTCTAGCGCCTTGGCTGGGTATCTCAGATAATTACACTTCGGGTGCATAACAGTACCCCCATCTCAGATAGTTCCACCTATCAATGATCTCAGACAATTTCAACTTGAAATTTTAGAAAATTTTACAAGTGTTATGCTCATTCTCACTTCCTGCCCCCTAATGTGAACCTAAGTACCACTTATGTTCACATTATGGATGCATTCCCTGTTGCTGCCACAGTCTGACTGAGATAATTCTGGCCGAGGTTTTCTACCTCGATGTCTTTTGTAATCTGACCAGGTCAAACTTAGTTCAATTCTGCAGTCATGACAAGTCTAAGTTACTCGTCATGTTTCATTCGGAAATATCACCAACTTAGTTCAACTCTACCATCATGGCAAGTCTAAGTTATTCGTCATGTTCACCATGGGAGCATCGTCATAAGACTATTCAGTCCTATCGCACAAGGCTCAACAAGAATTCGAAAAAACAAAATCGAGCTAGCAGTTTATTAATACTTCGACAAATAAAATCTTTACATAAATCTTAAAAGCATAAATTAATGGTAGAAAATTTTTATATTGCTTGTGTTCCAAGGCCTTGGCAACTCCTTGCCATCAGTGTCTTCCAGTTGATATGTGCCATTGCAGGCAATCGAGATGATTCGATACGGCCCTTCCCAGTTTGGGCCAAGTTTGCCCTCATTGGGATCCTTCTTGTTGCCGACAACTTTTCTAAGGACAAGTTCCTCTATCTGAAATTCCCTGGAGTTGACCTTCTTATTGTAGGCCCTAGCAAGCTGCTGCCGGTAATAAGCCCTGGCAAGCTGCCACTGGTATGCCGCCAGCTGAATTGCAACTCTTTCCCTTCTTTCTTCTAGCAGATCTAGATCTTGGGCAAGGGATGCCAATCTCTAATGGGATAACTGCTTGGGTTCTGACTCCACTCCTTGGGTTCTGATTCCAGGGATACCAATCTCTAATGGGATAACTGCTTCAGTGCCATATGCCATGGCAAAGGGAGACTCTCCAGTTGATCTTCTTGGCTTAGTCCGATATGCCTATAAGACATTGGGTAATTCCTCCACCCATTTGCCCTCAATAGCTTCCAACCCTTTCTTGATCCCATCCAAGATGGTTTTTTTGGATGCCTTGGCCTGACCATTACTTTGAGGGAAGCTAGAAGTAGAGTAATAACTCTTAATCTTATACTTTGCACAGAAGTTCTTGATCAACTTACTGTCAAACTGGTGTCATTATCTGCTACTATGGCCCTTGGGATTCCAAATCAAGTAATGATGCTCTTCCAGATAAAATTCTTCACGTCCACATCTCAGATTTTGGCCAAGGGTTCAGCCTCAACCAACTTCGTGAAGTAGTCTGTGGCTGCTAACAAGAACTTTCTTTGTCTAGTTTCCTGTGGCAGTTGGTCGTACTAGGTCCATGCCCCACTAGGCAAACAGCCAAGGACTATGTTCTTTGTCCAGTCACCTGGGGCAATTGCCTAACAAGATCCATGCCCCATTGGGCAAATGACCAAGGATTGGATACTAGATTCAAATTTGTAGCTGGCTGGTGTATCAAAGGTGCAAACCTTAAGCACTTTTCATATTTCCTCACATAAGTTTCAGCATCTTACTATATGTAGGGCCCCTAGTACCCCTAAGATATGGCCCTATGAGCAAGTGACCTACCCCCAACATAGCTTCCACATACTCCTTCATGGATCTCATACAAAAAGTCCTCAACCTAGGATGGATGCACACATCTCAGAAGGGACCTAGTGAAGGACCTTCGATAAAGATGGCCTTCTGCAAACAAGCAAAACCTAGCTGACTTTAACCTGATCTTGTGTGCTTCCTTTCTGTCTGCTGGCAGTCTACCATCTCTGAGGAACACTACTATGGCATCTATCCAGCTTGGACCTATCTCCATGCACATCTCTTCGTACTCGGTTATTAGAGGTTCTATACTTGGGCCTGACAAATAATTAACCATAATTGTCCTTACCTCACCTGACTTCATCGCGCTGGCTAGGTTAGCCAAGGCATTAGCATGGCTATTATCATCTCGGCTAACCTACTGTAGCCGGCAACCTTCAAACAGGGTTAGCAGCCTGACAACCTCCTTGACATAGGCTCTCATTCTCTTATCTTGGGTTGTATACTCATCAGTTGCTTGATTTACAATGAGCTGGGAGTCGCAGAAGACTACCACCTCGTCGGCCTCCATGGCTGCTGCTAGTTTCAGTCCTGCAATCCTCATACTCTGCTTCGTTGTTTGAAGGCTTAAACCACAAACGAATCAACTGCTCAATCATTCATCCATCCGGCAATACCAACACTACTCTTGCCCCCGCTTCCTACTGGTTTGAGCTGCCGTCAATAATTAGTCGAAAGGAGTCTCCGATATAGATATCACAAGGTTTTGGCTTCTCTTTCTTCTTCTGCCCTGTTGGTGTGGGGTTCTTTGGCCCCAGTTGGATCTCTTCTTGTCCTCCTAGACATCCCAAGCTGGGTTCACCGGAGCCCGCCTTGGGATCGCACCTGGGGTGAACTCGGCCACAAAGTCGATCAGAACTTGGCCCTTGATTGCTGTTCTAGGCCTTAATTCCAAGTTGTATTGGCCCAGCACCACTGCCCATTTGGCTACTCTGCCTGTCAGGTCTCCATGCTGCAACAGGGACTTTAGGTGTTGCTCCATCAATACAATAATCTTATGGGCTTGAAAATAGTGGTTCAAGTTTTTTGATACCATTATCAAGGCTAGTGTCAATTTCTGTAGGGGGAGGTATCTAGTCTCGACACTTGCCAAGGTCTTGCTCACGTAGTATACTGCTTTATGCTCTCCTTTCTCTTCTCGGATTACCACTGCACTGCACTTGCCAAGGTCTAGTCTCGACACTTGCCAAGGTCTTGCTCACGTAGTAACAAATCAAGGTCTTTTTCGATACCATTCTTTTGGTACCGGGTTTGACAGCATCGACGGGGTTGTCAAGTATCTTTTCAAGTCGGCTAAAGCGATTTCGCATTCTTCTATTCACAGAAAATCTGTGGCCTTCTTCAGCAAACCCGAAAATAGTTTGCACTTATCTGAACTTTGGCTAGTGAATCTATTCAAGGCCGATGCCCTTCCAGTCAGCATCTGCACTTGCTTGGCTATTGTCGGGCTCTTCAAGTCAAAGATGGCCTTGATCTGATCTAGGCTTGTATCAATGCCCCTCATGGTGACCAAGTATCCTAAGAACTTACCAGATCCAACTCCAAATGCACATTTGGAGGCATTGAGTCGAAGCTGATAAGATCTCAAGATGTCAAAGACTACTTTCAAGTCAGCCAGATGGTTCCCAGGTTCTTTGGTTTTAATAACCATGTCATCTATGTAAACCTCTACTGTCTTCCCAATCAGATGTTTGAACACTTGGTAACCAGTCTTTGGTAGGTCACTCCTGCATTCTTCAACCAGAAAGGCATTACTCTATAACAATAGAGTCTTTTAGGGGTGATGAATGTCGTCTTCTCTTCATCTGGGGTGTACATTGTTATATGGTAGTAGCATCTGTATGCGTCCAAAAAACTCATCCTTACATGCCCTGAAATGGCATCCATTAGTTGATCAATCTTGAGCAGTGGGAAATTGTCCTTGGGGCAAGCCTTATTCAAGCTCGTGAAGTCCACGTAGACCCTCCACTTTCCATTATTCTTCTTCACCACTACTGTATTAGATAACCAGGTGAGATAATTTACCTCTCTGATGGCATGTGCCTCCAGAAGCTTGTCTACTTCTTCCTCAATTGCCTGTACATGTATTAATGCCGACCTTCTAGCTCTCTGTATGACTGGTTTTGCCGACCTATCCACGTTAAGTTTGTGACAGGTGACTTCGGGGCTGATCCCCTACATCTCATAAGTGGTCCAGGAAAACACCTCTATGTTCTTTATCAGAAAAGCCTCCAACTCCTTTTTTTCTTCCTCGGATAAACCAGAGCCAAGAAGAAAAAAGCGTTCATCATCTCCTTCCTGCACCAGAACCTTCTTCAGTGGTTCTTCACTTTTCTCGACAGGTTCTGTGCCAACATCATCCAAGACCTCATGGTCTTCGCTTTCAATTTCTGCACTATCTGCCTCCCTTACATTACCGGTGTACTTCATTGCTACCATGGAGCAATTCTTCGCCTATACTTGGTCCCCTCTTACTTCTTTAATCCTATGATCAGTAGGGAATTGCAACAGTTAGTGCAGTGTACAGGGAACAACCCTCATTGCATGCAACCAAGGTCGTCCCAGAATGATGTTGTACGGGGAGGGAGTATCTATCATAGTGAACTCAAATGTTACCTTTTTACTTCCTGCCTGTACTTCCAGGTTCATAGCTCCCAGAGGCCATATCAGTGTCCTGTTGAATCCTATCATGGGGCTGTCAGACTGTTCTAAATCATTTAGGTGAAAGCTAAGCTATAACATCTGACATACATGATGTCACAAGAACTGCCTTGGCCAATCAATATGCACCTTATATGGCACTCTCCAATCTTCAGAGTTACCACCAAGGCATCGTTGTGCAAATGCTAGACCATATCCAGGTATGCCTCAGCAAAAAATACCATTGGTCCCTGGTATTCATCTATCCTAGGCTTCTTTTGCTGGACCTGATATACGTGCTGTAGGTGCCTGACTCTTTGGGTCTTCCCTCGTACTTCATTCTCATTGACCTTCGAGTGAATTAGATTGATTACCCCAAGTCCATCTGCTTGTTGCAGTGGTGGCAGTGAAGGAGGTGCTGCAGGTGCTTAGGGCAGCCTTGCATGCTCTCCCCTTGTCTTGGCCTCATCTACCAGGTCTCTCAAGTGACCTTGTCTGACCAGATCCTCTAAGGGTGACTTCAGAGCCCTACACCCTTGAGTCAAGTACCCATCCTCATTGTGGTAAGCACAATGCTTTCCAATGCTCCCTCTCATAAACTCGCCAGGGATCTTCTTCGGTGCTCTGTAATATGGATGGTTCCTAATCCTTTTCAGGACTTTATAGATCGAGATCCTGAATATCGTGGTGACTGCATGTGCAACCCTTACCCCTATTTCCCTCCTATTAACTCCATTCCCTTGGGCTCGCTTCGGCGAGCTGTTTCTTCTTTCTTGCTTGGATGTCCCCGCCCCTTGTGTGTCTTCTTCCGCTCAGGCATATTTCTCAATCCGTGCCATGTTCCATGCGTTTCGGAAGGGTTTTGGCGAGTGATTTCTGAAGTGAGCATTTATCATTCAGGTTGTTCTTTAAAGACACGATCGCCAACTCTTGGTTGCAACCCAGAATCTGGTTGTACACCTCGTAATATCTTGAGGCCTTCGCCATTGCTAATCTTCAAAGCCAATAGGGAATCTACCCTCAGTGGCTATGATTTGTTCGTAACCAACCTGGCCACAAACATCTCGGCCAGGCCTTCCCAACTCTTTACAGTTCCTTTTGGCAACTTATGGAACCAATCAGATGCTATCTCCGCAAAGGATGAGGGGAATACCTTGCACAACAGCTGGTCATTCCCGCTCCACAAAGCCATTGAATTTAAATACAAGTTGACATGAAAGTTTGGATCAGCCTTACCATCGTAAAGCTGTAACCTCAGCATGTGGAATCTTTTTAGGGCCTCAAACATATCCAACTCCACCGAGAATGGTGTCCTCGACTTGACGGGGGAAGTGATCTCGGAGTTGAGTCGCATCCTCTAGAGGTCGTCTCTCAAATCCTCCATCATCCGACCAAGAGCTTGGCTATCAATAGATTTCAGCCTCTTTGGCACGCTGCTCCCAGTGTAATTGTGTGTCCGCTGGGACTTTCCCTCGTCCACTGCATCAAAACAAAGGCCCTTTCCTTGGATATGCCGAGATTCTTTGACATAGGTCCCCTTGGTTCGTGGTTTCTTCTGCGACTCATCTCGTACAAACTCTACTCGCCCAACATCCCGTGACAGCCGATGTGAATGCTTTTGTCCCTTGCCATGTTATGGGACTACTGGGATTGTTTTCTGCCCTCCTTTCCGAGCATCAATTTTAGCTGCTGGTGCTGGCGTGTCCTGCAATGGGATTGGTGGTTACATCACGTTATTTTGCATCATGAAGTTGACAACCGACTGTAGGTCTGCCAACTTGTTTACCATTCATTTCACCTCCTTATCCCTCCTCAAGCATCTATCCTTCCATACCTAGAGATCACTTTCATTGTAATATTCATCTCGGCCTCCCTTCTTCAGGACGTCATGCTGTTTGCCAGCGTCTTTTTCCCTGATATTCAATTCTTGGACTCTTTCATTACGGTTTTCCTTCTCGACGTTAGGATCTACATGCTGCTCACTCTCACTGTGGATGTTGTCCCCAATCTTTTCTTCTTGCCTGTTGTTGGCCATCTATTCTGTTTAAGTTCCCATAGACGGCGCCAAATTATGGTCTTGATTTCTGACCACATAACCAAACAAGGAACTCAACTGGAGAGCATCGATAAAATAGGTTAAGCCCAACAACCTATAACAAGAAGATGTGAATTTGGCAGTGGTTCGTCCACCTGGGGGCACTCCAACGATCAAGTCAGTAAAAATTATCTCTCACAGATAGCAACTTGTACTCAAAACTCACAAGAAAGAACTTATCTCAGATCCACGAGGGTACCTTACTTTTATAACTAGCAGTGACCTTTAATCATGTTTTGTTTCATCTTCAATCGTATTTTATTTTGAAATAAAAAGTTCACAATGAGCTACATCATTACGTATGAAAATTATGTATGAATTTTTTGTTTATATAATATTAATTAAAGAAAAATCAAATATAGAAACTAATATAGAAACTGCCCAATCAATTCCATTGTTATTTTTCATACAGAAATCCCAAATTTCACAACTGCAAGCCAACCAGTTGGCGTTGTTGATGTTGTAGAAACCACCACATAGGCACAGACCCACTTATCATTTTCTATTTCTTGCAGTCCCATTTCTTGAATATGTAAGTGTGGTTATGACACCAAAAAAATTTCGAAGTTTCAAATGAGATTTTAGAAGCTAATTTTACACAGTTTAACTATGGGATGGTGGAATTAAAACAACAGGAGAGTTGTAATGGAGATGATGGTGAGCATCCATGGTAGAGATTTTGGTGAGTTGATGGTGGATGTTAATGTGATACAAGGAAGTGGCAGTTATGGATGGAATGGGGTATTTTTTGGGTGGGAAAGAATGAAATGGTGATTGCCCAACAGTTACAGTTGGTGTTGATTCCTATAAATATAATTCAATTAATGTCAGCAAAGCAAAAGTAACAAAGTGAATTCACATGAAGGCGACAAAGCCAACTGCATTCCATTAGGCAAGCGTCGAATGGATCATTAAAACAACCCACAATAGAAATTTGTTCCATGATGGGGTTGCAACAATTGTTTTGTGACAAGAGTGCAGCAATTTCAAACTCAAATCATAGTTACTGTAAATAAGCTTTATAAACATTATTTCATGGAACAAAAGAGTTTTTAAAAGCAAGATTTTAGTTTTAATGATTGCAATCTCTATGAAAGAATACAAGCTCCTCCTCGAGCATGGTTTCAGAAGTTTCATAACAAAACATGTAGTCAGAGGCTTCACGTAGACACTTATTCTCCTGCAAATTGAACAGCAATCATCTACTAATTCAAAATCAGAATTGACACTCCTCAGTCCAATCACCACCCACCATATTACTTTCAGGAGGAAATCAATGGAAACTCCATTGATCATTAAAACTATATAGTAACTTCATCGTCATAAGTCAAAACCTTTTCTCAATGAACTCATAAAAAATCTCATTGCTGCAGCACAATGGGCAGGGGATTACACAATCACATCAAAATAGGACGGATGTTAACAAAATACTAGTATATATCAATAAAAACACAATGCACATCAACTCCAATGGTAAGCTATCCTTGATGCCAAAGTCAAAATTTGGCAACAACTATTTCAAATTCATCTTCAATTGTTAGCTATCTACCATGCCTAATTATAGCAATATCAAACTTAGTGCCAAAATTATAGGCATGGAAGTTTAGCGATTGTCAAAATCGGCAAGAGCTCCTCTCTATCCTTCTTGAGGAAGATGTTAGAGATAAATCTGGAATACTAATCTTATCTCTAGAGATTAATAGAAAAAAGATAGTGCTTAGGATATAGTAGATATCCAAGCAATCCTCTCCCTATCTCTAATGTCGACAAATATGATTGTACTCGTGTATTCATTTGCGTGAGTAAAAATGAAATAGTACTGTTGATCTTCTCCTGTGGACATAGGCCATCATGGATGAATCATGTAAACTTCATATCAAATTGAATAGTTGACCACCAACTCATTTAAAATCGTAAGCTTTTAGATGAGTTAATGGTCAACTATTCAACATGGTATCAAAGCAGACAATAGATATTGTGTTTTAACCTTACCGCCTGCCCAATAATTAAAATACTTGCACATGTTTGGCCCGCTTTTGAAAAAGAGTCCGGTCATATAAATAATAAAGTTAATCATCTGACAGCTTAATCTTTTAGATGAGTTGGTGGTCAACAATTCAATAATACATACCATAAACTCAACTAAATGGAAGAAAGGATCAAAGAGAGAGGGAGCAAGAGAAAGAAAAAGGCTATGAAAACTAGAGCAATATTGTCAAGAAGTAAGCACAATATCAGTGAGCTTACCTGTATTCCGCAAATTCAGACATAGATGATTCTGCAACTTTATCTACCTAGCGAATCATTGCATTACTGCACTGGACACCTGATTTAATAAAAATTTGTGCAAAAGAAAAGCAAAAACCAAGTTTGCTTTCTTACATTAAAGGTGAATAAGATAACTAATGCCCAAACCATTAGAACAAACTACTCTTAAATTTTTTTGCATATTGACTCCTTGAAGGGCTAAGGATTTTGATTTCGAGTCATCATCACTGGCAGGTCCCATATTTCCATATTGAAACCTGACTTGACAATGTAACTAACAAATCAAGTGCTGTTCCTTTTTGCTGTCAAAAAATCCAGGTATTTTACTGTATCTTCCAGCACGTTATTTCAATGGTGCCTCTCTCTTGTTTCAAAACTGCCCCATGAAAAGTGAATATAGTAATTCTTTTAATATATGGCCAAAATTGGTCATCATGCACTCATTTTCAAATAGCAACAGATTAGATTAGGGGTAGGGAGTTAATGCAAAGTGTTTGGCCATACAGTTCCTAGAACTTGTGGACAAGCAATGCAAAGGCAAAAGGCACTAGTAGAAGCAAGACGACACATGCTCAGAATAACGATCAAGACTCATCACTTCACCATGGCCTACGATGGATTTTGGGCGAATTCCAACGTTTGGGTCTTCAATTTCAGGGATTTTCAGTTTTTGGAAATATTTGATTCATCTATAACTTGGTCTAGATGATAGAATAGTTAGGTTCCTTAAGTATAATGCAATCAATTACAGATATGACCCAAAGTAAAGCTGATATGTTGCATTAAATCTGAGGTAAAAATGGTCATGCATTATTGACATTAGGCAACAACATGACAGTACAGAAGAGGGTGGTCTATCCATTTATATGGGCCTCTCAGAAAATCTAATGCAATCAATTATTCAATGCAATTAAACCAGGTTAATTTTTATCCTTGTAACTATAAATTGAGCAGCTCATCAATCAGTCAGTTCACTATCCTTCTGCCTTCATCCACAGCAAGGTGTGGCACTATGTGTGCCTGAATGCACCAATTCATAATACAAGAGCTACTCCCCATGTTGGAAGTCCCATCAAAGGCATATGATATACTTCACCTTAGTCGCATCTAAAACAAGGTGAACTCTGATTATGGTTCCCTGTTCAGATGCCGTTGCTATGTACATTCCATTTGTAGAAAGAACCACTGCAGCCAGCAGTGAGCGATGAACATCTATCTGTACTATATTAGATTTAGTTTAGAAATTAACTCATCAAAAGAGAAATATACACTTTCAAGAAAAAGCTTCAATGTCATTGAAGCATCAAAGTACTATCCACAAACAAGAAAATAAAATCAGGCAATTAAGATTTCTGTTACATGCACTTAAGTATAAGTATTCAGTGCAGGTCCAAGCGTAACTTTCATAAATCTAATCTTAGGCTACTGGGACATATATCTAAGAGTTAGATAAGGGTATAGGGAAGCATCATGAACATGGTATATATATTGCATATTAAATAATATTCTTAGATAAGATATTGTAAATTATGTAGAAATGTACTAAAAATTAAATAAGATTTAGAAAAAATATGGAATTTTTATCTCTCAATCATGTGAGAGGCTAGAAATGTTTCTTTACTCGAAAATTTGAGTTTCTTCTTTTTCAAACATCGTAAGAAATTACAAATGTCTAAATTGGATACGGGTGCCATACTCACACCTTACCCTTATCATATCTAGTGGACATGGATATTGTGAAGGAAATAAAAGAGTCCCAAGAAACATAAGATATATCCAGTCCAATTTCATAATAAGAAAAGGAAAGAAAAATGTCCTTTATATTCAGTGAATGATACCCACCTCCTGCCCCAGACCCCCAACCTTTTTATTTTTCCCTTTTATAGATCCTGGTTCCTGATTATGTAAATTGTTAACCATCGAAACTTAAGGAAAATAAGATTTTAATGTCTAAAATGGATCAAATAGTTGAAATTTCAACTAACTTAGTTAATGCCATGTGTTGCAAAGTGATGAAAGAGGTTTACATATTGCCAGCTGGCAGCAGCAACTATTGAGATAAATTAGTAGCCCCAAACATTTTATACGCTGTTGCTGTGCTCGTAAGATCTCACTGCATCTTGCCTTTATTTGAAAGCTGAAGAAGCAGCACAGGACTGTAAGCAGTATGTTACATGTTCTCTAAGAATTCATAGTACCTTTGATGCAAAGCATAGGAGGTCCAAGAAAAAAGAAATTTAGTTTGAAGAAGAAGAAGAAATGAAGGAAAAAGAAGGGGTAAATTTTAAGAATTGGTCATGCTGCATTAATGTGCAGTTGAGAAACTTGTGAATAGACAAGGAAAAGGACAGACTTTCTATGATTCTATCAGCACTTATTTAACAAGTAAAAATACCACCCAAAAAAAAAAAAAAAAAAAAGAGTTAAAGAATAAAGGGTCATCAGGCCAGCCATCTTCTAACAAAAGGATGTCACGTCCTCTATTAATTTTCAACTCCAATTTCTATCGACTTCACGAGAATGAAACATAGAAAATGTGTACATTGTCCTATAGGATGTTGTAACATGGGAGAGTTGATATAGGATGTTGTAACATTATTTTTGCCATATCTACACGTTGTTGTTTAATTTGTTCCATAACTCTTGTCATTCAAGCTGTTTTGGGTTTGATGATGTCTCACTGAAGAGCCCCTGTTGGCACATAAATTTCAACCAAATTCATGTTCAAATTTCAAATACAGGCAATAAGTTAATGATACACATATAGAGCCTATGATAGGAATGTCATAAGTAATCATTTCCTAAAAAAGATCAATATGATCCATTGAAGTGCATAAATAAAACAACGTCGTATCTCAAGACGTTATTCAAAATGCTCAAGTGATACGTGGAGCCTACGAAAGATGGCACCTGTAGAACCTACAATAAGGACACCACACAGGATGAAACTCCAAGGATCAATCCGATTAATCAGATATACGATTAATCTATCATTCAAAATTCAAATGGCGCTATCATTCAATAATTCAAATTGAGGGTAAGGCATTCTTATCACCTGGATAGCCCTCTATAAATATGAGGACTAGTACACAAGAACGAGGATCAGAAAATCAGAAGTGAGAATATCAGAGAGAGAGAAAGAAATCAAGAGCTAAAAAAGTCGTTACAAGAAAGAAGAAGAAAAGCCTGAAAAACTCAAGAGCCTATGCTACAAACGCAAATGGCGATGAATAGATAAAGGGTTCCAAACCCAAGAATTATACTTTGTATTCAAGGGTTCAAAACCCATAACAATTTCAATAAAATATTTATTTTTCTTAAATTGTCTTTGGTTATTTATTTTATTCTTCATTAATCGGAGGTTTCATTTATTTAAAATGTGTAATTAACGATCTGGAATACAGATCGGAAATAGGAACCTGCTATTCAAATAATCAAACATTGTTTAGTCCAAAAACTAAACAGTGGACATTTGTAACATAAAATTTTGAAATGTGTTGAAACACTTCATGTTTTAAAATTTGTGTCTACAAATTCTGGCACGCCTAGTGAAACTTATTTCTCCTCCTATCTTTTGAAGAACAAAAATATATATATATATATATATATATTTGAAACTTACTGACGTATTCTTTTGTTATAGGAATGCTGAAGCAACTATCAAGAGACAAACCTACACTCCAGTGGTTCTAAAATCACCAAGGATGGAGATAGCACCCGTTACCCAAGGGGCTCCGGAGCGAATGCTCTTGGCTGTCCCAAAGGTAGAACCAGCGAAATCTTGGAAAAATACACTTCTTTCCCCTATCACCCAAAGGGCTCCGGAGCGAAAGCTCTTGGCTATCCCGAAGGTAACTGGTGTGACGAAGAAGGTCACACTTTTTTAGAAAGCTGAAAGTTTGAAAAAGATTGCTGAAGATTATGCGAAAGCGTCGAAGTAGTATACAACTGTGAGGGCTACAGCCCGAACGAAGAGCTTTCTAATTCAAGCAAAGGAGGCTAATCAGTTTGCAACTACGGCCTTTGTTGCAGCTTCAACAGGCGCCACAAAAATTGTTGTGACCCAACTACTCACATAGGTAGAAGACTTCATTAAAGTGGCGGAGTCTACCTAGAAGAAAGCCTCTGCTGAAAACATGGCCATCATTAAGGCCATTAGGAGAAGGGTAATGACCCGAACTCCTGTTGATGGAAAAAAGACCCCTATTGTTGAAAAGACAGTTGTGGCCTACGAACCGACAATTCTGTTCAGAGCACAAAATCGGTCAAACCAAATCTCAATCACCTCTCATGAGCCAAAGGAACACCCGTTGGCTCAATAGTGATCGAATAAGGAACACCCCTTGGCCCGACAAGGTTTGAATAAGGAACACCTGATGGCCCGACGGGATTTGAATCAACATCAATTGGTCCACCCTAAAAATGTAGGGACTATTTTGAAAATCCATGAGGAATTTGCAAAAACACAAATGGTTCCTTCCATGCCCCTAGGGGCTTGACTTGATATGTTATCAAATGGTCCAGTTTCGAAAAGACAAAGGCAAAGAAGAAATAAGGCCTTAAAGAAACTGGAACTAAGAACAGTGGCGACAAATGTTATAGAAGCTATTGAAAAGGCTCTCTCGAAAGATGAACGCCAAAAACAAATTGAAAGTCCTGTCTTTGTTGGAAAGTCAAAGGTGGAGGACGGTAACCAACCCTTGGGAATTATTTATGCCTTGATCGAACTATCTATGGAGGGAATAAAAAAAGGGCCTGTAACAAAGTCGATAACCCGTGAGGCTCAAAACAAAGCATCGCAGTCAGATGCTTAAAATATGAGTAATGTTGTGGGGGTTGATAATCCTTTGTACGAACAAGATGATTTCATCTCGTCTGTTTCAACGAATATTGGAAACAATGAATTGAGAGATGTCAACAAAGTCGCAGTTTTGATGACTGAGGTTGAGAAAGAAGGTGAAAATTCGTAGGTCCAACAAGACCAAGGTCTTAAGGAAAAAGTGGTGACCTTACAAGGACAACTTGAGAGAAGAGAACGGGGAATGGCTATTATGTTAGAGCAAATGCAACAGTTACAGGCCCAAATGACAAGAACAGGAAGTGCACCTAAACAAATGGCACAACCTGTTATGGGGACATCCGTAGGCATACAAAGCACACTAGCCTCAGGAGGCAATGGTCCTTGTTACTCTGATCTAACCAGTGGTGGTATGAATCCAATGCTCATGGCCATGATTGATGATATAGTGAGGAGACAAGTAAAGAAAGTCAAGGAAAAAGATGATGAGAACTTTCGAATAATTACAAAACCTTACCCAGCATGGGTAGATGCTGTTCCATTCCCTTCTAGTTTTTCCCAACCAGATTTCAAAATGTTTGATGGAACAGGAGATCCAAGACAACATGTGACTCATTTTCTTTCAAGATGCAGGCCAATAGCCCAGAATGAGGCCCCTGTGCCTACAGTTATTTATCCAATCACTTGAAAGTTCTACATTTACTTGGCATGCTAACCTTCTTGACAGATCAATCCCAAATTGGGATTCCATGGTGAAGGAGTTCCTTAAACAGTTTTGCAACACACAAAGGCGAGTTGGAGTACTAGAACTGATTAAAATCAAGCAACGTGACAATGAGTCTGTTACAGATTTCATTGCAAGATGGCGAGCTTTAACATTTGTCTGTCCTCAAAAGTTTACGCAATTAGAGTTAATTCAGATGTGCCTTAACAACTTCCAACATGAGCTCTCTACGGCTCTTATGGCTCAAACTTTTGAAGGATTCAACGATCTATGCACTAAAGCTCATGATATAGAGCTGCATCTAGCTAAACGAAGGAGGCCTAGGGCCGTTGAAAGGGTTAAGTCCTCCACTGCAGCTATAATTGAAACCAAAAATAAGGGTCCCGTTGTAGTAGGGGCTAAAAAGCCCAAGGAATTTAAAAAGGTGACTATGAAAGAGAGGATGGAAAAGAAATATTGGTTCGCGGATGATCTGGTCAAAGACCTATTTGAAGATCTGTTAGAGCAAAAGTTAATTGCTCTCCCTGAGGTGAAAAGACCACATGAGGTAGGAAAGACCAACGATCCAAAGTATTGCCCCTACCATCGTTTGATTAGCCATCCGATAAAGGAGTGCTTTGTTCTGAAAGATAAAATTTAAGAACTTTTTGACTTTAAGATTATCGAGCTCCCTCCTCAAGAGAAGCATCTGCTAACCCAATCACTATCGACAATGATAATGAAGGAGAATGGGTTGTTTATCAGTCAAAAAGCATGAAGAAAAAATAAAATGCCACAATGAAAGTTAGAAATGTGGTTGCTTCAACAACACAAAGGGCAAAAACTTCCAAAAAGCAAAAACCAAAAGTTTCCAGGAAACAGAAAAAATCCAAAGTAAGTACGAGAAAAGGAAAGAAGAAACCAAAGAAGGAAAAATATGAGAAATTGGTCCCTGATGAGCAGTTAGAGCAGTGTCCCCTTGTCCCAGGTACATTGGAGGAATTTTTGCCTTCAAAATTTCAATCTGTGGAGTTGCAGAAATACTTTGATAAAAGGAGAGAGGAAAAGTTTACTTTGGCCCCTTGCCTAACCATCATCGTTTTGATTGATAACGAGGAAGATGAGGGTGAAGTTGGTTCAAAAGTTAGGGAAGAAGACTGCATTGCATCTCCTATCTGTATACCTGACTCTCCAGAGTATACACCAACTTCTCCAAAGTACTTACCAGAAGCCTTTTCTCCAAAGTATTCGTCAGTACCACCAATGTACTATTAAAGCACTCCAGAATATGTAAGGAGAACAGAACAAGGAGACACTGGGTGTAGGTCTGACTCTGAACTTGTAAAAAAGGCAAAAAAATGACTACACTTCAAGGATGATGAGGTGAATTGTAGGTGTAAGTTAAATGATGAAGTATGGAAGCATTCAAATAAAC
This sequence comes from Camellia sinensis, assembly GCF_004153795.1. Classification (NCBI taxonomy): domain Eukaryota; kingdom Viridiplantae; phylum Streptophyta; class Magnoliopsida; order Ericales; family Theaceae; genus Camellia; species Camellia sinensis. Next base: position 719,625 of record NW_021027689.1, read on the forward strand.
AAGCAAAGTCATCTCAAATTCAGGATTCTAATGAAGATTGAGAACTTGACTTTTCTCCTGATAGTTCACTATACACATCTCCAGCCAAGACATACGATGGAGAAAATGTATCAAGTGACCACTTTGACTTTCCTTGTAATGTCATCACTATGGATGTAAATTTTGAAGAGCAAGAAATACATATCATTCGCAATCCGAGTGATGATGAGAAAGAAAAAATTGAAGCTAGAAGGGAAGTGGAACATCAGGCAAAAGTAACATTCTCTTTAAAAGATAAGGGTTTTGAAGCCCATCAAAATTTGATTATTGAAAGAAATCAAGTTTCTGGACACCCTTTCCCTAATTGGGTCGAATGGGTTCAGTTCCCATGAAGATATACAGTACCTCGTTTTCCCTTATATAATGGGACAAGTTGTCAAAAGCGTCATTTGGTTTGTTTCCTTGCATAATGTGGAAACACAATAAAAAGCCAAGTGTTAATTCTACGGCAGTTCGTTCTTTCTTTGGAGGGGTAGGCAGCAGATTGGTACTTCAGCCTACCACCTAATTCAATCCCAGATTGGGACACTATGGCTGATGGATTCTGTAGGACATTTTATAAACTATAGCCAATAGAAATCGAGATGTCAGAACATTTGGAGGACGAGGGTACATCTTCTCAAACATATGATTTCATAGAAGGCACAATTAAGAAGAAGATTGAAACTGCCCTTAATCTTTGAGAGATAGGCACTTATTGCCCAAGGGATTTGTTCCCTTTGTGGACAGAGCAAACACCATTTCTCGAAGGATACAAACTTCTAAATTTTGTCCTATATGAGGGTATGGAGATCCTCAAAAACATATTACGCATTTTTTGAAACAGTGTGGGGAAACAGCTTAGAGTCAAGCACTTTGCCTAAAACAATTTCCCTTTCTTTGGACAGGATTGCCTTTGACTGGTATTGCTCCCTCGAAGGGGTCGTGGTGCCTAGTTGGGAGGCCATGAAGAATGGTTTTGTAGAATCCCAATGCTTTTATAGGCGCGACTCCCGGTATCTAAGAAATGGGAGAAGAATGCAGCTCCAGGAAGATGGAGAAGTGACTGATAATGATGATCACCCTGCAGCTAGACTAGTTAACATGGTCCAAATAGGTGAGGGAACAAAAGAAGTTGAGGTCAACGAAAAGGCGGTTGCTGAAGTATGCCGGACTTACTTGACCTACCGGAGGAAATTACGAAATCCTCAGGACCCTCAAACGTCAGATATTCCACAGGTTTTGCTGGAGGAAAAGCAAGTGAAATATGATGTATTAGCTCATCTAAAGAAAATTTCAGCATTGTTGAGCATATATGATGCACTGAAAATGTCTCCAGAGTTTCGAAAGTCTTTAATATATGCTCTGTCCAAGCCAGAGGATTTCCACAAAGAAATCGAGGGTAGAAATCAAGAGAAGAAAACTACATGCATAGCTATGGTAACCTTTGTCACCTTTGGTGACAAAGACATGTGTGCTAAAATGGCATACCATAATCGGCCTTTGTTTATCACTGGGCTTATCCATGATGTGAAAATTTCTCGAATTTTAGTTGATAGAGGATCTGCGGTAAACCTCTTGCCTCGAAGGGCTTTAAACCTATTAGGGATTTGAATTTCACAACTTCGCCTAAGTCGTTTGGTCATTCAAGGATTTAATCAGAATGAACAATGCCCAATGGGGAAGATTGAATTGTGAACCAAGTTTAGGGATATTGAAGAGAGCACTGAGTTCTTGATCATTGATGTAGACACCTCCTACAATGATTTGCTTGGGAGACCATGGATGCATAATCATCATGCAGTACCATCAAATTATCACCAATGTATCAAGTACCCATTGCCTTCACCCAAAAAAGAAGGGACAATTGTAGCTGACAATGATCCATTTAGAGAAGTAGAGGCCTATTATGCTGATGCTCGCTTCTATACAAAGACTTCACAAAGAAAGGGAAAAGATGTGAAAAAGTCTGAAAATACTCTGAATGTCAAAGGTGCTCTAGAGTCTACTCCAGTTTCAACAAAAAAAACTTTTCGATATGTGCCAAAGTCCGAAAGGAAACCCGGGGCAAAGGCTCTAGCCCGAATAAATCCAATTTTGGATCTAAAAGATGAGTTCACGTTGCCATTAAGGAGGACAGAATGTACCTATGTGGAGAAATATAATAAGATCGTGGTCCCTCCTAAAGGAAAAAGGTCGAAACCCATCATATTCCACTCGCTTGGAGATGTTGAACAGAGAGTGAAAGTTGAACAAGTGCCAGAAGAAAACATCTCAAGTTTTGAGAAGCCTACCTTTAGTGCAGAAACTACACAGATGTTGGTAAAAGTTAGTTTAGATCCTGAAAAAATACCAGCAAGAACAATGACACCCTTTGACTTTATATTAACGCCTTCACAGATGCAGGCTATCTAGCAAGGCGGTATTATCACCACTAAGATAGAAGGGTTAGGCTATCTGGGGGATGAGGAAAAATTTCCAGTAAACATGACTATCACTCAAGATGTGTTAGAAGATGTTGACCAAGATGAAGCTCAACCTACACTAATAGAATTTGAAGCAGAAGGCCAAGCCACTGTAGATAACCTTCGTGAGGTAAATTTGGGTGATAAAAAAGAAAACAAACCAACCTTCATTAGTGCAAATTTAAAGGAAGAAGAAGCTCAGCAATATATTTCCATCTTAAGGGAGTATCGTGACATATTCGCATGTAACTACAATGAGATTCCTGGTCTTAATCCAGAGATTGCAGTCCATAAGCTTGCAATTCACCCTGAGAAACGCCCAATTAAATAGCTTCAGAGGCGAACTCGACCAGAGTTTACAGCCCAAATTGAAGCTGAAATCAACAAGCTTATCAATGTAAGATTCATCAAGGAAGTCAAATATCCAACTTGGCTAGCAAACATAGTGTCAGTCAAGAAAAAGAATGGTCAAATTAGGATTTGCATTGATTTCCGTGATCTCAATGAGGCTTGTCCTAAAGATGACTTTCCCTTGCCTATCACTGAACTTCTTGTAGATGCAACTGCGGGGTATGAAACCTTGTCTTTTATGAATGGATACTCAGGATACAATCAAATCCGAATGGCACCTGAAGATGAGGAAATGATTGTATTCAGGACTCCGAGAGGACTCCGAGAGGACTCCGAGAGGAGTCTTTTGCTAAAAGGTAATGCCCTTTGGCCTGAAAAATGCTGGGGCCACGTATCAAAGGGCAATGATTGTAATTTTTGGTGATATGCTCCATGACACCATCGAATGCTATGTTGATGATCTTGACCATGTGGAAGATTTGAGAAGAATCTTCAAACGTTTGAGGAGGTAGAAACTCAAGATGAACCCACTAAAATGTGCATTTGGAGTTTCTTTAAGAAAATTTCTAGGGTTTGTGGTTCAAAACAAAGGAATTGAAATTGACCCTACCAAGATTAAAGCCATTGCTGAAATGCCTCCTCCACGAAATTTAATGGAATTGAAGGGGGTACAAAGGAAATTAGCCTATATCAAAAGATTTATTTCTAACTTGGCTGGTCGATGCTTGCCATTCTCAAGATTGATGAAAAAGGGTGTTCCATTTGAATGGGATCAGTAGTGTCAAAAGCTTTTAATAGTATTAAAGAGTGTCTTTTGAAGCCTCCAGTACTCATGAGCCCAATAAAAGGGAAACCACTCTTATTTGCATAACAGCCCTGGATGGTTCATTAAGGGCACTGTTGGCACAACACAATAAGCGTGGGAAAGAAAATGCCTTGTATTACTTGAGTCGTACTCTGGTTGGGGTAGAAGTAAGTTATTCTCTTATCGAAAAGACATGTCTTTCCTTGGTGTTCGCCTTGCAAAAACTAAAGCACTATGTCCTGGAACACGAAGTCAAGTTGATATCAAGAGTAGACCCCTTGAAATATATACTTTCACGGCCCATACTTCAAGGAAAATTGCAAAGTGGGCTGTAATTCTCCAACAATTCACAATTGAATATGTTCTCCAAAGAGTTGTAAAGGGGCAGGCTCTAGTAGATTTTGTGGCAGCACATCCTATACCTGATGACTCGCCTCTAGTAATTGATTTACCCAATGAAGAGGTTATGCAAGTAGAAATTCAGAAAGGATGGGAGATGTATTTCGTTGGAGCTTCAAGGAGTCCAGATGGCAAGAAGCAAGAAAATCCTATAAAAACAATAAAGTTGGAATTGGAATTGTGTTTGTGACTCCAGACAATGCTATAATCACCTATTCTTTGGCCTTAAGTGAAGGATGCTTCAATAATGAGGCAGAATATGAAGCTGTAACTGCTAGATTAGAATTGGCATTATAAATTCCTATTGAAGAACTCTCAATTTATGGAGATTCAGAACTGGTGGTAAAGCAACTCTGTGGAGAATACATTGTTAAAAAAATGAGTCTCATCCCGTATCATGAAAGGGCTGATCAATTGCTTTTGCAATTCAGGAAAACACATATTTTCCACGTGAAGAGAAGAACAAATGCTCGAGCTGATTCACTTGCAAGTTTGGCTACGTCACTCACCCTACCAGATAGCAAAACGATTGGGATACTATTGGACGACTATGATTGCAGATTGCATAGATTATGCTTGAAGATGCCAAGTCTGCCAATTCCATGGGAACTTTCTCCACCAACTCCCAAAGCCTTTACATTTAACAACTTGTTCTTAGCCATTTGCAGCATGGGGTACGGACATAATTGGTCCTTTTGTACCTCCATCTTCAGCAAGATATCGATACATCCTAGCTGCTACTGACTATTTCTCAAAATGGGTAGAGGCCGTGGCTTTAAAGGATATAAAAAGCACAGTTGTCTCTGAGTTCATCCGAACCCATATCATTTACAGGTTCGGGATTCTAGAAAGTGTTATCATGGATAATGGACAGCCGTTCAGGAGTGATGCCTTGAACAAGTTATTTGCCAAGTACAAAATCAAAAACAACCATTCATCAAGATATCGTACACTTACCAATGGTTTGGCAGAAGCTTTCAACAAGACATTGTGCAAAATTCTCAAGAAGATGGTGGATAAGAACAAAAGAGCTTGGCACGAAAAGTTACAAGAAGCTTTGTGGGCTTATCGGACTTCACACAGAACTCCTACTCAAGTAACCCCTTATTCATTGGCTTTTGGAAGAGAAGCAGTGTTACCATTTGAGGTTCAAATACCATCATTGCGAGTGGCAATACAAGAGTTCTTAACAGAAGATGAAAGTGCAAGAGTAAGGTTGGCTGAGCTCGAGACCCTAGATGAAAGAAGGTTATATGCTCAACAAAATTTGGAGATCTACCAACAAAGGATGGCAAATGCGTTCGATAAAAGGGTGAGGCTCCATTCCTTTAAAAAATGAGACTTGGAACTAATGGTTAAAACACCCATAGTAATCTCACGAAGAACTAAAGGAAAGCTTGAGCACAAATGGGAAGGACCTTATGTGATTGAGAAGGTTTATTCTAATGGGGCCTATTTGTTGATAACGATGGATGGTGACAGAATCATTCTCCCGACCAATGCATGGTTCTTGAAGAGATATTACCCTTAAGAAAGCCTGCTAGGTTGAAAACCTGAAAGGGCGACCTAGGCAAAAGTTAGGGCTAAAAACAAAAACAAACAAACAAACAAAAAAACCACCAATAGTATTGTATGTGGTTAAACTGCTAAAATACCCCACCAAAATCTAAGGTGGTAAAACATTAGATACTCCTGACCCGCAAGAGTATAACTGTGTACGGCTAAACATAAGTCGAAGACCACCAACAGTATTGTATGTGGTTAAACTGCTAAAATACCCCACCGAAATCTAAGGAGATAAAACATTGGATACTCCTGGCCCGCAAGAGTATAAACTATGAACGGCTAAAATAAGACAAATCAATGTATTGTATTGAGAAATTTCATATAACAAATAAATCTATCATTGAGTGAAATTTCATAAATACATTATGTTTGGATGAATAACAAAATAAAAGTGCATTCATTCATTAAGAGAAGCCTTAGCCCTTTCAAAAGCACGTTTCACAACACTGTGTTGTCTATTCTTCTTCTTGTGCTGGCTCAAAACATTCAGAGCAGTTTGAACATCTTCTTCTGATTTAGAAACACTCTCGAAAGCTTGTGCAAAATCACACATAAATGATGCATGCTTTGCTTGGGTGGATGACAATTCCTCTTCAAGTTGTTTGAGTAACTCTTTGGTATGAATAATCCTTTGATTAAGACCCGCAATGTGCTCATCGGACTTGATAATTGAATCAAACAACTGTTCATGTTTGCCAGAAACTTTGTCAAAATGAAGCTTCTTCTCATAGTATTGGGCCTCAAGTTCTGCAATAGACAAGTTTGAAGAATCTACAAGTTGGGTTTTCAAAGAAAAGCACCCAAGAAATATCTTCACCTTCTCATAAAAGGAGGTGAAGTCTACACCCAAACTCTTCAAAATCATGAAAACATTATTTTCTACAGCAATCATGCCATTAACATCCGTCATTGATTGGAGAGAAATAGTAAGACCTTTCTGAATATGGGTGGTCGCTTCGTTAGAGGAAGTCCCCCAAAGAAGGCTAAATGGGGTAGGGGGTGCTTCAAGTTGGTCAAATAATTTGTTAACCCCATTTGCTTCAAGTAAGACTGCAAGAATTTGGGCCTCTTCTGAGGTATCAGAAGTAATTCCGTCTGCCTCTTCCAATGTGTCAAAAGTAATTTCTATGAAAATGGAAGGAGACACTCAATGAAAACATAGAATATAAAAACAATATATATATATATATGGATGAATGAAGTATACCGTGGTGTACGGCTTAAAGAGACTTAGGTGTGGGAGGAGACAAATCATGATTCCCACAAGTGGATCATGGATTCTGCAATATGGCATGATCTAAGGAGAAAAGAGTTCCTTGAGTATGTGTACCTAATGAAAAAAATGAGGTACAAGGAATGAATAAGAATACCCTTAAAGGTAGCCAGTGGTATATGCGAGGCAGCTGGGGAAGTCCGAGGAGCAGTGCCTAAGAAAATGAAAGGTTTTTAAATAAATAAATAAAAAGAAGAAGAAGGAATTATACCTTTCTCTAACAACTTGGATGGCTTTTTCGAAAAAGGAGAAGAAAAACCTACATTTTCTAGGGGCAATTTACTCATCTTAGTCGGTGTGTTGTCTAAAAGAGGGGTGTAGTCATAAAACTCATCTTCGCTCTTGCTACTCCCATTAAGAGAACGATCAAAAGATTTGGTGGGAGAAGGAATTTCAACACTCTTAATGCGAATACGACCCAAGGCAGTTAATTCATACTCATCTCCCTCAAAGAGTTCTTGAATCATATTCTTATCTTTATCTTCAAGAAAAGAGTACAGGTATGTGCGAAATTGGTCCATTGGGGTTTTGGTCGATATTGTTGGTTGGGAAGTTCCTGTACAATCATTGATAGACATAGTCTCTGAAAAAAGCTTTGCTAGACTAGAAAATTGAGGGCCAGAATCTACTTGCTCAAAGCTAAATCCCATTTTAAATTAAGAATTACACATATCCTCAAAAAGATGAAAGAGATCTGAAACTGAGTAACTAGATCGGGAAGGAGCAATAGGTGGCCGACTATTATCCATTCTCTGAGGTGACAATGCATCCAGAGCAATAGGTGAAGATGATGAACTAGCTCTAAAGTAAGAAGGCTTCTTCATCTTTCGGTCTTTAATTGACATATCCAGTTTTCTCTTGCGTGAAGATTTTGGCTGGGTATGAGTAACATATTGGAGCACGGTAAAGGAAGTTCCCAACCACCAATTGGCATAAGGCATGGTTACGTGACAAGTATATCGGGAGCCTGGTAACTCCAACGAGACTTTTGTACCACAGCATAGCATATGGCGCCAGTTGTAATAAAATTTAGACCACTTAGATGGCTACCGATAAGATACATTAAGCAGTGTAGGGCACGCTTGAGCAAACCCAAATTGATGACTGTATCGGTTAGGGGAGTACGGTTCAGAAATGAAATTAAATCCCATTTTAAAAGTTAAAATCCCTTGCCTCAAAGATATAAGATAGCCCAGGTGGAAAGGTGATATCCTTTCAAAGTCGACCAGAATGCCTGAAGGTTTACCTTCATGGGTCAGAGCCCTAAACTGACACTCCGTACGATAGGTTAGGAGAGAGTCCACAAATGGAAATTTATCAATAAAAAACTGGGCAGCCGATTAATAAACCCAAGATATGGCATGAAATGAATATCAAGAATCGGACAAATCGACTGAGTAAGTTTTAACAAAATATAGTGAAATCCATCCAAAAAGGTAATACAAAGGACCCTGAATATTTTCCTTCCCAAGTGAAGGTGATGATGCCATTTTACTAAGAGAATGATAGAGGTATGCAAGGACGGGGATGGCCAGGCTAAATAAGGTTCCACCGGCCATTTTGATGGCTGCATGAAAGGTAGTCGGACAAATTTTCCCAGAAGAGTGAGGGAAGACAAATCCGCTAAGCCAGCTTGCCAAAAAACCAGAAAGATACACATCATCAGGGATTCTGTCTTTTCGTCAAAAACCACTAATCGAAGTTGGGGATTCGTCAACGAATTTGAAGTCCAGGGGTTAAACTTCTTTGACTGAAAAGAGCTGGCATAAATGTTGAAAAGCCCACGGCACGCCTTGGATGTCTGGGATGAATATAAAATGTCATTAGAGGGGGTGAACTCTTCATAAAACTCGCCACGGATGGGAAGGTCGCTAATGCGATGAAGGTTTCATAAAGAGATCCCAAGTTCGCCGTAAATAGTGTGGAAAGTGTTGGTGCCAGGTGACCACCGCTCTAAGAATCCTTTAAGCAGGGCGACATTCCTAGCATAAGAAAATTGGGATACATAGATTGCGGCATAAACCCCACACTTCTTCAAAATAGGGGCAAATGTGGAAAGAATGTCTTTCAACCAAAAAATCCATATAGGGGATTGCAAATGGGTAGAGATGTCGCAGACATTAAAAGAATTATCCCACCTCAATTTTCATGTTTCATTCTCAATTTTTCTGAAGGTCTTCAGAAAATGAACAGAGGATTGAGACAAGAAATGAACCGATTGATTTGGAGTGCCCTTTCTCGAGAATCTCACAGCAATTTCGAATTCAATATGATCCATTAAAGTGCATAAATAAAATAATGTCGTATCTCAAGACGTTATTCAAAATGCTCAAGTGACACGTGGAGCCTACGAAAGATGGCACCTGTAGAGCCTACAGTAAGGACACCACACAGGATGAAAGCCCAAGGATCAATCTGATTAATTAGTAGATATACGATTAATCTATCATTCAAAATTCAAATGGCGCTATCATTCAATTTGAAATTCAAATTGAGAGTGAGGCATTCTTATCACCTGGATGGCCCCCTATAAATATGAGGACCATCACACAAGATCGAGGATCAGAAAATCAGAAGTGAAAATATCAAAGAGAGAGAGAGAGAAAGAAATCAAGAGCTAAAGAAGTCATTACAAGAAAGAAGAAGAGAAGCCCAGATAACTCAAGAGCCTACGCTACAAACGCAGAATGGCAAAGAATAGGTAAAGGGTTCCAAACCCAAGAATTGTACTTTGTATTCGAGGGTTTAAAACCCATAACAATTTCAATAAAATATATATTTTTTTAAATTGTCTTTTGTTATTTATTTTGTTCTTCATTAATCGGAGGTTTCATTTATATAAAATGTGTAATTAATGATCTAGAATACAGATCGGAAATAAGAACCTGCTATTCAAATAATCAAACACTGTTTAATCCAAAAACCAAACAGTGGACATTTGTAACATAAAATTTTGAAATGTGTTGAAACACTTCATGTTTTAAAATTTGTGTCTACAGCCCCATCCTCCATGTTACAACTATAAATCAATTACCGAACTTAATTGAAAAAGTTTAGATTCCCAAATTTCCAATAGTACAATTGTATTTATTTATTTATTATGATTAAGAAGCATACAGAAATATTGAGCTTGATAGGTAAATCTTTCAGCCTAAGCCAATTGTTGTAACAGGTAGAAGAAGAACAAGACTGCTAGTTTCCAGGAAACACAATCATGAGTTTTGGATGTACTCTTTTGTTAATTAAAATATTAGGGCTTGTGTGGTTTGTATCTCAAGATATAATTTGTGAGAAAAGATTTTAAAATTTTGTTTGGTTCAAATTTTTTGAAAAAAAATTTCCAAAATCACTTTCTCTCTCCTACACATCAATCAATCACTTTTTCTCTCTCTCCTCTCTCCTTCTCAATCACTTTTCTCTTACACGCATATATTCAACTACAACAAAATATCAAATCATCCCAAATTCCAAAACTATTTTCAAAATATACAACCAAACAAACCAAAAAAGAAATTCTAAACTCTCTCCCCAATTTTTTTTTTTTTTTAAATTTATCTCAAAACACAAACCAAACACACCCTTTATTTCTAAAAACTAGAAGCACTAGAATTCAACATAAGTTACATTATGGCTAAGATACACTAAAAGCTTCTCAAAATAAGGTTTAAGCAGTTTAACTAAAAATAACATAAAAGAGGATGGCATCTAGATTTGAAATCATGCATTAAGCATTTTAACTAAAAAACTTATAAGAAAATGTATCATAACCTCACAGTGAGAATGGCGTTCCATGAAATTGTAGACTAATACAGATCCTTTTGTTGTACTCGTTGGAATAGCCAAAAAGAACCCATCCAAGCTTAGGGAAAATGCACAAAGTCCTGAGAGAGTACCAAATATGTTACAGCAATAGAAATCAATTTTGCAATCCAATTTATTCAACACGTGAGGATCTTAAGGAAAATGCAGATTAAGAACCACAACATTATTGTAAATAAAAAAGAAATACAAAATACAACACACTAGCTTTCAATCTAGAAAAACTGTCAAGAATTCAACTCTATTTCAAAATTATGTTGGGCATCATTAAGTGATCCGTAGTATTGTCCCTTCCTCTCTTGTTGAGACCTTTCCAAACAAGAGCAACTGGGCTCAATTCATCTTGCCACCTATGCCCCTCTCCAAGTAGCATCTCCTATCATGTGTTAGGATTAGTCCACCCATGTGATAAAGGTGGGTCCCATATAATTATTAGATTGGTTTATACATGTATTTGGTGTGGAATAGTAGAGCTCAAAATCTACTAGGAAATCTAATATGTGGAGGATTTGGTTACCTAATTATATGGAATTAGGATTCTTATGGGTGGACTATTGTAAATAATCATATGGACTATAGAGTTTTCTTGAGAGAGATTGAGAGATTGAGGTGAGTGAAAAAAAAAATATGTAAGGGGTGAGAGAAAAAAATACCGTGAGGGCAACTGGCGAGAAAGGGCTCAACTACCCTTGAGCATGGGGTTCGGGTAGTGGTGTGGGTTTTAAGTGTTTTGTCCATCTTATATGTATTCTATATTTTATTTATAGTGGATGCTCTCTCTCCCGTGGATGTAAGCAATTTGGCTCGAACCACATAAATCTATGTGATTATTTTTCTCTTTGGTATGTTCATGGTGTGCTTCCATTTTCATTGAGGGATATGGAATAAATCCCAACAAGTGGTATCAAAGCTAAAGGTTACTGATCCTAGCTGCAGTTGGCAAAGGGTGCAGTTACTGCACACGAAGGACTCGCACATAAGAGAAAGAAATCCTGGTGGTACAGAGAAAAAAAAATGGTTCAAAACTGTGAAGGCTTCTCTAAGAAGAAACATGGTAGAAAAATTCATGACAAAGGTGGATCTCAAGGTTTTTAGGGGTTATGGTTTGATCAGTACATTTAGAATTTTTATATTCTAAACAGTTAAAGCGATTGAACAAATTCAAGGGCAATTGCATGTGATCTAGGAGATCTAGGGCAATTTGGATCAATCAATGATGTAGAAGACCAATGCAGTTGGTTGGCAACTTGTACAGGTTCGTGGAGTATGTTGTGACAAGAGGAAAGCTACTGTCAAGCATCAAACCAGTGGTATGAGTTATGGGTGAACAGTGGTGAGCAACTGTTGCAAGGATATTTGGTGGCCACCAAGAGAAAAACAATGGGTTGCAGATTGTTCACACACACACAAAAAAAAATAAAAATAAAAAAATAAAAAGCTTCAGGCATAGAACTTGAGACGATTTTGTGACCAAAAAAAAAAAAGTGTATACCGAAGGAAGTCGGGTCTCTTTTCTATGAAGGTTTTGGTTTGTGACAATGGAGACACCTCAGGGAATTGCGGTAGATCTCATTAACTTAAGCATGAGGACAAAGGAAGCCACGAAGGACACGTTTGAGCACTATGGTATAAGGTGCAAATAACATGGCACTTGATTCAAGGGAGTGCAACATCTTCTAGGTGAAGGTGGAGTGTATCGCACAAACCAGGACATCCAAGTTGGCAGATGCACATAATATTTACCCCACATGAATGGAGGAGGTGATTGAATTATTATATTTTTGAACATCATTCATTAACCCTTTACATTATTATTATTTACTTAGCTCCAGCTCACTATTTATATTATGTATGTAGGTGATTAAACGTGTGACCAGGCTTGAGACTTCCAGTCTGGATCTTCTTGTGTCTGCCAACGAATGTGCCTCACATGGAGGTTTCGAGAAGTCTTTTGTGTTCAAGTGTTATATCAAGTGACCAAGTCTTAAGTTTTTCTTCTCTTTCGTCTCTCAAACAAGGTTTGGTTTATCAGTAATAGGGCTAAGTCCCTTTTGTTTTATCTGTATATGGATGACGTAAGAATGATGTGTTAATATGTGTATATAAAGGTTTAAAATTTCTGTCTCATATAAGTCTACACAGCTCTATCGACATTGTATTTTGATAGTTGCTTCCGCTAGCCCCTTACTTTACTAATCTGTCTCAGAGGCCTTCTATAATTATGATAACCCTGGTCCGTATTATGCTAATTAATCTTAATTATGATTGTGATTATGTGTTTGATATGATTTTGAGTGTCATCTATATGAATATATGTGGTTTTGAATTTTTATCTGTTCACCGTAGGAAAATCTGTTTGATTTTCTGCGTTAGAATTTAAATTGAAGGCCTTACCGACCACAGAACCCGAAATTGATTGCCATTATGATTGGCGCAATTTTTAGAGCCTATGGTGAAATTTAATTGAAAATTGATTCGGATCAAATAATTAGATCCATAACGATTAATTAAGCTCTATTATTTAACTCTAATCAATTTGATTGAGAGAGAGACTATAAAAGGGCCAATATTCACTTATATTCATTGGGTTGAACTCAAAATTTGAAGTCACACTCTAGAGAGAGAGAGAGGTCAGCTCTAGAAAGATGAAGAGGGAGAACTGTGTGTTTTGGCTCAAAGTTTGTGGATTTGGAAGCTACACTCAAGATTTAGCTACAATTTTGGAAGAATTGAAGCTCATAGGTGAGCAATTGAGCAAAGATTTATGAGTTAAGTTTGTAATATTGTGAATTCAAGGTTTGATGGTGATCAAGAACATGACTTGAGTTGAATTTGTTGAATTTGAAGTTTGTATGTACATGCATGTGTATGATTGTCATGGTTTTATGTATTCAAGCATGGATTATGTTGTATAAGAAGGATTGAGCACCAAATCTCTCATACATGCATAATTGTTATGAGTTTCATGATTATGAGTGTCATTTGTAATATTTGGAATGGAATTGGGGTCAAAATCTACATGCATGTTTGATTAATAGAGATATGGAGCTTATATGAGGCTTGAATGGATGAGCTTTGATTATACAACAGAAATGTTGATTAATTTTGAGAATTGGGCCATGATTTTGAATAATTGGCCTCATATTGCTTACATCCATATGCTATATAATGTGTTTCCATGTTTTTGGGCCAAAATCATGAGTTTAAGGCCTTTGAATGTCAAGTTTGAAGTTCAAACAGCTTGCTAGAAAACCCAGAATTTGGCATGTCCGCTCGAGCGGGAAATACGAGCTCCCAGAAGTTTTGCAGGCATGGATGTCCGCTCGAGTGGGGAGATTCACGCTCGAGCGGGGAGCCATGTAGTGAGACTTTCATCTCGAGCGTCCGAATTCACGCTCGAGTGTAAAAGTGAGGCAACCAGTACTTTTGCAGACAAAAGGGGTCCCCTCGAGCGGCCAAAGCCACGCTCGAGCGGGGACCCCTGTTTCAGAAATTTTGTAAAGGTGTTTTGTGCTTTATTTTCCGTTCTCTTTCACTTCCAAGCACTCTTAGGCATACATTAAGTATTGTGAATGAGTTAAAAAATGAAAGGATAAGAAAGAAGCCTAAGAGGGATGTATGAATTAAGAACGAATTGAATTGTTTGTAACCCATTATATTCATGAAATGTGTAGGGTCAAGCACAAAGGCAAATCCATCGACAGAACACTGTGAGTAATATCTTAGTAAAGATATTTGAAGTATGTTATTTGTCCAATTGCTTATTTCCATATAAGTCTTATAAGTTTGTTAAATTGAATTGTGGACAAATATTTGTTATGCCATATGGTTGGGCCAAAGGCCGTCGGACACAGTTTGACATGAATGATTGGACCGAAGGCCGTTTGATATGAATGATTGGGCCGAAGGCTGTTTGACATGAATAATTGGGCCAAAGGCCGTTGGACATAGTTTGATATGAATGATTGGGCCAAAGGCCGTCGGACACAGTTTGATATGAATGATTGGGCCAAAGGCTGTCAGACACAGTTGACATGAATGATTAGGCCGAAGGCCGTTTGATATGAATGATTGGGCCGAAGGCCATTTGACATGAATGATTGGGCCAAAGGATGTCGGACACAGTTTGATATGAATGATTAGGCCGAAGGCCATTTAACATGAACGATTGGGCCAAAAGCCGTCGAACACCGTTTGACATAAATGATTGGGTCAAAGGCCATCAGACATCAATGATTTGGACTTGAGGTCGTTTGTTAAGAAACGAAGTAAGCCAGGAGCCGTTTGATATGTTCGGGCTTGAATCGCCTAATGCACTAAATATAATTCTAGATGTGTCCAAGGCCGTTTGATATATGTGAATCTCATTCGTGTACTTTCTTTATTTGATATTATTCACTGGGCTTTCTCTCACACTCATTCATGTGTATGTAGGTGAGCCAAGAGATGTCCAAACCCAGCCTCGATGAAATATGTGAAAAACAGTCAAGATTTTGAAGAGTCAGCCCAAATGTCTCACGTATGAGACTTGTCTTCGCCTCTTTTATTCTTTTGCTATAATTTTGCTATATTGGCAAAAACGTTGGATCACCTTTGTATATAAACTTTGGGTTTGACTGACTCAGACTTGAATGATCTTGTGTGTGTATAACACTTTAAGTTGATTTCCTTTTTGGTGTGAGTTATTAATGAATACAGAGATAGGTTATTTGATGTGCCATGTAAGCACGGCTCTATGGACAATTTGTAAGCTTGCTTCTGTTTGGCCCCTTAACTCTGATGGAATACCTTTTGTCTGGTTTGAGGCCGCAGGTAATCCCTTGATTACTGGCCGGTTATGACCTTAACCCATAGGGGCGGGTTCGGGTCATGACAGTAATCTTAGGGTTACTGGTCGGTTACGATGCTAAACCTATGAGGGTGGGTTTAGGTCGTGACAGACGGTCTCCGAGGCCCCCGGTAGCTTCTGTTTTTATTGTTTTTCTTTTAATTCGAGAGTGATTGTGAGAATTCAATCTTGTTGTAATATTTTTTCCTCTCCCCCTTATTCAAATTTGTAATATTCAAAGTGTTATAATAATTTCCCATCCTGCTTTTTTCTATCTTATTCTTTTATTTGCTTTCCCTATCTATACATATGTAGTATATATGCTTGTCATCATATCCATGTCTTGCATCCATGTTTTATGCCTTGAGATCTGGCTAAATTTGCATTTGTGGGTTTAATCGATTATTATGTGATTTTGTGCTCTACCTCATGTCTTGAGATGATTCACATGTAATATATTTTAGAAGCCAGATCTTTAGTCGCATTTCATGAGTGAATTGCACTAAGATCTTATATATATGATCATGCATATTTTACTAACTTTGTTTTGTAAATATTTGCAAGACGTCGGTAAATATGTAAGTTTTTGTGCTTTAGCATCCCGTTTATGCATGTTTTTCTACTATGTTTAGCATCCTACCATGTGGTTAGTTGCTTATTTGATATAACTCTATACATGCTAATGGGTGAAGGTTGTGTTATTTAATTTGGAATAAAATTGATTTTTATGATTGTACTATTCAAAACCTTTTCGAAATAATGAAATCAAATTGTTCCAAAATGAACGACACAATTTATATTTGTTTGTTTCACATAGCAAATTTTAGGATTTGTTATTAATAAATTGGAATATGAACATATAAAGAAAATAAAACTCATATCATGGTTTGGTAAAGGCCGATCTTTGATCGGATGAGCGGGGGTGCTCAATTAATGACCTTCCCCTCTCATACCTAAGGTTCTGAGCTATCATCCTTGGTTACGACGAACAGTGGCCTTGGCATGAGTCTTAGGTTTCCTAATTTTTTCAAAATATTAGGTGGCGACTCTAGGATCTGATGATGTTGTCCATTTCTGGAAAAGATTTTAGCAATAAAATGGATTTTCTATAAAAATTGTCAAATCTAGACTCTCATTTATGTTTTACATTGCACTCATGAGACTAAATTAAAGAAATCGAGGGTCCGAACTGTTAACGCGCATGGGTACCCCTCGGGCGATGTTATAAGTATACTTATGAATAGATAGGAGTAGTATCTGTGGTAAACCAAAAAATATCAAAACATCCTAACTTATTAGGAAGAATCCAAACAAGTCCTAACAATGGACCTAACCTAAGCAAGGAAGCCCATCAAGCCATCTTTATAAAAGGAAGGTATCCTATAGAAAAGAGGTATGCTTCATCTCTGCAACAGACACACACAAAACACTTTACAAGTTTTTCTCTACTCTCTTTATTTGAAGGATTCTAACTTTATTATCCGAGTGTCCCCGGCCGGCAACCCTAGTTAGGTGGTGTCAACCATGTTTATCTTTGCAAATCTACAAGGTAAACCTCATCTCTTCGTTGGATCTCTTCAACAATCCATGTGAGAGGATTTTCTGGGTCCACAATTGGTGTCGTCTATGGGAAGAAGCTAAAGAATTCAATGAAGAGAAGAACAAACACCACACTCAAGGTGTTTGGACCAATAATGCATGTTACTGTAAGTAAATATGATCTAAGCACCAAGGTTAATGATCTTGCTTTATAAAAAATCAAGTTTTAACGAATCTCTTTCTAGGAAAAGTAGACCTACGGCTGGGTCTTCGTCTTCTTTCTTTTTGATTATGTTTATTGCTAAAGTTCAACTTTGATAGATATATATATGTATGTGTGTGTGTGTATGTGTGTGTATATGTATATTTATGCTCATAGATTTTGTCAAACCTTTGTTGAATATCTATCTTGCTTAGAAAAGTTGAAAAAACAAAGCAAGTTTACATTGCGTCTTCACTTTCTAGAAGTGGCTTCGGCAAAACCACTCAAGTTCCTCAACTTTACATTGAACTAGGTGAACGTCATTTCATATTCAAACTTTGCAAATATATATTATATATAAAATTATGTAGTGTATAAATGGGCATCATATAGAACTTCTATAAATTAATTTAGCTTTGAAATTGGCTTTGGAACAGTACGCTTTTTCACAAACCCAAAGTTGGGTTTACACTCTCTCTAGAATAAATGATTTTTCAGCAAAAGTTGTTCAGCAAACAAACAAGTGGATCAAATAAAATTTGTTCGACAAGCAATCAAGAGGAACAAAAAATCCGTTCGGTAAGAAATTGACCTTGAATAGGTCTTTAAAAATATGTTCGACAACAAGATGGTTAATACCACAAAGGTAACATCTCAGCTCAACAAAGCTAACCAAACTACTTGCCATCTTTGTGTAACCACTGCCCAAGGGATTCCCGTGCGCGTTAAATAGTTCGGACCCTCAGTCTTTTTGATCTAGTCTCACGAGTGCAATGTGAAACATAGATGAAAGTCCAGATTTGGCAACTTTTATAAAAACATCCATTTTATTGCAAAACCCAAAAATAGACTACGTCATCAGATCTCAGAGTCGCCACCTAATGTTTTAGGAAAATTAGGAAACCTGTGACTCGTGCCAATGCCACTATTCATTGTAACCAAGAATGCTTGGCTTGGAACCTTAAGTATGAGAGGAAAAGATCATTAATCGATCACCCCTGGTCACCTTATCAAAGATCAGCCTCTACTAAACTATGATATGATTTTTATTTACTTTATATATTCATATTCCAATTTATTTAAGAATCCTAAAATTTACTATATGAAGCAAAACAATTATAGACTGTTATATTTGTTTTGAAACAATTTGATTTCATCTATTTTTGAAAGCATTTTGTGCAACTTGATGAAAATTTGAGTTTGCGACAGGAAAATCTATTTTATTCCAAATTGAACAACACAACCTTCATCCACTGGCATGCATCGAGTTATATCAAATAAGCACATAGCCACATGGTAGGATGCTAAGCATATTAAGAAAATCACACATATGCGGGATACTAAAGTACAAAAACTTACATATTTACTAGCGACCCGCTAATATTTACAAAATAAAGGTAGTAAAAATATGTATGATCCTATATATAAAATCCTAATGCAATTCAGTCATAAAATGCAACCAAAGATCCGGCTTCTAGTATATGACATGTGAATCATCTCAAGACATGAGGTAGCGCACAAAATCATATAATAATTGATTAAATCCATAAATGAAAATTTGGCAAGATCTTAAGGCATAAAACATGGATGCAGAACATAGATATGATGACAATTAAAACATATTACATATGTACAGATATGGAAAGCAAATAAAAGAATAGGATAGAAAGAAGCGGGATAGGGAATTATTACAACTTTAGAATATTACAAATTCAAGTGGGGGAGAGGAAAAATACTACAACAAAATTAAATCCTCACAAACACTCTCTAATTAAAAGAAAAACAATAAAAACATAAGATGTAGGGGGCCTCAGAGACCATCGAAGACTGTTCTACTTGACACTGGGATGTTGATGGGTTCTGTCCAAGAAAAAGCGGCTGGCTGACCAAAAGATGAGCTGACAATTGGCCGGCTGACTAATCAAGCTAGGCCGAAAATTCTGTTTTATTCAAACACTAGAAAAACAAATGGAAAATATGCAAGTGGCTCAACTAACCACTTCCAGTTAGCTTATAACATGTTTATAACATGAAATTGAAGCAAGAAAAGCAATAGAAAAAAGAAAATGCAAGAAATACAAGAAAATGAAAAAATGTGCGAAATTCACCTTCCAAGAAAAGAATTTGATTTCTAAACTTTTTTTTGATTACCCTCAAGTTTAGGAAGCATATTCTCAATTCTTAATTTGAAAATTCAAAATTCTAGTTAGAATGACATTTTTGGGAGGTTTAACAGTATGTGTAGGGGGGAGAGTTACAACTCTCTGTTTTTTCTTCCCTTCAACAACACTCACTCGCTTTTGAATCAAAGCTCATGAATTTGGCTATAACAAAATTTCTTGGAATGGTTTTCATGTATGGAAGATAGAATATCAGTGTATATTGAAGTTTTGTTTCAAGGCTTAAGCTTTTTTCTATTTTTTCTCTCTATCTCTCTATTTTCTCTTAATTCATTCCTCCCATCTTCTCCTCATTCATTCCTCTCTGATCCTCCATATAGACAATGATGGCAAGCTCAATCAATGAGGTAGGAGACAAGGTGGAAGACAAGGTTGATGGGATGACAAGGGTGGTTGAAAATAGATGCCACCTTTTGGATAGAAGACTATCATCTTTTTGACAATGGAGGCCAAAGGAAGATCATCGAGGGGGGTAGATACACATCTCATGCATGAATATATCAAGAAATAGCTGTAATGGCATGACCCACACACATTCAACAAGAATTCTACCGAAACTACCTTACTTCTGGAAAAATTAGCCTACTGGCCAATGTATTGGCTAGCCGGCCAATTATTTGGCCGACTGACTAAAAAAGTTGGCCGTAGCTGACTATTTTGCACGAAATAAGATTTTTCGATAGAATTGTCATCCTTTCCTCCTATTTTCACACTGTTCTCTGCTTGATTTTCTCAAAAAAAAATTCATTTTGAAGTTTAAAAGTAAGCCTTGAAGCACTACGAAAATATTCAGAACAAAGTGTGGAAAGAAGGTTTCGAAAGAGAGTTTTGAACGGAACTTAAGCACTTGGCCAAAATAGGCTGAGCGTTGGAATTGAAACACAAATTCCATATTTTTTACTGAGAATTATGCGAGAAACACATTCTAGTTTTCATCATCAAGTAATCAAAAGAAAGCGCCCAAGTCTTAGGATCCATCAAAATGGGGTGTCTACACTTTGCAATCCAATCCAGTGGCAGCGTAACTTGTAGAAGACTGCTCGGCATCACTACAACTCACCTAAGGCTGCTCGACATTGCTACAACATATCTCTACAATGCTATAATCCAGCTTTTCTCTTACCAAACACGCCTCCCAATAATGAATTTGACCCAATGAATGGTTTAACACCCCAAGTAGTAAATGATGTCGAAGTGATACAACAACGAGGATTGCAAGGGTACTCCAGCAACATAAGAAACCTTCGGTGAGCCAATGAAGTCGCAGACTTGCCAACTAGGTGTTTCAACAAACCAAGAAGCTAAGTTGCTGACCAAGCATTTCAGCAAGCACAACCGAGACGTTGCCGACCAAGTGTTTTGACAAGAGAGAATCAAATAAGTTGCTGACCAATGAGTTTCGGCAAAGCCAAAGAGTTGCCGATTGAGTTCAAGTGCCCATTTTCTCCCTCAAGAAATTAGGTCTAAGCAACTTTTCAACAATACAACAAGAATTGCTTGGTCAACTAGAGGATTTGTGTCGACTAGAGAAGTCTAGCCCCACCAACCAGAAGTGCCAAGAACTAGCCAACGTTCGTCAATAATTGCGAAACAGATCAAATTTTCATAAATTGAATTTTTTGAAGTTGTCGAAATCCAATTTTAAATATACCAGCGTGCAGTACTTATTGAAACGAGTCCAACGCAAAAAAATCACGTTGAAATTAGAGCTAAAATAAAGCCATACGAGCCGGTAAAAGTTTGCCCAAAAAGTTAACCATTTCGCTAGAGAAGACTAACCAGACACATGAAGAAATCATTCCATGCTTTGTGGTTGAGCTGCAACCAATTGATCTGAAACATCCAATCTATTTTTGGCTAGATCTAAGCCATCCGGAGTCTAATCACAACAATCCAATTGTCGTTTCTAGCTATTTGGTGCATTCTGGGCACATCCGTGTGGTCAAAATTTATAAATTCAATAAAGAAAAATAGCAGATTTTATTTGAAACCCACAATCAAAAATTGAGTATAAAACGAGCGAAATTGATGTCACCTCAAATATCACAAAGCATCCTACTTTGTCTTGGCTTCAGTTTGATATCACTAAGGCAAAGAACATTGGCAAGGAATCCGCTTCAACAATTTGTTATCGGCTTACTTCTCGACAATTTTGCCCAAAGTCAATTCTGCATTCCTTCTGAATAACAAATACCATTCGAAAGCATGGCGGCAAATATATGTTGTATACAATACAGGACTAGTTTACTCCGACTTAGCAGACTACAATTCATACTAGCTCAAGGGCAAGAAATCAACTTAACAATCTACTTCCAAAATTCACCTGGCAATTCCTTACAACAGCGCAATGGTATTTGATGCAAGTTTTTTCAGCTTTCTACTTTTTTGTGATTAATAAGTCTACATCATTTGGTATAAGCAGTCAATGACACGGGATGTACTATTCACAATCCTTGCAATGTCTAAAATTGATTGCCACTTAAAATCAGGAAAAGCCTCCAAATACGAAGCAATCTCCGTGCTCGGCACTGAGCACCATCAGCAAAAGCCTCCGAATATGAAGCAATCTCTGTGCTCAGCACGGAACGCCACCAACAAAAGCCTCTAAATATGGAGCAATCTCCGTATTTGGCATGGAGTGCCATTAGCAAAAGCCTCTGAATTTGGAGCAAAGCCCTAACTTCTTAGACGTATATACATTTATACATACATTCATACACACATGCATTCATACAATCATTCATTTATCAAAGGTGTTCTTTATCAAGAGACCTAACATCTATTTGGATAACGTAGAGAGAAGGTGATTTGGGAGTAAACCCAATATCAACTAGGCATTCTCTATCAAGAATGCTATTTTCATCAAAGATCTAACATCAGTTTTTGATACTAACTCGGCAATAAAAACTCTCATTCATTCTACTGAAGAAAATGAAAGTTTTGGGGCAATTGCGGTAGCCCAAAAAATACGAAAACATCCCAACTTATTGGATAAATCCAAATAAGTCCTAACAATGGGCCCAGCCCAAGCAAGGAAACCCATTAAGCCACCTCTATAAAAGGAAAGCATCATAGAAAAGAGGTATGCGTCACTCTGCAACAAACAAACACAAAACACTTTACAAGTTCTTCTTCAACTCTCTTTGTTTGAAGGATTCTAACTTTATCGGCGGAGTGTTCCCGGCTGGCAACCCCAGTTGGGTGGCATTAACCATGTTTATCTTTGAAGATCTATAAGGTAAAGCTTATTTTTTCATTAGATCTCTTCAACAATCCATGTGAGAAGATTTTTTGGGTTTTCCAGTACCGATAGAAGATAAGTTGAAAGAGAATAGATTGAGATGGTTTGGCCATATACAATGGAGACCAACAGAGGCAGTAATGAAGTGATGCAATACAGCGACGGTAGATGAAAATGTTAGGGGAAGGGGTAAACCTAAATTAATGTGGGCTAATGTAGTAAATAGATATATGAATCTCCTTAATTTAACTAACCAAATGACCATTAATAGCGTTGAGTGAAGAAGAATGATTCATATAGCCGACTCCATTTGATGGGACTTAAGTTTTGATTTTGGTTTGGTTTGGTCAGCTGTAAAGTGTTGTCTAAAAGAATGTCTAAAAAATAATATTTATTTATAGCACAATTTTTATTTTTATAATCATTTCACTTAATAATTGTGAATATTTTTTATTCAATTAGTTCAAGTATTGGTCAAAAATAATTTGTAGACATTCAAAATCAATTATTCTTTAATGTCAGTACCTATTGAAATAAAATATAAAAAAAATTCTTTTTATAGTGATTTAAAAATATGAAATATATTGAATCATATTTAAAAACTAAAGAAAATTGATCATAATCAATTTTAAACCGTAATAAATGAATATTTTTTATTCAGTTAGTTCAAGTATTAGTCAAAAATAATTTGTAGACATTCAAAATCTATTATACTTTAATGTCAGTAATTATTGAAATAAAATATAAAAAAACTCGTTTATAGTGATTTAAAAATATGAAATATATTGAATCATATTTAAAAACTAAAGAAAATTGATCATAATCAATTTTAAACCCTAATAAATGTGATTCTGAAAAAAAAAAATATACGTATCGATAAGTTTTTTTTCAAATTGTACGAAACAATAAAAAAAATAATAAAATAAAAAAAAATTACGATTTCAAATACCGAAACCATTACACTATAACTTTTACATTCCGCAACTACAATCACAATCTTATCCGTACAACCGTTACAACGATCGCAACTACGTTTCAAAACCTTAATATGGGCTCAACTGTCAAGCATTAAAGGGCTCGTATTGTTAAAACATCATCACCATAATGGGGGTGTTTGGTGGGGCTTTTTTGAGCCAACTTTTGGCTTCTGGCTTTTAAAAAATTATTTTGGACTGTTCAGTTAAACTTATTTCAAACAGCTTATGATTCTAACAACTTATTTTAAGTCAAAAAAGTTGATTCTGAGAAGCTGCTCACCGCTTGCTTCTGATTATCAGCTTCTGCTGTGGACATGTTAATTCACGATTATACTCTTAAATTTTTTTATTTTTTATTTTTTTTAAAAATAGAAAGACCCAAATGGACTATAAAATATTATTATTATTTTTTATGAGAAATGTAGACAAATAGTGAAAATAAAAAATAAAAATTAATTGAAAAAGTTACTTCACAAATTATTTAACAAACACTACTCAGCAACTTAAATCTATATTCCAACAGCTATACTAAACAGATTAATAGTTTCTGATTAAAGTCATAATTTATAATCTGTTAAGTTATAATTTATAATCTATTTTAACAGTTACAACAAACAGCACCAATGTAGACAAGGGCTCATACCGTTAGAACATCATCACTATAATGTAGACATGTCACTAGCCCTAGAAATTGGGTATACCCTTTCTGTTTATATGTTATTTATTTATTTATTTATTTAGAAAGAGCATTGCTTTCTACCCCAACCAACACTTTTTTATTTTTTATTTTTTATTTTTTTTGAAAAGATGACCAGGAAAAGAAAAAGGAAAAGGAAAAGGAAAAAGAAGAAGAAAAGCGAAGATTTTCCTAAGCTTTGTAATAAAAAAATCTCTATTTATAGGACATTTTGCATGAACATGGAATATTTTGCTAGCACAATTTGCATGGCCAAGTGGGATTCACATTCTTCATTCCCAACGGAAGTGTACTCCACTAGAGATAAACCTCCTCATTTCCAAAACCCTTTTCTTAAAAACCAAAAACACAAAGAAAGACAAGATTAAACAACTAATAAATCACATAAACATACAAAGAGTGAAGCATTAATTTGAAAATCTGAATTTATGTAGAGTAATTCACGTTACACTTGCATCTCTCACTACCCCACTGTATGAGATTAAAAAAAACAAAAATAACATAGAGACATCTTAAAAAGTTAATAAAAAATTAATTTTTAAATTTTTTAACTTTTTTAGTAATTTTTTTAACAAAAAATTTGATTTTTTAGCGATTTTTTTGCGACTTCTTTAAAAAAATTTGATAAAAAATAAACCTTTTACCAAACTCTCAAATTAGTGACCCTCAATATTTTTTTGTTGAAAATTTTAGCATTTTTGGGTAAAGTGTTGGGATGTAGGATGAGCTGAGAAATTTGAGAAAAGCTAAAAAAAGCAACTGAGCAAGAGGAGCATGAGCCTGCAAAAGCATTAACTTGAAAGTGACCCATAACAGTTCACACTAGTACACACTCCACACACACACACACACACACACACACACACATACAGCCCTCACTGAGGACAGCCAAAACAGTGGGGGTGCCAACTTTTGTTTTAGTTAAAACAATGTTGCTTTATGTGTCACTCACCACTCACGGTCTCACACTATAGAGAAGACTACCCTGATGATGTTCCCACACCCCCTCCCCTCCATAATAAAGCCAGGGAAAATGCGGGGCACCCCCAGTGACCCCCTAGCCCACGTGGCTGTGAGTGATTGGTCAGAAAGGAAAGGAAAGGAAAAAAAAAAAACTGGCGAATGGCGTTTCGCCACGTCACTGGGGTCGACCCCCAGTGAGGGTCTGTAGCAGGATTGATAAAGTCAGGGTGCAATGTACACTCTCCCCCAAAAAAACAACTTTTATTCTCTTCTACTATATTTGGAGGATTTATAACCCAACAAAAATAAATAAATAAATAAAAATAGTTGTGTTTGGTTAAATTTTTTAATCAATTTTTGCAATAAAAAATTCATAAATTATGTTTGATTTATAAAATTTGAAAATTATTTTCTTCTATGCTTTTTTTACACATCAATTAAAAAAAAACAACTTTTATTCTCTTCTACTATATTTGGAGGATTTATAACCCAACAAAAATAAATAAATAAATAAAAATAGTTGTGTTTGGTTAAATTTTTTAATCAATTTTTGCAATAAAAAATTCAAAAATTATGTTTGATTTATAAATTTGAAAATTATTTTCTTCTATGCTTTTTTTACATATCAATTAATCACTTTTTTTTTCTCATTTTCTCACATTCTACACATCAATCAATCAAATTTTCTTTTACACTCATCTATTCAACTACTTAAAAAAAAAAAAAAATTACAAATCATCCTAAAATTATTTTCAAAA
The DNA here is from genome assembly GCF_004153795.1 of Camellia sinensis. NCBI lineage: Eukaryota > Viridiplantae > Streptophyta > Magnoliopsida > Ericales > Theaceae > Camellia > Camellia sinensis. Next base: position 745,706 of record NW_021027689.1, read on the forward strand.
TATAGAACCAATTTTGAAATTTTACAAACTCTTTTCAAAAAACTATATTTCAAAATTGATTCTCATAACTAAACCAAACGGAATATTTACACAACAATTCCATACAAACCAAATTAATCAACATAAATAACAAAGACATACAGATTTCTAAACCTATTCAATCAAGAACAGTAGTTTTGGCTTAGGAAAAAGAAAAATATGTACATTACAATTTACAAACCCAACAGCTAAAAGGAAGAGATGAGAGTGAGAGACACAGAGAGATACCTGAGGTTTTTTTTTACTAAACCCAAGTTTTTCAAAATTTCTTTCCCTGATGTGAGTTACTTTGAACTTACTTCCCAAACACATGTTTTGTTTTCTAAAGTCACTTTTCAAAACATGACTTCAGGCTTAAAAGACATGTTTTCAAAATACAACTTGGGATGAAGTTGGGTCATTAGGGGTGGGACTCTAGATAAAGTATTTCAGTCGAAGCCAAACGAACTTCTTACACATAGAATTCAATTAATATTGACAGGGAACATTGAGTTGCATATGGAATGTCAGATGGTAAAGAAGTGAATGGAACAAAGTTTTCCAGATGATGGGACCAGATTTTTTTAATAAAAATTTATACTTCATGCCTCACAAAGCAATGAGTTTAGGAAATAAGTTCAAAACTACTTGGTTTTGGAAAATATGTCTGAAAAATGGCATGGGGTTGGTAAAGCCCTAGTTACTTCTTGTTTTCTACCCTAACAAACGAAGTCAACTCCACCTTTAAACAAAGAATATGAAAGAATCTACTTTCTTCTGTCTTTTGCTACCTTCCTTTATCTTGGACCAGAGAGTTCCATGGCATGGGAATCATAGTCATCATCCATAACCATGCCAAACATGTCATGATCATTGTCTTCATGCCTTGGGACTGTGGTAGGGTGGGACTGAATTTTGTTGTTCTTGTTGGCAAAGAAGGAATTTGTGTTGGGATTAACATGGTTATGAGAAGCAGCCCATTTTTCAGCAAGGCCTTCGCCCTCAAGCATTCGCACCACTTCAGACATCTTGGGCCGGTGGGCTGGCAAGTATTGAGTGCAAAGTAGAGCCACTTGCAGCATCTCTCCGACCTCTATCCGGTCATAATTGCTCCCCAACTCTCTATCCACCAGCAATTCAATTTTCTTTTCTTGCTGCACCTTCCTCACCTGAAACAAACACAAGTATGCTTTGTTTGTCGATGGTAAATCCAAAGCAACTCTCAATAGGCTAAGTGCACACATGTATTGAAGTAATAGCTTCATGTATTGGCATAAAAGTGAAGAAGTCACTGCAGCATTTCGGAGACTACTGATGTTAAAACTGTGCCAATCCAAATTTGATACTTGTAATAATTACCTTGTATTTTGATGTCATACTTGCAGAATTTGAATATTTATTCTTGTATTTAGTATTGCTTTATGACCAACTTAATTGTATTCCAAAACAATAATAGGTTTCCTACTAGTGTCACTCGAGGTAATACCTTTGTGATCCCTTCAAAACATGTTAAGCTTCTTTAACTGGTGATGAAACCTTAAAAGAAATTATATTTTGGGATCACACACAACTAAAATTTTGTGGCGTAGTATCGAGTTTACAAAATTCTTCTCTTTTCTCACAAATTGTTGGGAATCAAAGGGGAATTCCTGATTCTTGCCTTACATATGTGACAAGAACTCTATATTTATATTTGAATTCACCCAGGAAAAATATCATCTAAATGATATAATTTCATTCATTTTCTTATTCCTGAATCACCAAGTTTTGGATGCTAAGTGATTAGAGTAACTAGAAATTTCTAGCATTTTGCTGAAATGATAATGCATTTTGGTGAAAACATTCTGAATTTTATCTGCAAACAAAAGCATGGAAAAAACATATGAATGGCCAAATATTTACACAAAAATTTAAATTTTTTTTTTTTAAAAAAAAAAAAAATAGAGCCCAAAAAATGAAAATAGAAGGGAGATCAACAAAGTATAATGGATGGTTGAAAATCGGCCAACCAAATTAAATTGTCACCAAGAAAGTCTATAAGGACTTCCATAGAATGGGAAGGTGTCTTTTCTAATTCAAGCTACCAGATTGCTAATACAATTATAGAAAAACTTTGGGATAGTACATACTGCCGGAAGAAACTTACCCATTCAAGCATTGCTCCTTTCTGATTAACTGTCTTTCCAAATTCAAGAGCTCTCATCCCGGTGATGAGTTCTATCAAGAGAATTCCAAATCCAAAAACATCAGTCTTCTCAGACGATTGACCAGTTGAGAGATACTCCGGTGCAATGTGCCCAACAGTCCCACGTACAGCTGTGGTGACGTGGGAGTCAGCGTGGTCAAGTAGCTTCGCAAGGCCAAAGTCACCAACAACAGCTTCACAGTAGTCATCCAACAGAATGTTAGCTGCCTTCACATCTCTGTGAATTATCTTCGGATCACACTGCTCGTGTAGATAGAGAAGACCCCTTGCTGCTCCTATTGCAATTCTCTTCCTAGTGTTCCAGTCTAGTGCTGGTTTTTCTGTCATAATCAACACGACACATTGGATTTTGGTACGTTATTGGATTAAGCATAATTGTTGATAAGAAAGTTGTGTCCCATTATTCCTTTCTTTTGTTGTCATGAACCATAAAACTTTTCATGGGAAAGGGATGTATCAACATTTGCTTGTAATATGAAGAGAATCAACACAATTTTTAATTGACGCCAACATACATTCATGTAATGCAAACAATTGGCAAGTTTGAGTTATTTACCAAACCCATGCCATTTTTAAACAAATTTCGCAAATACGAGTTGTTTTGAACTTGATTCTCAAACCCACATTGTTCTTAAAACACAACTTCAAAGAACAACCAGGATTTGGGAAATAAGTTCAAAACAATTCACATTTGGGAAATCTGTTTCAAAACAACGTCGATTTGGTAAAAACCTCAGAAAAGTTTGTCAGTGCACAACTGGATGCCGAAGGGAGTTGACAATCCCATTTGTCTCTAGGCCCCCTAGTATATATGGTGATCCATAGCAAGTTCAAAAATAAGTACTTACAATGATTTATAGTTCATGCCCTAATCTAATAAGAACTTTAGAGGAATCAAGACCATTGTGATTGTGAGAACTGGCAACAATAGTGACTATAAAAGTGACAATAGTTGCAGGGAAGTAAGATAAAAGATTAGAGACCAACCTCTAAGCCTTGAGGCCACACTGCCATTAGACATGTAAGGATACACCAGCAACCTCTCATTTGGTGTGGCACAATATCCCATCAACCGCAGCAAATTCCGATGGACCGCAAGGCTAATCATCTCCAGTTCAGTCCTAAATTGTGATTCACCGGCAGTTCCAACAACGTCCTTTAGCCGTTTAACCGCCACCATTGTTCCATCACCCAACTTTCCCCTGTACACATTTCCAAAACCCCCAGCACCAAGTATGTTCTTGGAGCTAAAATTGTCTGTGACAACTTGGAGTTCTCTAAATGTGAAGTTTCTCAGATTGCCTAGGCTCATCAGACCCTCTTCTTGCATGTCTACAACAACAAAATTAAAGACCTGTTATGGTTTTTCTCAAAAATTGATTTGACATATATGTGCCATTGAGGTTGAATTCTGAATTACTGACCACTGATGTTGAGAATGCTTTGCTTTTTCTTTTTATTTGTCCTCCAAAAGAAGAGAGCAACTGCTATGAGGACGAGAAAGGCAAAGCTCAAGCTCACCCCAAGTGCAATACCCAGTTTCTTGGAGCTACTTGTTCCTATAAAATTGTAGGAGGAAAAGTTTAATATGGGTAAATTGATTGCCAGGGACACATGAATAATGAATAGCGAAGTTACTCCTCTCTAAGGCGCCGTTTGTTTTCAGAGATAGAATGGAGGAGATTTATAATGAGAGGTTTGGTAGTGAGGAGATTAAGTAAAACAGTGTTTGTTTTGATGATAGTTGTTAGTGTAGGGATTGTTAAATTATTTTTATATAAAATAAATATAAAATAATAAAAAAATACAAAAACATAAAACATTAAACATTAATGTCTTAGAAAAATGCCCAACATGTAAAAAAAATTTTTAAAAAAAATTCTAAAAAAAAAATAATAATAATTTTTACTTAACAAAAAATACAAAATTAAACATTAATGTTCAAAAAAAATGCCGAACATGTAAGAAATAAAATTAAAAATTTTAAAATTTCTAGTTCGGCGGATTATTTTTCTAATACCAAGTCCTAGAGGCCTATCCAAATCCCCTCCCTAAGGGATTCATAATCCGGAGCTTACTATCAATCCCCTTCCCGTCTCTTAAAACAAACACAATGTTAAAAAGTCCTATCTCACTACCAATCTCAACCCCCTCTCTAATTCTCCAAACAAACGGGGCCTAACAATATAGGTATTGAGATGAGTTAGTAATCAACAATTCAATCAAAATGGACAATATATTTAGCATTCAAATCTCACAACCTACCCAATACTTATAATATAATGATGTGGATGTGGCCCACTAGGAACCTTTTACTTTAACACAGCACACTCACAAGTTAGCTTATATTATGCCACATCATCCTTGTGATGTTTTTTATATGAATTTTCTCTAGGAATATAGTTTTCCTTTCTGATATTTGCACATGTTTGACTTGCTTATAACAATCTGGCCACACTTGTGAGGTGGTGTGGGCATATGGAGAATATAAATAATAAAGTTACTCCACAAGCAAGGGGCTTGAGTTGAGGATATAAATAAAATCTTTTTTTTAGATGAGTTGATGGTCAACAATTCAACCAAGGGAGGAGGAGATGTACCAGTCCATGAATTCGGAGTAGAAGAAGAGGAAGAGATGTACCAGTCCATGAATTCAGAGTAGAAGAAAGAGGGATAGGGATGGCCGATCCGGAGCAACCTTCAGTGGAGTGGCTTCCACAAATTAGAGGGTTACCCACAACACTAAATGAACAATGAGAGAGTAGAATAATCAGACACAGAAATACAAACATACCAACATCATGTACATACAAATGTGTGTGTGTGTGAGAGAGAGAGAGAGAGAGGGAGAGAGAGAGAGATATCTGCAGAGAAAGCCTTACTTGAATGTTCTGGCAGGAAATTTGGGCACAGGTCCATGGAGATTGTTATAAGACAAATCCCTGAACAATCAAGAAGTGTTTTGACAAACACCACACACCATTTATTCACATTTTGAAACAAAAATTACTATTATGATTCAGAAAAGCACACAGAAACATTTCAGGTAGTTTCAATTTTCAAGACATTGAAACAAACAAAGCCAATACTCACAAGAAAGCAAGCTGAGGGACTTTGGCTAAAGACAAAGGAATAGCTCCAGACAAGCTATTGTTGTTCAATCTCCTACTCATTACATTACATTACATGACAAAAACAACAGTCAAAAAAGACAAAAAGATCAGAGAAGAAATAGAGCAAATGAGCAATTAATACAAAAAAAGAATACCCATGTCAAAAACTGTTTTGGGGGAGAGAGAAAGAGAGAGAGACTTACAGATATTGAAGGCCACTCAAGAGACCCAGAGGATCTGGCACGTGACCAGAGAACCCGTTATTGGACAGATCCAAGGTTTGAAGGTTGGGAAGAGCACCGAGCTCCGGTGGGATTTGGCCGGAGATATTGTTGTTCTGCAACAATCTGCACAAATACACACAAACCCATGTAAGAAAATGAACAACTACAATTGGGTACAGAGGAAGAGAAGAAAACAAATTGGGGTGAGAACTTGGATTTAAAAAATATATATTTTACACACATTTTTCATCAAATTTGATTCAAAAAATTGATCTCATGGAATACTCCAATTTTACTCCTTTATTTTCATCAAATCTTTTTGAAAATTTTCAAATTTATCTTTAAAACTTTTTTTTAACCATGCATAACTAGAATTGGGGAGACGACAAAACAAACGGGGGTGTGAATATTCTGATTAAAGCTCTATATATACACCATATGCCTTATGTGCTCTGATTTCTTACACTTGTCGAAGATTTGTAAGGTTAGCTATCATGCCAGACAAAGTTCCTGATAAACCTTGACTTGGAGCACCTCTGCAAAACCCATAAATTGAAATGAAAGGCCACTTTGTCTAACCCATGGAATCAAAACTTCAATAGCTTCAAAACACATATATATGTATTTGTTAGAGTGTTGAAGAGGGGGGGGAAAAAAATACTCACAGCCCAGTGACAAGATTGTCAGGGGAACAAGTGATCATAGCCCAACTACATGGGTCAACAGAGTCTTCATCCCAATTGTTCAGAACACCATGAGGGTCGTTCATAGAATTTCTGATAGTAATCAAAGCTTCAACTACAAAATTCCCAACAAAAATGAAAGATCAAACACCATAAAAATCACTAAAAACAAGAGACAAATTGGGTTTTTCGTTGCTGTACCTTCATGGTTTCGAGGCTCGTACGAGAGACAGAGAGTTGCAAATGACAGAAGTAAGAAGAAAAGAAGAGAGAGGTGGAGATTGAGGAAGGACATGGTCATTGAATGCAAGCAATGAACATGTTTCACAACAGCCATGAATGTGTATGATAAGCTTTTCTTCATCATAAAATCTCACTTATTTCATGCTCAACAATCAACAATGATAGAACACTAATTTTGAAATATTAAAAGACAACTAACGATATATTAATGGCATAGTACTCAATTAAAAAAAAATACAACACTAAAGTCAAAATATTAAATTATTTATGGTGAGACTTAGGTCAAGTTTGGAAAGATTAAATAAGTGTATTTTTTGACTTTTTATGAAATATGGATTGGATTTAAAGTAACGTGTTAAAAAGATGAAGTGATTTAAATAAAATGATGTGACTTAAATAGAATAATGACTTTTTAACTTTTTAAATTTTTTTAAAAAATATCAAACTTGACCTTACTACTACGTCATTTGTGATAGCACTAATTAACCCTCCTACTCATTTTCCTTTCATGCTCTACTTTTCTGGCTCCTCAACCATTTTTCTTTTTCAGTCACCATCTTTGCTTTCTCAAAAGATAAATAGAGAGAGAGAAGGTATTCATGATACTAGTTGTCAGTGAGGGGTGAAAGCGCAGAATTTGAGAGTTGACAGTAGGGGATACTATGCCCACTATGATTATCTCCTCCTGTTCTGTATGGATATGTGTATGCATGTATTGAGATATATCTTTGTTTTTTTCTCTCTGAAATCAGAGATTACTAGTTGCAACCACTACACAGAGTAGGTAAAGATGAACAAGAAATAGATTTGAAAGAGATTTTTTGATGTGATAGAAAGAAAACAAATAATTTGTGTTTTAGCTGCTGTATATTTCTGATTCTTGACCCAACAAGACTAGTCGTCTTTTACATTTTTCTACTTTCTTTATTGTTTTCTTCATTTCCTTTCTTCTTCATTTGTGCTTTTTTGGATTTTTTATGACTGTTTAAGAGAATTATATAATATATACAAAAATTACAATCTATTTTTTAAAATTTTATAATATAAAAATATATGTGTTATTACATTATTAGTTCTTATCAATTTTCTTTTTATTTTTCTTAATTTTAATGATTAATATAGTAATACCTTTCAAATTTTTTTTGTCCATTATTAGAGAATCATTGAAATTTTCATTGATATGGAAATTTTCTATTTCATTGATGATGAAAATTTCAAATATATTTTTCTATTACGAAATAAATATATAGAAAGCTGTCAAAATTAAAATATGGACCAAATTTATTTTCTTGATAATTTTTCTAGCTGTTTTTTTGAGCTTCCTAATTTTTTTTTTTCCAATTTTCTTATGAATCATCGTTGATATTGTTATTCAATACTTATACATCAATTATCTATTTATACATCAATTATCTAAAAATATCATTTAAAAAGTATATCTAAAAACTTTTCATAAAATAAAATGTGTGAACCAAATTTATTCTAATTGTAATCATACATTACACAAATTTTGAATCTACTACACCCACTTTATTATTGGATAATTTTTTGAATTACTTTTTCAAGATCCTTATTTTTTTTCCATACTTATTAGACCTGAATATTGTTATTTAATACTTACATATCACACATTCAAAAAAAGTTTACAAAAATTTTAAAAATAAAATGAAAATGAAAATATAATATGAAAAAACACAAATGTTATACGCTACATGCTTAGTTAAATTAAAAAATATATAAAAATTAAAAATTAAAAACATATGCTCAGTTTATTAATGTTTGCACGCGAGATCAATCGAGCTGTGAAGTGGTCGCTCGAGCGTAGAAATGAGGTTCCCAGTACACTGTAATTCTACAAAACTTCTAGGACCATGCATTTACCCTCAAGCGATGAGAAGTTGTCTCGAGCAGTTTGTTCGAGATAGCACACTTAAAAGTCAATCCACACATCTTTTCTCACTTTTTCCATATCTTTTTCTCACTCACTCACCTATTTCCGAAACCTTAGCCCCTAAAGGTATGAAGCTTGATGTGTATTAAAGTGGGTTTGATGTATAAAAAGGGATTTTACTTCATGTCTTGGAAAAGTTTGTGCATATTCTTCTTGATTATGGTTAGAAATAGTGAATATTGACTCTTTATGGGTAAAGGAAGGGAAAGTCCCAATTTTTCTAAAAACCCTAATTTTCAAATTTAATTTAATAATGGGCTTAGACAAATTGACTCTCAAATCTTGAAATTGGGTGAATGATTATGAAAATGGTGTTGAGACATGAGATTATGAAATCTTCTTGTATATATGTATGAAAATAGATGAACATAGAGATTGTGGAGAATGGTGGGATTGGATAGATCCTTTAGGGTGTGTTTGTTTTGAAGGATTAGGGGGTGAGATTGGACTATTAGTCCCACCGGATTAATAGTCCATTGTTTGTTTCATTTTTTTTGCTCCGGACTCCCACAAATATGGGACTATCCTATCCTATCCCATGGGAGAGGGTGGAATAGAAACCATGGGATTGGTAACCCATTAGATTATTTTGTGAAATGTCCATTTTACCCTCCATGCTATTACTTAGCAAACAATTAGAAAATGATAAAATAGCCCTTTGAATATTTATAAATTATTTTTTTCGTGTTGTTAATTTAAAATTATATATTAAATAAAAAAAATTAATTATAAATTATAAATTTAATTTAATTGAAAATAATAAATTAAAATAATTAAAATATTGTGCAAAAAATAAAATAAAACAAATTTTTATTTAATCTAGTTAAAAATAATTAAAATATTAAAGTTATATTTAATATTGCTATTACTTAGTAAATAATTAAAAATGATAAAATAGTCATTTGAGCATTTATCCTTCTCCATAATATCCCAAACAAACATTGGATAACTAAAAATAGTCCAATCCAGACATCCAATCACATGACTAAACAAACATAGGATACAAATTTAATCCAACCAAATAGTCCCGGGACAATATATCCCAAAACTAATAGTCCGATGGATTACAATCCCCCTTATCCAGTCTGTCCAAACAAACGCACCCTTATTGTTGATAGTATTAAATGCTGTTGTGAATTGAACAAACCTTAGGGAAATTGGATTTGAAAACTCATGTATTATATGCATTATAATTTTTTCATGTGATTTTTCAATCTTGTGGATGTTTGAAAAATGTCAACAGGGGTAAATAGCATATGAGTTTGAGTAGTAGAGTCAGGTTTTGATAATGGGTTACGTGTTGTATTTGGTACCCATATGGGGAGTCAAAGTGCCTAATTACCCTGTCTTGTGCATATCGCCGGATGAATGTGGGAAATGTTTTTTGGTGTCTATGAGCCTGCTGTTTATAAAGTCGTCAAATGTAGAAAAACATGATTTTGGGTGTCCACGAGCCTGCTATATGGTTTTGCGACTCTAGCTTGGGACGTCATAGCGTATTTATACCCCATGATTTTGAAAAATAAATAAATAATTAGTCTTGAACAATGTCTAATCCGATCTCCAATGTTTTTCAAAGGCTTGGACTTGGGTTTTTCTCATCCATTGCATTGCGTGATCATATGTATCTCAATTAATTAAATAATCTATTAATGGTATTTCCTATTAGGCAATTGCTCACCCCAAAACTAACAACTTTTTAGGAAATGATATGGATGCGCTACCGAAGTGACTTATATGGAGAAGTAATTGTGGATGAGAGTATGGAGGCTCTTTTTTGTGCTAAGTGATGAAGCCATGGCCTATTTTGTGCGAGTTAGAACTCCCCCTTTTGTGTACTCAAGAGGAATCCTTGAAATATAAAAGCTCTTAGGGCATTTTATTTGTATCCACTCTTATGCTTTGAACTATTGTATTCTTTTGACACCTTGATAAAACAATGATGTAACCTTATGAATAGTTCAAAGGAGAAGAGAGACTTTTGTTATGTGTAACGGGTTATTTTATACTTTGAATTATCATCATGGGTCATGATATTCTTGAATTGGCATTATGATTGATGATAAAATATCAGGATGTTACAACTCCATTTGGGATGGTTGGGGAAAGGGGTTAATATTGCACTCTAAAAAAAATTATTTCGTTCTCCAATTTGCTTTCGATGTTAACAAATTTTATTATGTAATTGAAAGTTAGGAATTTTAGTTGTTATATCCTTCAAAAAAAGAATTAATGTAAAAGTATATATTTATTATTTATGCTAAATGTAATTTTTATAATTCATTCAATTTTTCTGCTCTAAAATGTTACTGATCTACGGATGACATGCATATCTATAAATTAATACTTCTTTTAATAATAACGCCATTAAAACACGACTTTAGTACAATTTAAATAAAAACAACTTATTTACATAATTTTAAATATTTTTTTAAAATTTTATAATTATTATTTTAATTTTTAAGAAAAAATTTTAATTGTTTATTTAAGGCCGTGCATAGCACGAGTTTTATACTAGTTAAATATACATTTGCAAAGAAAATACAAAAATAAATTTTTTTAGCGTTGCTATTATTGTTAAAAAAAAATGTGTAAAAATATTAGAAAACAGGTACAGCCTTGAAGGGGGTGTACTATATGTACTCCTAACTATGTCACTTTCTTCGTTAATTATGACTAATTTTTTTAGTTGTGATATTATTTTAATTATGACTCATGAGTTCTTCAGTCATGCCTCATGTTGTATTTGATTATGACATTTTTCTTTTTTAGTTATGACTCGAAAAGTATAAAGTTATGTCATTTTCTTCTTTAATTATAAGGTGAATATGGTATACTTCATTTGACGGGAGTACACCATAGTATTTTTCAAAAATATTTTAAAACATATGAAATGTAAATTAAGATTATAAATATTTTGATATTTTATTATGTATAAAATTGTCGTTAGCAAAACCCTTTATGAATAATCACATGATAAAATAAGTAAAAGCTTGTCGTTAGCAAAACCCTTTATGAATAATCACATGATAAAATAAGTAAAAGCTCTGTCAACTATAGTTTTAGGAAAATATTTGAGACTATCAAAAATCTCTTACAATTGTATCTATAATGATATAGTATGATATGTATTAAATCTTGATTTGTTATACACCTCAAAGGGATGCTAGTTTGCCTTTGGGCACATCAACCTGTTGTGAAGGCTCATTGGAGTTTATCTTGAGCTTATTTTGATAATCCAAATCATTCATATTGTAGAGTTTGTCGAATAAATTATTCATAAAAAAAAAAAATCAAACTAATTGAATATATGTAGCCCTACAGCAAAAACACATTTGGTTTTAAAAAAGTAAATGGTTAACATGATTTTAATAATTTTTTTAAAAACAATTAGGACTTGATCATAGGGTTATGAATATCCGAGTAACTTAATTTTGTACAAGGATGATATTTTCGACGAACCCTACAATATAAACGATTTGGATCATCAAAATAGACCCGGGATAAACTCCCACAAGCGCTCACAGCAGCAACCCCGTTCCCATACCTAATGATGTAATGCCCAACTCGCTTACCATATCATTGTAGGTGAATTTGTAGGTTTAAAAGTGTGAATCTCTAGGATTGCTCTTATTTTTATTTATTTTTCATAAATTCATGATTTAGATATAATCAATTAAAGTCAAGGCAAAAGGAGAGGGAATGAAGGAGGTTCACTGCTAGAAATGAACATCAGTCCAATGGTCCGAATTCACACATCCCAGGTAGATATTAAATGTAATGGTGATATTAACATTCAATAAGTAATCTCACTTTATTGTAGATACCACACATTTTTTTTTTTTTTTAAGATACCACATTTTTTTTTTTTTTTTAAATTTGTAGATTTGGATACAACACATTGTTGAATTAATAAAAAATAAAACATACGTAACATAATAACACCGTTACCCTCAATATTCTTTCACCCATTCTAGCACACTTTTATGAGTTTGGGATTGATATCTATACTATATATTGTAGGTGTTTGGGAAATGAGTTTTTATGTAAGTTTTTTTAGTTGTAAGATATTATTAGATAAAAAAAAAATTGATATTTGAAAAGATAGTTAAGTTTTTTTGTGGTTGGATGTGATGTTTGTGAGAGAAAAAGTGAAATGATTACGGAGTTGGATGTGATGTTTTGTTTGGATTTTTTTTATTTTGCAAAAACTTTGTCTTTTAGTGCAAAAAATCAAAAAAAACCCAAAAACAAATCCTGCCAAACACCACCAAGAAAAAGAAGATTTCTAATGAGAAATTTTGTGGAAGCTCCAAAACTTTAACCAAATTATGTTGATTTTTTATATTTTTAAATAATTAAAAAACTTTTTATTGGTTAACCAACTATAAAGAAAGGGAATATTTAGTTTAATATCCCACTCCAATTTTTAGTAATGAGAGAGGTCCATAATATATTTTTCTGTAGCTTAAGGTTCCTCATCCACACCCATATATCACACTCACTCTCTCATTCTCTCTCCTCTTCCCCGAATCGAGACGAGATAGAAGAACCTTAGAAATCCAAATTCATGAGCCAAGCAATTAATAACCCAACAATATATAATGGTAGAAACACAAGCATTTCGAGCTTAGTGTTCGATGTTAATTCATTTGGAAATCACAGCCAAAATGAGTTTTCAGAGCTTCGCAAGATGGCAAACCATGCTTTTATGGTGGGAAAGAAGCTTTGGGAAGAGATTTCATCTGGGAAAATTTGACTCGAATTGGAAAACATGGGAAAGAATTTATTCGAATCGTGTACTCATTCGATTTCGAGTTCGGGCGATGAATTCAAATAAAGAGGTAGAATCATGGTGTTTTCATGTGGGTTGACGTTGGGATCACATATTACAATAGTGGGGAAGCCTAATTGGGCTCACCTAGAGACTGAACCAAATATTGTATTGATGAGATAGAAGGATTACTCTGTGCAGATATAAATTCTGTGGAGATGCTTGTATCAGTTCACTTTGTGAAATTGTTGTGAATTTCATCTTCTGATTCATAAATTGATGGTTGTTGTTGGTAATTTGAGTGATGGATCTGGTGTGGATATAATCAATATTCTCTGAGTTGGTTAAAACATAGAGAAAAATCAAAGAAAATTGGTCATAACACAAATAAATTTATGAGCAAACCAAAGAAATTTCAACCTAGAGAAATTTCAAAATACAGAGAAAATCATAGAAATTGAGCAAATCAGAGAAATTTCAAAACACATAGAAAATCAGAGAAATTGAGCAAACTGGAAAAAAAATTTTGTGTTTTGAAATTTCTTTAGATCGAAATTTCTCTGAAAAAATGTTGAGAGCCCCAACCACTATGAAAGTATTATATGTCTTTTATCCCATAAAATCTTAATGCCATGAACTTTAAAAAAATTCCCCAAAAAAAACCCCTAATTATCTTTTAAATTTGAATTTCAAAATAAAAATACATGTGTCAAAATATTATTGGCTCTTTCTAATTAGATATTATTTTGTTTTAAGTCACAATAAAAATTAATTAAAAAAAAATACAAACTCACAACTCTATAACTTAAATAAATTAAATATATATTTTTAACCCACAACAATCTATATAACTTAAATAAATTAAAAATTGTTTATATATTTTCCTTCATTCTTATTTTTTCCCCCTTATATATTGTTTTTGTTTTAAATTTTTAAGTTTTAAAATCTCCTTTATTATTCAAAACTCCTTTATCAATTTTTATTTTCATTTTTTTAATTTTACTTTGCTTAATCTTCTCCAATATCTTCATTTATCTCTAATATCTTTTTTTTTTCTCCTTATTTTTTTTCTTTTTTAATTTTATCTCCAACTTCATCTTTATCATATTTTTCAAATTATCCTATTTCATTTCTATCTTATTTTTCAAATAATAATTATTATTATCTTCAACTTCATTTCTATCTGATAATGATCTCTAATTTCATTTATATCTTATTTTTCAAATGTTTCACATTTCAGCTATATATTCTACGAAAATTGACCAATAAGTCCATATTTTGGACTTATAATTCATATAGTCCCATATTTTTTTTCTTGTGATCCATATAGTCTTTTTTGATGTGTAATGACTTATTTACCCACTGCATTGAAGTGTCACATTTCAAAAAAGTACACTAAATAGTTTTAATGTCACATCATACCCGCCATTATATTTGAAAAAAATATACTAAAGAGTTTTTAATTTTTTTGGAGTGTCATATCATACCTACTATGTTAGAGTATCACATGTCACGTTTGGAAAAAGTACACTAATTAGTAGTGTCACATTATACCTGTCACATTGTCACATTTAAAAAAAGTACACTAATGAGTTTTAATTTTTTTGGAGTGTCACATCATACTTATCATGTTGTCATATTTGGGAAAAGTACACTAAAGTGTTTTTTTTTTTTTTTTTGAGTAAAAGATTTGAAATATTACATTATGCTCGTCACGTTGTCACATTTGAAAAAAATACATTAAGAAATTTTTAGTTTTTTAAAGTGTCATATCATACCCGCAACATTAGAGTGTCACATTAATACCTACTGCATTATAGTGTTACATCGTACTTGCTACATTAATAAAAGGGTACAATGATCGACCAAAATACTACCAAAATAAAAAATTTGATCACATGGAAGGAAACTCTCTACTAATAGGATTTAACAGATCAATAGAAAAAATTTGAAACTAATTGAAGTAGTTGTTTGTGAGATGGGACTTATTGGTAAGTATCCCTATATTCTAACATACCAGTGATTTTTTAGTTTTCTATAAAGTTTTGTTTAAACTTTGCATTTAAGACTCAAATTACACTCAAGCATCAATAAAGCTATAATTGGTTAGACCATCTCCAACGGTGAACCAAACTTGGTATCAGATTCAAATTTTGGTGAAAAAAGTACTTTTTGGTGCTTCAACCGTTTCACCAAATTGATATCAAAATGAGAATTCAACAAAAAAATATCAAACTGAGAACAAGGTACTGATTTTACCAAATTACTGTTCCTGACCGTTAAAGTAGAAAAGCTTGAGAATTTCACACATGGTGGTCGACCACCTGGATGACCACCTGGTCGACCCCTTGGTCGACCACCCGGTTGACCAACCGATCGACCAGTGCATGCAAACATTGGCCTGCGAACTGGTTTAAACAGTTCAAATAGGTAGGTTCAAACAGTTCAAAAAGGTAAAAAAAATAAAATAAAAATAAAATAAAAAATTGGCTTTACCGGTCGACCCACCGCACGGAATTTTGATGCACCGTTGGAGCAACTGATATCAAATTTAGAAAATGAGTCATTTTTTACTCAAATTTGGTGAAAAAAGAAGTTCACCGTTGGAGATGCTCTTAGACACTGGTAGGATTTTAAAGTTTGATGAATTTATTTTTTCTATATGTGTGCCTATGTACAATGTTTTGAAACTAGACCGATGAACGGATCGGAAAAGAAACCGGGTGGACGAGTCACTGGTTCAACCGTCGGGTCAAAGCGGTCGAACCATGATGTCATAATTAATATTATATAATTAAAAATATAATTATAAATTATAAATAAATGAAAATATATATAATTACTGAAATAATAAATAAAAAAAAGTGTTGCATAATATTTAATAAAGTCATAATTGATTAAAAAAAAGTCACTAGTTTTAAAGAAACTAAAAAAATTTAATATTCCCTCCAAACAAATTGATTGAATGCTAGATTTAATTTTGAAGGGAAATGAAATTTTTAACTCTCCCTTCAATCAAATATGATTCAAAAATTTGATTGAATCCCACATTGAATTTTTAGGTTCTCTTTGAATAATTTTTTCTTATAAATATGAATAGACTTTCATAATTTTTATAAGCTTTCAATAAGATTCCTCCTCATGAGAGGAGACTCTTGGAGTAAGAGTTTTTAGTCAAAATTTTGATATATATATATATAAGATTTTGAATATGACGGTTGAATTAACACATTGAATATGTGCCTGGATTGATCATTGTATATAATAAACTGTTTAAATACATGGCATATGTATCTTGTTTGGGAGGAGATAGGGGATGTATTCCACGGTTTGGGAGGAGACAGGGGATGTACTCTCAAACCTGTTTGGGAGGAGATACGGGATGGACTCCATTGATAACTAAGTTGGCCGGAGTGTCCAGGGTGAAAGTCCCGAAATCCTAATTACGTTTGCATAACGTAGATAATTGAAGTATTGAAATGTTTTAATATGAGTTGTACTCTCATATGAATTATGGAAATTGGAAGTGTTTTAATATGAGTTGTAGTCTCATTTAATTGTTTGGCTAGATAATGAGCCATGTTTATGAATTTGAATTGGATAAGTAAAAGAAAGTGGAATGAAACACGGATGTATTTGTCATGGAACTGAAAAGTGTTGTAAATTGGTTTACAAGTGTTAACCATTTATCGAATGCTAATGTTCTAGTTATTTCTCATATCTGGTTTAGTATATCTCTACTGGGTTTTGGCTTACCCTTTATGGGACATCATTTTCAGGTGTAGATGATATGTCACCTCCAAGGACGTAGCTTAGGAGGCTTAAAGGCTGAAAGATCTTTTTGTTGTTATCTTTTTTTGTATTACGTGTAAATCAAGCCAAGGGCTTATTTTGTATAAAGAGTTAGAACTCTTCTTTTGTTGGACCCAAGTGTTGACTTGGAAAGTTGTAAGCCCGCATGACATTTACTTTTGTTGTCAACATGTAATGCTTTCTATAAGAATATTCTGATGTATGAAATATGATATCTCTTTCTTGTATCATGAATGTATAATTTATGGGTTTATTTTGAGGGCGTTACAAGTTTGGTTATGAGTTTTAAATAGAATTTTCAATAAAGTTTTGAATTGTATGTTTGGTTATAAGTTATAAGTTTTAAGTTTTTGAGTTTAGTTTTGAAAATTCTTTTCAAAACTTATAACCAAACAATTTTTTTAATTTCATATGTCATATTAAAAATTTAAAACTTAATTCAACACTCATTTCAAAACTCATAACTAAACAAATTTTCTCTTCTCAAATTATAATTCTAAAACTCATAAATTCAAAATACAACTTTATTATCAAATCATAATTCTAAAACTCTACCAAATGCTGCCTAAGTTCTTTTTATCTTTTTATTTTTTAAGTCAATTATAAAATTATATATGTTAATTTAATATATGGTTTTGTTGGGCGAACTCAAGAGTGTAATCACTTTTGTTTGCTTCACCTCACTTTTTTGAAAGTTACGTTTTTTATTTTAATAATTTTTTAAAATTTCAAATAATTTTTTTTTTTTATTTTTTAGATACGCCTAATCTAAATATACTTAAAAAATATAATATTCATGGATTTTTTTATAAAAAAAAATTAACAAATACACAAAAAAAAGAAAATTTAGTGCATTTTCATATTTTGTGGTATTCAATGATTTTTTTTAAAGCTTTTGCATAAATTTTATACTTTTTAATTATCAAAATTAAATAGATCTAAAAAGTATAATTAAAGTATTTTTAAAAATCACTAAAAATATAAAAATCTGAATTAAAAACTCAAAAGACTATTCATTTGGGATTTACTTATTTAGTGATTTTTTGACTCTTTATAAAAAGATATACAAAACAATATAAAGAGGTGATGTAACAAGTGGTAACAAATAAGCGAATAAGTGACTTATTTAGCAACTTATAGGCCGAACCAAACAGAGTGAATACCATTTTAGGATAGAACATGGAAGAGATTTGTTGGCCCAACTCGGACCAAGCTTGGACACGAGAATTTCGTTGCATTTTCTAATTTAGGCCGTGCCCAACCACCCCTAGTCGTGGCTAGGGTGTTTATGGGTCAATTTGCTACAAAATTTAAAATTAACTTAATCATGATTGGTTCCAAATATTTGAATCCAAAACCAAACTAATTATGAACTAAAACCAACCCAACCCAACCTAATGTAGCCCGGGTTAGTTCGGGTCGAAGCCACAGTTTTCACTATATTAAAAATAAGTGAATCAATCAATAATAAATAATTATAATAAACAAGTTTTTAACATTTAAACATAATATAAACAAAAAAGTAAAATATTGTTTAATAAAAGCCAACACAAATTAAAACTAACTCATGCTTAAATATAATCTATACAAATTAAATTCATCAATACAACAAATACAAATTAAATCAATTGTGAAATTTGACTTAAGCTTGTGGTACTACATTTGTTTACTTAATAATTCTTGTATATAAAAAATTATTAGGTGTAATCAAGTTACAGAGTAATAAAGTGAAGACATGTCAATATAAATAAAATTTTAATATATATATATATATGTATGTATATATGTATAAAGAGTAATGATAGAGACTCTAAATATTTTACCAAAAGTTTTATCAAATGTCTCACATGGGTGTGGGACCCACACAATGTGGGTCCCGTGTGGATCCCACACCCATGTGAGACATTTAGTAAAACTTTTGGTAGAATTTTTGAGGCCTCTATCATTTTTGATTTGATAATTTGAGGATTCGAAACCAAACTAATCCAATCAAAAGAGATCAATTTAATTCCATTCTTTCGTTCACTGGATAATTTTAAGACCCCTCGTCGTGGCCCTCCAAACTCTACCTAACCACTACTGTTATCAATGTGTTTATTACTTTCCAAGACTACAATGTTGCTATTTTGGGAGTAACATCTGTCTCTACTTAAATAATTATAATTTATTTATTTTTTATTTACAAAATAATATTAAACATATTTATATTTATTTTTACAAAAGTAAATACAAATGTTTGATACATACATGATTCAAAACCTTATTTTGCAAATAAAGTAAAAGGGGTGAGGGGAGATGGTTGGTGGCCAAAGATAATTATTGACGGTAGACGATGGTTGCTTGGAGGTGGTTCTCAACCTCCGAGGCTAATGATCAGAGGTAGGCAGGGCTAACCCTGAGGCAAGGCCACCAAGGCGACAGCCTCAGGACCCCAAATTCTGTGTAAAAATTAGGGCCTCGAATGATTTAGTTTGTTTGTTAGGCTTGATTTATAGAAATGAAATAATCATTTTATAATAATATTTATTTTCACGTCTGGTTCACTAAAAAAATGATGAAAAAGTATTACAAATAAAATGATTATTGTGAGAGAATAGTCATTCTATAGAGAGGATGAAAAATGACCATTCCATTCTATTAAATTTCATTCTAGTGAATCAAATATGACATTATTATATAGTAGTTTAAAAATAAAGTTTCATTGATTTTTTTTTTTAATGAAATAATTGAAGTGGTGAATTATTTAATTGTAATGGATGGTTATTTGTTAAATGTATGGATTATTTATAAAATATTGTTGATTATACCAGTTACATTTGTCTCTTAAGAAATAATTTTTTTAAGTTGAAATTGATCAAATTTTACATTCAATCAGTTACGTCATAAATTTTTTTAAAATAAATTAATAACATTACCTATCGAAAATGTCCAAAATCTATTTCAAATTATGATTATTTTGAAAAATAAATTATAATCAAATTATTCACTAATACAATATTTTCAAATTGGATTTATCACCTAATATTCTAAATAATTTTCGTGCATAGCATAGGTAAAAAAGTTAATAATTTTAATAAATTTTTGTATTGGTACAAAAAATAAATAAATATAAAATATATATATATATTTGTAATTATGTATAAAGGCTCCATTTTTTTAACTTCGCCTTGAATCCCCATATCATCGGGGTCAACTCTGGAGGATGTTGTCGACTACAAAAGGTGATTGTTGCCCGTGAGATGTCATGGAACCAGTTGTTAACCGAAGGTGATTGCTCTTTTTACTTCCCATATATCTCATGTTTCTTAAAATTGAAAGATGATTTCAACATAATTAAATTTGCATAAAAAATGCCTTGCTTTCTTTTACCATTTAATTGAAACATTAGTAAATCTACACCCACCCATCAAATCTGTTTTGTAATTTTGAGTGTACATATTTGAGACGTATGGAAGTATATGTCCATTGTTGGTCTTCAAGCATTGGTTTTATCTAAAGAGCTCGTCTCATTCTTGATCTAGTCTAAGGTATAAAATGATTCAAAGTATGTCCTGTTTTGATCTTTGCAGCATTGGCTTTATGTGAAGAGCTCTTTCAATGGTACAATTAGTAGGAAAAAGTCAGCCTTATGGGCTAGTTAAGGATCTTTTATAGTAGGAAAGAGCTGTCTATTAACAAATATTATTTTATTTTATTTTTATTTATGAATCAGTATATATTTATTTTTTCAACTATAAAAATCGTACAAATATATTCCTTTTGGAGGAGGCCTTTGGAAGGTGAAAGTAATATATTTTTAAGTTGATGGAGTTAGAATGTACAAATTCATAAATAAAGAGGATAAAATGGGACGCGGGGTCCCTGCTGTGGGTTGCCCCCTGCTGTGCTTGCTGTCCCTATAACAACATTGTTTAGGACGCGGGGTCCCTGCTGTGGGTTGCCCCCTGCTGTGCTTGCTGTCCCTATAACAACATTGTTTAATCTTCTTCTTCTTTTTTTTTTTCATGTTCTGACTATATTTTTTTGGCATGATAAATTACATTTTGTTCTAAATCTTAAACCCTAAAATAAAAATAAATAAATTTTAAGAATTAAACCCTAAACCCTAAACTCTAAAATAATAATAAAAGATTTATCCCTAAACCCTAAAATAAAATAAAAAATAAAATTTAAGAATTAAACCCTAAACCTTAAACCATAAAATAAAAATAAAAAAAATTTAAGAATTAAATCCTAAACCATAGATCCTAAACCCTAAAATAAAAAATAAATTTTAAAAATTAAACCCTAAAACCTAAACCCTAAAATAAAATAAAAAAATTTTATCCCTAAACCCTAAAATAAAAAAAAAATTAAGAATTAAACCCTAAATCCTAAACCCAAAAATAAAAAAATAAATTTTATACCTAAATCATAAAATAAAATAAAAATAAATTTTAAGAACTAAACCCTAAATTCTAAACTCTGAAATAAAAAAAAAAAATAAATCTTAAGAATTAAAGTAAAAAAAGTGAATCTTAAGAATTAAATAAATCTTAAGAATTAAATAAAAATAAATCTTAAGAACTAAACCCTAAATTCTAAAATTTATTTTTATTTTATTTTATGATTTAGGTATAAGATTTATTTTTTCTTTCTTTTACCATTTAATTGAAACATTAGTAAATCTACACCCACCCATCAAATCTGTTTTGTAATTTTGTTTATAAAAGCATGCCAAATAAGAGTGTACATATTTGAGACGTATGGAAGTATATGTCCATTGTTGATCTTCCAGCGTTGGCTTTATCTAAAGAGCTCGTCTCATTCTTGATCTAGTCTAAGGTATAAAATGATTCAAAGTATGTCCTGTTTTGATCTTTGCAGCATTGGCTTTATGTGAAGAGCTCTTTCAATGGTACAATTAGTAGGAAAAAGCCAGCCTTATGATCTTTTATAGTTGACAACCGTTTCAAAATAGGTAATTTATGAATAAGGGTTAATTATATTAAAGAGCCGTCTATAAACAAATATTATTTTATTTTATTTTTATTTATGAATCTGTATATATTTACTTTTTCAACTATAAAAATCGTACAAATATATTCCTTTTGGAGAAGGTCTGTAGAAGGTGAAAGTAATACATTTTTAAGTTGATGGAGTCAGAATGTACAAATTCATAAATAAAGAGGATAAAATGATATTCACTAATAATTGAGCGAGTCTTGACACAAAGAACCTCAAGAATAAGTTTTTTTTTAATCTCTACTATGGGCCGTGGGCCTATTATGGGCCATATTTTGATAATTCAATTTGTTTATTTTTTAGTCTTAACTTAAGAGGTGTTTGATAATCTAATTCAGCACTTAAAATTGAATGTATTAAGTAACAATTAATTAAATACATATGATAATTATAATTGATATCACTTAAAAATTTAAATGTCTTTTAAAATGTGGTTTAAAACTTAAAAAAAAAAAAATTAAATCATATGAAATTACTTATTTCTGATTGAATTTATAAATATTAAACATAAGTATCGATATACATTATTATAAACTCACCACCACAACCACCGCTGCCGCCATCGCCACCACCATCATACCATCATTGCCACCACCATCATACCATCACCACCACTATCACAATACAAAATTAAAATATATAATTTGAAAATAATAAATTTCAAATTTAATCTTATATATATCAAATAGTTCAACATTTAACTTTTTATTAAACAGTTTTTTAGCTTAAAAAATTTCAACATTCAATGTTCAATACTTAATTTTCAGTTTTTAGTTTTCAATTTTCAACTCAAATACCACCTTAATGTGCAAATTATCAACAAAAATAATTAAATTAAATTGATTCAATAATTATAATCACATAATTTCATTATATTCTCATACAAAAAATAGAGGATAAACACGATTTTGAAAATAAAACATTCATTTTTAAAAAAATAAATATGATTAAACTATGTTACATGTTGGGTTTGTGAATTCTGATAAGTACTGTTTACTCAAACATAAATCCAATGGAAGATTTGGGGGTCTTCCCAAAGGGAGGGGGTCGGGGAGGGGGGGGAGGCCTCTTCCAAGGAGAGGAGGGAGGGGAGGGAGGAAGGGAGGGAGAGGGGGGGTTTGGGGGCCTCCTCCCTGTTTCGAATTTTTTTAGGTATTTTAGTAATTTCTTTATTGCTTCTGCATTACTTTAATTCTATACTTATAAATAGATGAAGAGGAAGTCTCTTTTAGGTTAAGAGAGTTGTATATGCTGATCAGTCAGCTGTGGTTGTCCAAATGTTGTGTAGTCTGCTGCCTAGTTTTGGTGTTAGATCTGCTTTGTTCTGTTTTTTTCCTCTGTAGTTTGGTTGTTAGCTTCGGTTGCCTTTCTTTTTTCTGTTTCTCTTGTCTTGTTTGTTGGTTTCTCACCAACTGGCGCTTGGAGCTTCTGTTAGCTTCAAGCTCCTCTTTATTGATGTTCTGTATCTTTCTTGGTTACTTTCATCAATAAAGATTTTCTTTGCCGATCAAAAAAAAAAATATAATCCTTGGTCTTTTGTTAGTGAACCTTGTCTTAGTTTAACCATTAACTGTGGAAGTAGCCATATTCTGTGGTGAACCATATAAATTATTGTGTAATTTGTTTGATTCGTTTCTTCTTTTTTGTTTGTTACTTCGTGTCTCACCGATCCTAATTAGGAAGAGTTAATTTCTAACATTACAATTATCATATCAATCTAATTGTATTTTATTTTTTTAATAGATGGTTTACACACTTAAGTCTAAAAAATTAATGAATTGGAGAGAAATTATTTTCTTCCTAAAACACCATGTTGGCAGTCTACCCATCCAAGAATAAGGTATTTTTTACTTTTTAAAAATTCTTTATGCCCCCAAAATAATATCATATGAAAATGATAAGTCTTTTTTATTTTTTTTATTAAATTACTTATTAATTAATTTTTTTTAAATTTAAAAAATAAATTCTCAAAATCAAATCAAATTCTTCTAAGGGGTGGAATTGATTCTTCCACGTTGGGTTGCCTCACACTTTCTCAAGTGGCAAAATTTGAGGTTGGCAAAAAGTTATACTACCAATACTAATGATATGTATTATAAAATAAATATTATGAAAAATTTTATGAAATTAATTTAAGAGTGATTGACATAATAATAAAATATTATTAATTAATTTAAGGATGAAGAATTTTTATAAAAGTTTTTCATGATATTTCTTTCATAATATCTAATATTAGTGTACAATCAAATGAAATTTGATTTTAAAAAAGATGATAAAAAAAAAAAATAGGTATCACCTGTGCCTTCAATATTCTCAGCCACCCCCACTACCCTGTTAATGCATATCTAATCAATCATATGATCACATTTTTGTTAATCCATATCCAAACATAGTAGTGGTAAATGTGTGATTTAGACCGTCAAATAGGCTATGCATTTAAAATAATTTAATCTAAATTTACTTATTTAATAAACAGGTTTGGGTGATGGTGGTCTGGGTGAAAAAGGTGGAGATGGAAGTAGAGGTGACAGTGGTGATGGTGAAAGAAGTGATATCTATTGAAATGAGTTTAAATTGATATATTTGTTCAACTCATTTAAATTCAATTTTATTTGGATTCGCAAAGAATAATCCATTTAAACTCATGAATTTGGATAATTTTAAAAGGATTTTTAATTGAGTGTGGTTGGGTAAATTGATAGATTTGGATTGAGTTTGCCACCTCTATTCAAATATATTCTTTTTATTTAAAAAACTATGATATCGTCTAGGGATGCTCGTAGATCGAATTGAGTTGGGTGACCTTCCATTCGCCATCTGTACGAACTTTAGCAGATTGGAAAAACTTAATCCGCATCCGTCCACTTAGTTAATGGATGTAGATTGAGCGGGCCGTGCAAGCTGATTGGTGCAAATCAATTTGGCAGTTTGGATTTTACTGTTTTATGTTTTGTTTTTTGTTTTTTTTTTTTGAACTATTTTATAATAATTTTTTACTATTTTGGGCCTTATTTGAGTTCAATTTTTTTTTTGGTTCCTTATTTTTTATAATTAAAGGAAAAGCCAAATTTTCATATTTCATAAATAGCTAATATTATTACTAACTAAAATGTCTTTTATTAACATACAAAGCATAAAAGTATAACATCATTTCCTTAAGGGGGTTGGCAGATTAGGTTTAGCTAGGGGCCTCTCATCCACTATCTGTCCAAATGAATGCATATTTGAAAAAATTTCATCTGCATCTATCCGCCTATACTATAAACGGATGGATTGAGTCAGGTTAGTCAGTCGATTTTGACTAATCGGTCAGACCGTAAGCACCCCTAATATCATCTAACATAAATATATTTTTTATTTCATAACATAAATTGAATGAATCCCATATTAGTTACATAACATAAAAACTTACGATGACAAATTCTAGCTATATGCCATTCCATTATCCATTGTTCAGCTTTTTGGGCCATTTTGGGTTATGAATTTGTTAAAAAAGTTGTAGAGGAAAAAGAATATTGAAAGAAAAGAAGACAAAAATTTAGTTTATATTTTTCTTCCCTTTTCTCTACTCTTTACAAATCTTTTCTCAAATGAAAAATCCAAACATATTCTTAATATATAGTACATTCACGATGTTAAAAGTTTGTAAATATCATGAGACTCTTAGGGATTGTTTGAGATATCCTAAATAAATATACTTTTTGACTTTTTGGACTAAAAAGTTGGGAAAAAAATATGGTCGTTTTGGTTAACCTTTTGACTTTTTATGAAAAAATATGTATTAAAAAATTGTATAAATTAATGTGTAGGGTAGTGTATAGGGAAAAATTAAGATTGGGAGTTGTGCAGCCATACTTTTTGACTTTTAATGAATAATGATAACTTTTTGACTTTTTAAGTAACTTTTTGACTTTTTTTCAACTTGCCAAACTTGGCCTAAATATCACAATCATACAAAAACCCAATAATTACACCAAAAAAAAAAAAAAGATCTCCAAACAAATATAAGGAGAAAAAGATCCATTCACCCCTGAATTCTTATTGAAGAATATGATTTTTGAATTTTTTTTCACATTATTAATGTTCTATGATAGTTCTTTGAATTAAATTTCAAATTATTTCAATGACAAATAATGTTTAGATATATTGTAACTATGCCTTCAATATTGAGTCCATGGTTTTAAGGTTTTAAAGTTAAAATGCCAATGCAATAGAGACATAAAACACACAAATTTTTAATAATAATATAACACTTTTATTAATGTTTCAATTAATAATTGTAAAAATTGATTGGTTAATACCTCTAAAAATACCCACCCTGGCCCATAAAAAAATACCCACGCTGGCCCATAAAAAAGCTAAAATAAGACTTTTTTGGATTCATTTTGTATCACTTATAAATTACTCTTTATGATTATATTTTTTAAATTATTAGTTTAAAAATTTTAAAATAAGTTGTAGATATGTTTGGTAATAATCTATGAAAAAAGTTGAACTTTTTTTGTTAAATAAGCCCACATAATTTTTTGTTATATAAATATTCATAATGCCCTAAAATTTTTTGTTAAATAAGCCCACATAATTTTTTGTTATACAAATATTCATAATGCCCTCAAAAATTGTAACCGGACTATTTTGTCCATGTGTATTTAATGGTTCCAAATATGATGACAAAAGATACAAATTATAATTTAGGAAAATTTATATATATATATATATATATATATTTTTTTTTTGTCAAAAAATATAAATAAATTATAGGACAAACTTCACTTTACTTCCTATGGTTTGTGCCATGTACAGTTTACCCCCTTAACATTTAGAAATGACCACATAACCCCTACATTTGTGAACTGAAGTGTGCCATTAAATATTATGTCTTACTTAACAGTAAGTGTGAAACACGTACAGATAAAAAAGGCTATATGCTCATTTACAAATTTTAAGGGAGTAAATCGCACATGGAATAAAGCATAGGGGGTTAAAGTACATTTTGTCTTTCAAATAAATGACGAAAATATCCATAATTCACACACTTAGGTAACTTTTGTTTGGAGGTTTAGGGAGGGGAATTAGATTAGTAATATGTGGACCCCACCTATACCATATTTGTTTGTAGAGGAATAATATGGGATTACTAATCCTATGGGACTATCTGGGTTTAATAGTCCACTCTCATGGGAGATGTGGGATTGTTCATCCACTCTCATGCATTAATGGTTAAAAGATCATTTTGCCCATCAATTCATAAAATTAATAAAGTTATATTCAATGTAATAAGGGCTTTTACATAATTTGCACATTTAATCCCAAGTAACTGCTATCACCACACTATTGCACAAATAAACACATTTTATCTTACATTTTCAAGTTAATATCATCACATTAATAATTTTTCTCTCAATTCCACCGTACTCATAATTCCATCTAACCTACTTTGCCAAACAAAGAAGGCCTTAAGTTTCATTAAATCGGTAACGGGCTTAACGATGCACTTTAATTTACAAACCACCCTTCCCAAGGTGAAAAATAAGAACACTGTTTTGTTTTTCTAAATCCTCTCAAGGAGAAACATAAGGCACCAAAGGGGAAAGGATTAGAAGGCAATAACATAGTCAATATCAAGGTTTTATTGACAATCAGACGCTTCCGTTTAACCGTTCATCAATGGATTCATGTATGTCATTTTGTCTTGATTTCTTGATGATATACATGGTAGATGATCCGAAACATAAAGTTTCATGTTCTGAAATTTATGTTTACAATATGTGGACACCACCTATACCATATTTGTTTGTAGAGGAATAATATGGGATTACTAATCCTATGGGACTGTCTGGGTTTAATAGTCCACTCTCATGGGAAATGTGGGATTGTTCGTCCACTCTCATGGATTAATGGCTAAAAGATCATTTTGCCCATCATTTCATAAAATTAATAAAGTTATATTCAATGTAATAAGGGCTTTTACATAATTTGCACATTTAATCCCAAGTAACTGCTATCACCACACTATTGCACAAACAAACACATTTTATCTTACATTTCCAAGTTAATATCATCACATTAATAATTTTTTCTCTCAATTCTACCGTACTCATAATTTCATCTAACCTAATTTGCCAAACAAATAAGGCCTTAAGTTACTTATATACAGGGGTATTTTAATCTTTTTCATTAAATTGTTGACGGGTTTAACGATGCATTTTAGTTCACAAACCACGTGAGTATTATGTGGTTATTTCCAAACATTAGGAAGGTGAACTGCACATAATCCAAATTATAAATGGTAAAATAAAATTTGCTCTAAATTATAATTTAAAAATTACAACTAAATACCACAGTCAATATCTTTTTAATCAAATAAACTAAATAAATTGACTTATACGTGTTATCAAGTAAAATCTTTATATGACACAACACTCGTGCCAATTCATTTTCTTATTGATATATATATTGCATAAGGTGGTATCCAAAGCTAACAAATCATTTCCAAATAATATTTAATGCAAATTTAAATTCAAATCTTTTTGTCCTCTCTTTCTGCATATAAAATCAGTAATGATATATTCCTATTTTGAATCTCTAATTTTGGATCCCCAATGACATGATAAATACTTTTTGAATAATTTTTATATTTTAATGGAATTTCCAAATAATGTAACTTTATAGCACATCACTTAAAATTAGTTTAAGAATCTAAAATTAGAAGTACAAAACATTTTCCATATGCAATATCCCATTCACTTGCTAGAAAACCTCTCAAGCCACTAACTTAGAATTGGATTTGCCACATACATTGCTTTTAAGTGAATGTGGCAAAAGCATAAAAGTAACATTCCAAACTCCTACAACAATCATCCCCAAATCATATCCAAAATATCTTCAAATCCTTCATTCTCTCTCTTTAGATTTGACAACACTAGTAGATATGTCTCTCAAATTAAATCATCTTGTGTGGTGTTTAGTGCATGTCTCTATTGCCTAGCATGGAATACCACTACCACTCAGGCTTGGTTTGGGAAGTGAATTGACTTTTTGGCTTTTTAATTTTTTTTACTATTTTAGTCTGGGTTAAAAAACTTGGTTTGGGAATGACTTTTTGGCTTTTTTAACTTTTTTTGTGAGAGATGAGTGTAATGATTATGGGTTAGATGTGATGTTTTATTTTTTATGGCTAAAATAGCCTATTTTATCTTTTATGGCTAAAATAGCCAAAAAAGCTCCCAACCCAACTTGCCAAACGGAAACTACGACCTCATCTTCTTATTCCAATGATAGGGGCTTAAAGAATATTATTAATAGTGAAGTAGTCTCCAATTGAGGAATTGGTGGAAGCCCATTTTATGCCCAATTGGCAAAATGATTGTAGGGACTACCCCTTGTTTGTATGGTCAAAATATGTTTGAGGATGCATGAGTATGTCAAGTCTATCTTAGTAGTATAAATGGAAGTGTACATGTCATTTTTGTAGTGAATCTTATAATAAAGTAATCTAATGTCATTGTTGTTGTTTTTCTTCTCATTGGCTGGGTAGAAGAGGGAGCAAATGCGGATCCTGAGATTCTAATTTGATTGTTTAAGGGTATGTGCAGGTCAATTTTGATAATTCAAGAAAAATAATTTTAACTAAATTGTCTTTGATTGGTTGACAATTTCTTAACCTATATTGCCAATCTGCATAATCACAAAACCGGTGGTTTGGTTTGAGTATTTTGACAGTTTCGAACCAACAGATTGGACGAGTGTAAATTCTATCATATTATAAAAATGCATTTTAAAGTTATAAAAGCCTTATACTATAATCGCAAGTTACAAATTAAAATAAAAAAAAAATACTTGAAAATATGCACGTGTTCAAGAAGTATCAACAAGGGAGAGCATGGACAATTGAAAGAGTGGGGAGTCAAAAATGGATAGATTTATTTTAAATTTCATTTATATACAAGTGTTGATGGGTTGGGTCTGTTATTTGTACAGGTTGAATATTTTAAATCGCACATAATCTAATCCACATAAATTAGTGTGCAACTAGCCCAACATAATTAGCCAACACTCTCAAACCAAAAGTGATGAAACAAATCAATGCGGTTTGTGAGTTTTGGACAAGTAGACTGGTTTTTTTTTTGCACACCCTACAAATGCTGAGTTTAGCTGATCTCTGAACGATTTATTAAATGAAACTTGCTCTCATTGTTGTTTTTTTGGGTCTTGCTTCTCGTTGTTGTGTTTATTTTGTATAATTATGAACAAGTTTTATAGGATCTCCAATTAGTCAGAAAGTGGCTATTGATAAGTTTCCCTAGTCTTATGGGGAACCAACTATTGTGCTGGGCTTAAGAGGTGTTTGGTAACACCAAAAAAAAAATTAAAATAAATCAACTTCTCAATAAGCCAAAAAGCTAAAAAAAATTAAATCTCACGTTGATTTTTTTTTCTCTAACAAAAAGTTATTTTTTAAACACATTAATAAAAAAAATATTTTAAAAAATCAAAAAATCACTAAAACCCAACCCCAAACAGCCACTAGTCTATATAGTTATACTTTTTGAGTTGTTAGCGCCATATAATCTTATTTGAACCAAGTAAAGATAGTGCAATTGTCGAAAACGCTTGCACTTTGTTAAGAAAAAAAATAAAAAATGAAC
This sequence comes from Camellia sinensis, assembly GCF_004153795.1. Taxonomy (NCBI): domain Eukaryota; kingdom Viridiplantae; phylum Streptophyta; class Magnoliopsida; order Ericales; family Theaceae; genus Camellia; species Camellia sinensis. The sequence goes on from NW_021027689.1 coordinate 776,383, forward strand.
ATTAAGTTGTCACTACAACATATAAGAGTTTTAGAGGTTAAATGTTTTGATCTCTAAAAGTAAAAATAAAAAATAAAGATAGTCGCTAAAAGGTCGTCCTGAAAAATCAAAAATAAGGCTTAGCGACAAAATTTTGAAAATGTCACTAATAAATAAACTTTTAGGGATAAAATAATTTGGTTTCAAAATAATTTATTTTTTGAGACAAAAAATATGGTTCCAAAAAGATAATAATTCATCACTAATGTCCAATTTTTGTTACTAAAAATATAATAACGACACTTTTCGCAACAAAATTATTTGGTCCCTAAAAAATAATTTTATCCCTAAATTTTAATCTCTAAAACTTTAATTTTTTGTTGTGTGTCTTGAACAGCATCCAATTCTTCTCCAATATCAATTTTTATTGAATTGAGATGTCTTTAGAGCATCCAATTCTTTCTATACAAAGTCTTACCAGTGGTGGTGGCAGGTGGGTAGTGAGTGGTGGTGGCAGGTGGTGGTGGGGGGTGAGTGGTGGTGACGAAAGACGGTGGTGGAAAATGGTGGTGGGTGGTGGCTAGTGTTGGGTGGTAAAAAAAAAAAAACTCAAAACTAAAAACGAAAACACATTTTTTGTGTTTTCATTTTTTAGCCAAATTTATAAACTGATACCACTGATTTATAAATTAAAAATTTTCCCAAACAAGTTTTTATTTGAGTTTTTAAAATTTTTGTAAATACAAATAAAAAACTGAAAACGTAAGTGTTATCAAACGGCAAATAAGCCAAAAAGCTAAAAAAAATTAAATCTCACATTGATTTTTTTTTCTCTAACAAAAAGTAATTTTTTAAACGCATTAATAAAAAAATTATTTTAAAAAATCAAAAAATCACTAAAAATCAACCCCAAACTGCCACCTAGTCTATATAGTTGTACGTTTTGAGTTGTTAGCGCCATATAGTCTTATTTGAACCAAGTAAAGATAGTGCAATTGTCGAAAACGCTTGCACTTTGTTAAGAAAAAAAAATAAAAAATGAACATTAAGTTGTCACTACAACATATAAGAGTTTTAGAGGTCAAATGTTTTGATCTCTAAAAGCAAAAATAAAAAATAAGGATAGTCGCTAAAAGATCGTTCTGAAAAATAAAAAATAAGGCTTTTAGCGACAATTTTAAAAATGTCACTAATAAATAAACTTTTAGGGACAAAATAATTTGATTTCAAAATAATTTATTTTTTGAGACAAAAAATTTGGTTCCAAAAAGATAATAATTCATCACTAATGTCCAATTTTTGTTACTAAAAATATAATAACGATACTATTCGCAACAAAATTATTTGGTCCCTAAAAAATAATTTTATCCTTAAATTTTAATCTCTAAAACTTTAATTTTTTGTTGTGTGTCTTGAACAGCATCCAATTCTTCTCCAATATCAATTTTTATTGAATTGAGATGTCTTTAGAGCATCCAATTCTTTCTATACAAAGTCTTCCCACTTCCTTTCAAATAGGTTGGTATGTTGGCAATTTGAACTCAATCCAATAATTATGTATAAGCACATATTTGGGAGTCTCTAATTCTTAAACTCCACAGCCAAATAATAATAATAATAAAATAATCATGTTATATTCCGTTTTCATTTTTGTTTTCTCTTATTTTGTCTTCTAATTTTGAATTTGTGAAATAATTCGGTAGTGAAAACAAAAATAAGAAAGGGAAAAGAGGGGGAAAAAAAAAGTAATTATTTTACATTTCATTTTATTTCGGCTCCACTAATAAAAAATCCAAATGCAAACACAATAAAAATATTTTTCCTCGAGTAGTGATGATGTCGCCATGGCACCATAGTGATTATGGACCTTGTTGTATTTTTTCCAAATCTTTAGGGAGCTTAATATAATTTATCCTAAAAAATTGGCAATGTTTCATATAATCTTATTTCTTACTTTATTTTCTCACTCTTAGACACAAAGTAATATGACCCACATCCGTAAATACACATGAGACCCCCTTGTGTGTAGGACTCAGGAGAAAAAGAAAAGAAAAAATAGTAAAATTATATGTAGTATTTTTCAATATATATATATATATATATTACAAGAGTTAATTGCATAATCTAAATAAAATTCTAGGAAACTTTTTCAAGACAGACTTTCTGAAGCCTGAATCCTTAGTTTTGTTGCTTTGTTGGGGAAGATGGAGAAAGCGAACATCCCACTAGCAAACAAAAGAATCAAAGAATAATAGAATTCAACAAAGGGACAAAATAAGGAGTCCATATTGTCAAACAACATGCAAATAGGAACAAAAAATTGGGGATGAGGGTTGGGCTAGTTTGAGCATGGTGCTTTCATATGGAATTGAAGGGACAGAATCAGGATTGCAAATTTTGGAGGGGGTCAAAACATGAATAAAAAAAATATTCGGCTTGCTTATTTTCATTTTTTAGAAAACATTTTTCAGAAAATTTTATTTTCTTTTTTTCCATATTTTTTTTTTCTGTTTTTACTGAATTTTTTTAATATTTTAAGCAATTTTTTTACTTTTTAGACACACCTAACATAAATATACCTAAAAAGTAAAAAAATTGTAAAAAAAATCTTTTAGAAATTCACTAAATACCAAAAATACAAAAAAAAAAATACAAGAATTCCGTACATTTTTTGTATTTTATGTATTTATTAATTTTTTAAAATATTTTTTCACAAAATTTTTACTTTTTAGATATATCTAACTATGGTACATCTAAAAAAGTAAAAAAAAATGTTTAAAATTTAAAAATATTAACTAAAAACAAAAGAATACAAAAACCAAAAAACTTTATTTTTAAAAAACTTAATTCAGAAAACTCAAACCAAACACACTGATTCATGTTCAATAGATAATTTTTTTTTTTTAAAATTAAGAATTTAGATTCTCTCAATTTTACAAATAAAATGAAGAATGGTATTTCATGATGAGTGACAATGAAAGATTCACATCAATAAATACTTATTTTCTATTATAAAAATTTAAAGCCAATAATCATATGGCAGCAGTTACATATCATTAATTTTAAAATTTTATAACGTCACACAACTTTATAAAAGAAAAAAATAGGGATATCTATTCTATATATAAAATAGAGGTGATCAAAATTTTGAACCAAGGGTTTTATTTTCTAAACAATTTGCATTTTTTTATTTAAAAAAAGAAAAACAAGAATGCTATGTGAGAGAGTAATTTGTGTAGTCAAATTAGGCGAGCTAGCTAGAAGTGGTTTTAAGGTTTGGGCTGTGTAATGGGCCGAGCTATGCCCTGGAGAGAGTTTGAGTTGGGTCGTATAGAGGCCAAATTGGTCAAAGAGATTTGATTGGATTAGCTAATGCCAACATTCTTAGACCAAGCTACTTCCTAGTGGCAGTCAAAGGTTTGATCAAAACTATGTATGAAGGCGGTCAACGGATTGACTGAGCTACATTGGAAGGTGGTCAAATGGAACTGGGAATGAAGCTTTGATTGAGCTAAGAAAAGAACCGCGCAATGTCAGCCTGGTGGCATGCCATACAAACATGGCGCTGCATGTTGCACGGCTAAGTCAATGGCAAACAGAATAAAGTTAGTTTGGTAGCCTGCACTACAAGAAAAGTGGTCTGTAACGGCGCTTGAATCAAGACGTTTTAAAAAACGTTGTGGTATACTGAATAGTCAACACGTTTTTCAAGGCGTCATGCTCGCCGTATTTAACTTAATAGACATTAAACCCCATTCCAATTACAAAATAACACAAAATCTCTCTCATACACGGCTCTTCTTCATCGAACTCGATCTCCCAATGAATTAGTAAAAGCCTAATCATTAATATCAATTTAGTCAATATTCGAATAGTAATTGATCGGTTTATCGGTTGCCATTTATATGTAATTTTGTTCTTGTGTTTTCATTACCTCAAACATTATCACTAACAAAAATGCATGACACTCCAACTACGTTTCTCGTTTTTAATTCTCTCTCTCTCTCTCACTCTTTCTTTCGTTGTCATTATTAGTGAATTAAACAGCAATGTTATTGTTACCAACTTCAATTAATCATGCCCTTTGATCCACTGAAACCCAACCATCATCATCGACTTAGCCCATTATAATAGCATTGTTGCCACTACTAGTGTCATGTTGTCATTATGTCCAAATGATGACGTCGGGTATAAATGACTTTGACACACACTACAAGAATTTTCACTTTTGGCGACTAAATTTTTAGTCGCCAAAAGTCAATTTTTGTATACAAAAAATAAATAACTTTAACTGTCAAAGTACACACAAACCAACTATTGTCCAAATTAAAATAATAATTTCATACAAAATATAGAATCATACAAAAAGTAAAGCCTTCCATATACAAAAAATACATTTACTACCATGTGAAATGACTATTTGGCATGGTACAAATTACCACATAATCTGTACCACGACAAAAGGTGATGTATGTACCAAGACAAAAGTACATCTATGTACCACGACAAAAAATCATATATATGTACGACAACAAAAGGTGATCCATATACCATGCCTGTAATTATCTGTTGGCTGCCAAAAGTTTTTTGTATCAGTAATAGTGAACTGCACAAACGCCGGTGATAACAAAAGTATTACATTAGTACTATACAAAAGTGAAATTTCTTCTCCATACACCAAAATATTACTCTGAAAGTCCACGCAACAAAGTCATTTAGAAAAAACAAAAAAAACAAAAAAACGTTAGAATTGGACCCAAAAATGCCCAACTTCATGAATGAATTTGGGAACAAGTTACAAATAACATATCAAAGAAGCAACCTTCCATGATGAATCAATTATCAGTCTTTCTAAAGTGTTTTGTTATAAGGAACATTGTTAAATGCAGAACAATCATTACTAAATCTGTCATTACTAACATAAAGCTAATGTAACAATCTTTTATTTGTATGCAACATGTATCCAAATTCTATGGCTAAACCAATATCAAAGCCCGATGTGAATAGAAACTATTCTTTTTACCAACTTCCTCATTAATTGTTTGCAAAAAACACTTGAATCATTAGATTGGATATAAAACTATCCCTACTTATTAATGTCTGTCAGTGCCATTTCATTGAAGATATTAGAACATGTGAGAAAAATAATAACCAAAATAAAGTTCAATCACAAAAGGAAATATGTAGAAATGTATGTTCAATCACAAAAGCAACCTTCCATGAGGAATCAATTATCAGTTTTGGGCATATTCGGCTCTAACTCCCAACCAACGGATCCGAATTACATTCCGTTAGTTGTCACAAGTCCTATTTGTAATGGAAAAGCTACTTGCATCACTTATATTTACTTTTGAGCGTGTTCGGCTGTAAATCCCAATCTATGGGTTCGAATTACATTCCTTCAGGTTTGACAAGTCTTATTTGTCATGGGGAAGCTGCTCGTGAGAGTCACACGGTGGTTCGAGGGCTGTTTTTAATTTTTGCCCTCGAGACGCCTTTTTTCGAATAAGTTTTGGGCGTATTCGGCTCTAAATCCCAACCTACGGGTCGGAATTACATTACGTCAGTTGTCAGAAGTCCTATTTTCCATGGGGAAGCTGCCGTGAGAGCCACACGGCAGTTCGGGGGCTATTTTGAATTTTTGTCCCCGAAATGCCCTTTTTAGACTAAGTTTTGGGCGTGTTCGGCTGTAAATCCCAATCTATGGGTTCGAATTACATTCCTTCAGGTTTGACAAGTCTTATTTGTCATGGGGAAGCTGCTCGTGAGAGTCACACGGTGGTTCGGGGGCTGTTTTCAATTTTCGCCCCCGAAACGCTTTTTTCGAATAAGTTTTGGGCATATTCGGCTCTAAATCCCAACCTACCGGTCGGAATTACATTCCGTCAGTTGTTAGAAGTCCTATTTTTCATGGGGAAGCTGCCCGTGAGAGCCATACGGCGGTTCGGGGGCTATTTTGAATTTTCTGCCTCGAAACGCCCTTTTTTGAGTAAGTTTTGGGCATATTCGGGTCTAAATCCCAACTTACGAGTCCGAATAACATTCTGTCAGTTGACACAAGTCGTATTTGTCATGGGGAAGCTGCCAGTGGGATTCACACGGTGGTTCGGGGTCTGTTTTGAATGTTCGCCCCCAAACCGCCCTTTTTCGAGTAAGTTTTGGGCGTATTCGGCTCTAACTCTCAACGTATGGGTCCGGATTATATTCCGTCAGTTGTCACAAGTCCTATTTGTCATGGGGAAGCTGCCCGTGAGAGTCACATGGTGGTTCGGGGGCTGTTTTGATTTTTCGCCTCCGAAACGCCCTTTTTCGAGTAATACTCCCCTTAAGTGTCAAAGAATACACTTGGAAAAAATAGAATCAACGATTACAAGGGGACAGTTATGTATGCTATATGCCATATAAGATAGTCAAATTAATTAGCTATTATTTTGTATTTAAAAAAAAAGGAAAAAGAAAAGCTTCTACAAGTTTTTGCACATTTAAGCAAGGCAGATTGTAGACAATACAACATGCACTTAATCCATCAATGATAGAAATCAGCTACAACTGCACATTTCCTTGGTCATTTCACTTCCTTCTTTATAGTGGTCTTAGATGCAAAGAAAGAAAATATTTAGTAAAATTAGGAAATAATTTCTAATTTAATGAGGTTTGCATGTCTATGGGTTGGTATATTAAATGGGATGGAAAGGGGAGTGAGTAGTAACCACTAGTGAGAAAAGAAAGTAGATTCCCGAAGTTCATAATAAAGTACCACCAAAGTCCAATTCTGCTGCAATGGAAATTCAATATTCTCCTAGCCACTTCTTGTACAGTATATGCAAGAGTGGTATAAGTTTCCTTCTTGATTCAATTTTCTTTAATACCATATGTAGTCCCATCTATATCAAGTGATTGTGCATGAAGAAATTTTCCTTTTTTGGTTTAAAAGAAATATTTAAAGATTCAACTAAACTATAACTTTACGACCTTAGTAGATGAGAGAACCCACACAAGTGCTAATAACAATCTGAGCTCGGAATACTTATTGAAAATAAAAATAAATAGAAACTGAGCTCGAAGTTGGTGAGTAACCAACATGCAGAGCAAAACAAAAAAAAGAAAAGAAAAAAAGAAACAAAACAAACAACACAGATCATTCCACTCAGGGACAGAGCAGAACAGATCAGTTGTGGCCTTGGTAGCAGGTCAGCAAGACAGAACAGATCAGTTGTGGCCTTGATCAGCAAGGCAGAGCAGATCAGCAATACACGGCCATACCAGCTTCATCTGGGTCTCAGCCAGAAGCAGTACTAACAGATTCTACCCATACTGGCAGCCTAGCAGCAACCTCACCTTAGCAAAACTGGCAGCCCAACCCATAAACTTGCAGCCAGATTCTACCCAGCAGTCCACCAGCCCTTCACCATCAGACCAACAGGTTCAATCACACACAGGACTTGAGTAACAGCCTAGCAGCAAGCTCACTTTAGCATACTAGCATCCCAATCCCATAACTTGCAGTCATCCACCATGAGACTAGCAGATTAGCCTAAGCATGACTGGAAGCAGCATAACAGACATCAAAGCACCAATTGCACCCACAGTCTTAACACAACCATACCAGCAGAACCCCAGCAGATTGGATCAGATCACACACAGGACTGGACTTGCAAACTAACAGCAAGCTCACCTTAGCATACCAGCAGCCCAGCCCAGAACTTGCAGCCAGATTCTAGCTTGGCATTGTAACAGATCATCTGCCCAGCAGATCACCAGCCATCCACCATCAGACCAACAGATTCAAACACACAAAACACCCCACAGGCAGAACCACAGCAGATTGGATCAAATGACACACAGGACTTGACTTGCAGCCTACCAGCAAGCTCACCTTAGCAAACCACCAGCCTAGCCCAGTGGTTGCAGCCAGATTCTACCTTAGACAGCCCACTTGCAGCCAGTACTTGACACAGATCACCATTGCAGTAGCACAACCAGACCAGCAGTAGCACAACATTGTAGTCCAACAGCAGAGCATAGATAGTAGCAGATTCAGCCTCCATTCCTGATGCAGTACTGCATTTGTTGCATATTATACACAAGATCAATAACAGAGAACACCACAGCCATTTCAGAAGACTTTATCCACATTGCTACTCTCACCTTCACAATATCACACAACTTGTCCGAATTCGGTTGGATGCCCTGGAACACACTCTCATTTCTGTGTGTCCAGATGGACCAGAGAATGGGTAGAGGAACAACTGTCCAAATTTTCTTTTCCAACGTTTTCATTCTACACCCAGACCACCACCGTAGCACTCCATTGACGGAACCAGGAATAACCCACTGAAGACCCCACCATTTTACAATGATAGACCAAAGCCTCCAAACAAAAGGGCCAAAAAGAAGAATATGTTCCACTGTTTCGACCTCACTTTGACAAAACACACATACAATATTCGCATTCCCGTCAAGGATCCCGGGTCAATTGTCACAAGAACAATTCAAACTCGAAACATTCATAAACTTTATTAACCAATCATCAAATTTTCAATTTAAGTAGAAGAAAGTCATTGGTTCTTATTCTCATGGTATCAATGAATTCTAAGTAGTCATTACTCTTGGACTATGATAGAGTAATCTTAATTATTGATATGACCACGGTAATGTTCTTAAGCATTCTTAGAACTTGGAAAACTTTGTTCTCCCACTTCAAAATAGATAGGTCATGGCAAACGGTAAATGGAAGTGTTGTACGATGGAGGATTGCATGTTCAGGTGGTCTACAGCGGAGGTCTTCGTACAAATGAAGGTCAACTTGACCCATCCCGCATTTTCCGTCACCAAAGTATAACATGTGTTACAATTTGGACCAAAGTGAAAAGAATATAATAGTTTGGTCATTTGAAAAACAAATGTAGGTCAACTTTACCCATGCCGCATTTTCTGTCACAAAAGTATAACATCTCTTACAATTTGGACCAGAGTGAAAAGAATATAATAGTTTGACGTCCAAAGTGAGAAAGTATTCATAGGTAAGCAAGGTGACGGTGTAATTTACCATTTTACAAAATGTAAACCATGCCTTAATTTGTGAAGAAATTGTTGATGTAATTAATATCATAATAATTAATATTTATTATTACAAAATATGCTAACATAATTTAATATGAAGATTTACTAATTTCAATAAAGGTAAAAAAAGAAATATCATTTTGCCTCTCATACTATCACTGAAAATTAAGTTAACTTGTATTATTTTAGTGAAATTAATTGTACAGTTTATTTAATTTTGGATTAATTTTACCCCCGCTGTTAGGTTATGTTTGTAATCCAATGAAAGTTACTGACACCTCTTGTACATTTGAAATTTCATTTTACCGTCCAAACTATCTATAAAATATCAATTAGACCTCCAAACTTCATTTTATTCAGAGAACTAATTGATATTTTCGGTGCCACATGAGCAACTTTTATTTTATTATAGACTGTAATTGATGGTAGAGTAATATTTTATTTGAGTTATAGTTTGATAGAAAAATGATATTTTGTAAAAGTGAAATTTCAATAAAAAAAAATTGTAAAAAAAATAGTCCGTGGAAAATAGAAAATATAAAAATATTAATAAATTTGCATAATTATTTGACCTCACCAAATTTAAAAAGGTGGATTACCTCAACCCCCCATAATTTGGATCTGAGGGTACTGTTTGGGCCTGTGAGGCCCATCACGGGTTCTAAATTTGAATCCAAACCATTAATTTTGTGTATTTCATTAACACAAAAAGATAGAGCAATCCGTGGTGGTCACCAAAAAATGTACAAAATTGGTGTTTTTAAAATTAAATCATCACTTTTTGTAATGACAAATGCGATAATTTGAAAAGATTATGATCATTTTAGGGACCTAATTTTTTTTAAAAAAATAAAATACACCTAAATTTTTTATTTCTGATTATCAAAACGGTATCAATTGGACCTCAAAAAGTCCAAACAATACGGTCCAGTCCAGATTGTGGACTGTAGGCACTCCATCTCCATTAAAATAGTTATATTTTGTTTCCAAAAAAATAATATAAGACTTCTTAAAACTCCACACAGTCTGTGCGTGTTTCCAAAAAAAACAAATTGAAACTTCCTACAAAATCAAAACATGCTTAATTTGGCCACCCAAAAAATCCCACAGAAACATATGTTTTGGGGTTTTGGTATATCACTCTTCTCTCTCACGTTGCTGGTCTGAAATTCCCTCACCCCGCCAGTCTGATATTGTGTCTGTATCAGCCACTGTTTGATCCCACAATAGAGCTGTTGCTGCTGCCACCACAACTATTAGCCAACACCTTCATGCTGTGGACACCTACGGTATGTTATTTTTTTTTTTATTGTTGATATTGTTTGAGTCTAGGGTTTGCTGTTTTTTTCGGAGACTTAGTTGTTTTTGATGAGTTATATATGATGAAATACTCATGTTTTTGTTCATATTGCATATACAATACCCATTCGAATAAGAAAATTCTGAACTTCAAAATCTTCTACTATCCCTTTCTTACTTTTCTCCATAATAGGTAGGTTAGAGTTTTAAATTTCTCTGTCATTGAAAAGTGAAAGGAATTTCAGATTGTGCAGTAAAAAAACAGGGGAAAACAGAGGAAACAAAGTAAGCCTAATTTCTGCTAGGATAGTCATTGATTATAGTCTTACCCCATATTGTCAAATCTACCACAGTATAACTACAAACTCTCAACTCAAGAAATAGTGAAACCACAAAAACCAAAAAAAAAGTACAAAGGGAGAGACTAGTTTATAGCACAACAAAACCAGAAATTGAGACCTCATTGTCACTGGAATAGTTATTTTAAAATTTTCATTTATGATAGTCATTAATTTGTACAATCCTTGCATTGGAAGAGAATGATTTGGAGTTAAAAAATGAGCGCAACAAGGACCTCAATAAGCTACATATACCCATCCGAGACTCAAAACAACTCAGCCATAGCAGTCCCCTAAGCTACCCACAACAATCCCCTAAGCTACATATAATTGGTATCAACTAGCATCAGCAAAATGGCCCAAAACAGAGAAGAACAACAGCAGCATCTAGCCACAGCAACTTGAACCAGCAGCAACACCACCTATACTTTAAACATTATTTGACCTGATTTGCTGCAAGTTGCAGATCCTGGACTGAATAAGAACACCCCTTGAAATGAGCATTGATCCAAAATGCCACTCTCACCATAATCAACTCACCGAAGTCAGCAAGGCAAAAAGGGTATCCACTGCGTCCCTCGTTGGTCGTCATGTGATGATGTAAATAGTCCAATCTTTAACAAATTTTTCTTTTTTTGTTATTTTTTCTGGGTGTCCAATTGTACCATGATGAATTTGTTATACCTAACAAACAAAGAAAGTGATTCCAACTTCCAGAAATTTATAAAATGGGACCTATTTAAGCTTCCAAACGATTTGTAAAATGGGACTTTACAGATTAACAAAGAAGTCATGGGAACAAGTTAATGCCATGGGATTTTCACTAATTTTCCCTTAAAAAATGGAGAGGGATGGAAAAGATCACTTTGAAGATCCATTCCAAAATGTTGTACTTGGAGAATGGAATTTAAAATCCTATTCTTTTCTCTCTCTTTCCTCCTCATCCTTCTCTTTCCCCTTTTGAGATGAAATAGAAAATAGAATTTTGGCATTTGGTGCCACAGAACATGACGTGCAACATTTTAACTCTCAGTGTGCTTGTGCTTGGATTTACTGTTATTAAGTCATCAGTCTGCTACATTTTAAGGACTAGATGTTCTTCAATACATGAAATTAGAGAAAACATGAGACGGTAGTAACAGTCCCCATCAAGTCATCAGCTACAACTAGTGTGTGCTTGTATTATTGCGTCAACTAAATACAACTAATCAGTACATTGCTTTTATTGTATTCATAGTATATATCTCTCAAATAAGGAAGGGGTTGTGTTTATTATTATTTGTCTTTTGGTGTGTATACTTTTCTTGCATTTACTAACTTGATTTTGTCTCATATGATTATTTCACCTTTGCTTATGTAGATAATATATAACAATACACAATGAGCGAAGGAAGCAACAAACCTTGCATACACAAACGATTTACACCAGCTTTCTTCTTCTACAAGTATTATTTCTTCACACTATTCAATGTATGATTTTAAATACATGTTTTATGTTCGGTTTAAATATTAGCCCTTATTATACATTTGGTTGAACCTGTAGCAAAGATGAAAACAAAAGCATGCAAGAAACAGTTACCGACACGGTTTGCACATTGCCTACCTACCACATACTGTTTACATATTTTATATTATCTTTGTCTTTTATGTTCTACTTGCATAACTTATATTTACTTTTGAGGCAATGTAGATGAAGAAGGACATAGGACATGAATGGAGAACCCGGCAAAAGCAAGACAAGGAGTACAAAGAGATGGACATGTGGACTATTGATAAGCAAGCCAAGTTGGAAGGTCCCCTTCCCACAAAACCAAGAAAGGTGAAATACAAAGAGAACAACAATTTATTGTTTTATTATGACATATTTCACACATTGTAATAACATGTTTGTATTTTCATATTTCTCACAGAAATTGATTCACACACTATTATGAAGTTATTTAAAGTGTCTTTCTTAAATTATTCTAATACCCACTATATTCTTCCTCAGTGGCATTTCCAAACACGAATTGCCTTGAGATCAATTGTTAAAATAATAAGAAGATTGAGCATGGAACAACGTGATGCAGTTACTAGTAGTGGGTTAGGGGGGCTCTTGAATCTCAGATGTACAAAGCTTGATCATGACCTCTGCGAATGGTTGGTTCAGAAATTTGATCCCAAAACTTGTTCGTTGAATGTTCATGGGCGCCGACTCCTCCTTACTGAACTAGACGTTCACAAGTTATTGGGCATTCTTGCCGAAGGCAAAACAATAGAACTAAAAAATTCCTCACAAGCATTTCCCAAGCTATTTAAAGAACTTGGAGTTGTCCAAGGACCTATCAAACTGAATGCTTTGAGAGAGTATTTGACCAAAACAGAGGGAGCTGGAGAGGAATTTATGAGGATATTTGCCCTATACATGTTAGGTGCCTTCTTATGCCCAACCACAAAGGATGTTGTTAAACAATCATTCATTCACCTCATTCAGAATGTGGATGGCATGAAGGATTATAATTGGTCAAAGTTCACTCTTCAATTCTTTGTTCGTGGTTTATGCAAGTACAATTCAAAAAGTCACTCACAACCAAATGGATGCTTATTTCTTATAATGGTATGCTTCTAACCAATTACAAATTGTTTTGTTAGAAATACTTGACTTCAATGCCTTTTTCATTACATAGTACATGTTAAATTAATACATTTTTGTGATGCAGTTGTTTTACTTTGATCGTGTTGCTCCTAGTGGTTGTGATGCTGGTCGTGCTCGTTCGATCCCCTCCTTGGCTTATTGGGGTGATGCAGAAATAAAGGCGACACTAAAACTATTCCAAAAATCAGGAGGTTACCAGAATGAGGAGGTCATCCTTAGCGTATCCCTTCTTTTATGTTTGGTTTTTGTTTGTTATTTTTCATGTTGAAATGGAAAACTAAATTGTTTACGATGTGTCTATAAATAGGTTGATGTTAATTTTGTTGTTGACGAGCCAATGCAACCATTTGTACAAAGTGAGGAAATGAAAAATATGAATGATATTCGGATTTCAAAAATTGAGACGACTGTTTGTGACATGAAAAGTGTTTTGGAAGAACTAGTTGTTATTGTTAAAAGTGGAATAACTAATTCTTCCATTCCGAAGGTCATGGAAAAATGTGAGCCACTGCAAATGTCAAAACAACAGGAAGCGGGGCACGGCCATTGTAAATGTGAACCTGGCATAGTTGCACCTGGAGTTGTGGTAGAATCTACAGTTGTACCTATAGTTGAACATGTCCGCCCTATACTCGTGCCAAAACCTAATGTTGTGGTTGAATCTACGGTTGTACCTACAGTTGAACATGAGAACAATACACTCCCGCCAAAACCTAATGTTTTGGTAGCATTAGAGAACATGGAGGAAAATAGAATCCCGCTCACACCATCCAACTTGCAATTGGATGCCCATCTTCATGAGCAAACCAAACAAGCGAAGAACAAAATCAAGGTAAGATTGAACAACAATCGAAGAAAGAAAATCCCAAAACTCCAACTTATTGATGAATCTAGTTCATCCATTGGTCCATATGGCGGTCCTTGCACTCAACATTCGGATGCGCGGGTGGACATACAGTCACCTTTTACGGCCATTGCTGGTAAGAAAAGGAAAGCCACTCAGAAAGTACCAACCAAGACAAAGCTTCATTTAGATGAATCAGATTCATCTCTCGATACAAAGGAGGATAAGTTTGATCAAGTAAGTCATGTACATAATATATGTGTTATACAATGTTGCTATTCCTATAAATATATTTTAGGATTTTTCATTATTTATTGTTCGTTGTAATTTGTTTTAGAGTTTGAACTTACTTGGAAAACTACTTGGCCTCAATTTTGAAGCATCTGCTACTGCCATTGAGGTTATTACTAATTTCATTATTGTTCTTGATCTCCAATCCCCTTATTTTAATGCACTGCAAGAAGTATGACAATTTATTGTTTATGTGTTCGGTTAAATTCACAAGTCATCGACTACACAAATTGTGAGGCCATGTCCTTTATCTGCTGAGGAGCAAATTGTTAAGGCTTATTGTTTCGATAAGGATTTGGAAAGCAGGTAATTTTATTGCGTTTGTATGTTCCTCTCTATCACCAATAAGTGCAACTCTTCAATTTGTACATGATGCAGTGAGGATATTGTGGTCATGGAGTTGTTTTACACGCCGGTTGAATTTGCCACCCGATTCGATTTGTGCTCATTACAACCAAAAACATGGATTTGTGGTTCCGTAAGTGTTCATTTCATGCATCAATATTGCTATGTGAAGTCATTTTTAAGGATATAGGTTTCAAATTATTATTTGATGCATGTATTTCAGATTATTAATTTAGTTGTAGCACAATTGACAAACGCACAAAGGAGGCTCTTCCCCGATAAGTGTCATAGGACGTGGTACTTTCCCACATATGTATCGGTGAGTAGTCTAGTGTGTCATGTTTATGTTTGGTTATTCATGTATACTTATTGATGTATACTTGTGCATTATCAATTGTAGCAACATATTATCAATGGGGCGGACCATGCAAAGCTATGTGACGAATATTTTGGGGAGTCTCGATACACTGGGAAGCTTCATGCCTGTCAAGAAGTAATGTGTCAAGCATTCTTCCATTTTACAGGATTATTTTAAATATCCCCTCCATTTTACAAATATTTTTATTATTTATTAAGTTTTTTAGGGTTTCAACGTCGTCACTATTTTTTTTTTTATAAATTTTCTAAACTGGTTGGGCAACGTTGCATGACGCTTTTTTTATTATTGTCACTCAGATATATATTCCGGTGAACGACCATGAAGAACATTGGTTTTGTGTCAACATAGATATGGCACATCGCATGGCTTATATATTTGACTCGAGTCCCAGCCTCACAAATGACAAACGTCGTGAATTAATGGCAAGGAAATTGGTAAGTCGTTTATTTTATTTTATTTTTTTAAAGAAAAAAAACAATCAGCTGCATCTATCTTACAACATTCATGCATAGGTTCAAACAATGCATTTGTTATTGCAACAATATTTTGGAGACCTTTATGTTGCAAATGTGAAGGAGTTCGAATTAGAGAGGTTGAAAGACGCTTGTCTCCAACATAAAACCGATAGGTATTCTAAAATTTCTTCATTCGCTATTCAATTTTGGCTTTCTTATTAACATTACACACAAGTTTGACATTCATATGTATGTTGTCATGAAGCTACGACTGTGGTATGTTTGTCATGAAGTATATGCAAGGTGTTGTTATGCCGACCGGCGTACACAAGGTGACTGTTCAATGTTAACCACATAATTGCACTATTGCAATTACAATGTCATATGATGGTATTGTTGATGGAATATTTTTTGTTTTGTTTCCGTAGTTTGATAAACTGGAAAGGTTTAGGCTACTAGTTGACCTAGTGAATGATTCGTCCAACCGTATTTACATTGAGGTTATGAATAGGCTCGAACAATACAAAGAGAGATGCGTCCCCAAACCATGAACAACTTATGCCCTTCATAAACTCAGCTGATTACTTACTGAATGCAATTTCTTTTGTAATAGGTACTCTAGGCTCCGGAAGGCTACAAGGAAAAAAAAAGTTTGATTGTAAACATGGCTGTTTGAAAAAGATTGATTCGCCTTACCGTACTTTTGCCACTATGCTTATTCACAATTATAAACATATTAGATGGTTGAAGAAACATGGATGACTAAAGTAACCCAGTTTGGTAGTATTTTGTGGACGATTGAAAAAGCATATTATTTTTTGGGTTTCAATTTGTATGGAATTTATGTTGTTGCTCAAGATTGGGATGATGAAACTATTTATGATATTTAACTGTACCACATTAATCTTGGTTGTTACATTTACAATCCATCAAAAATTACACACATGTACCAAATGTTAGTGGGGAAACTGTTTTAAAAACTGGAGTACGAGTCCATGCATTGCTACATATATAGTACAAAATAATTTTTGTTGCATAATCAGTTCATGTCCAACTAAAATTGTGCCATTAGTGTATACTATCATGTACACATTTCAAATGAGAAGAGTGTAACAAAATAACTAATAAATTTTCTAAATTTTACATTTAAGAAAACACACAAAATGAACAATACAAAAAAAAAATTAAATAAAAAATATATTGTTAATACAGAGAAAGTGATAATTCATGTCATCTCCCCACTTAGAAGGCGCGCAAAGGTAGTTCTTTGCAAATTTTAAAAATACCAAGAACAATGACAGTATTTGCTACAAAAAAGCAACAGAGGACCTGCATTTCCTTGCTAGTAAGCAACACCTAATGTATCCTTCAACGACTTAGAAAGAAAGAACGTCTAAGAAATCTAAGGAATTATAGTTGTTAATCACATTCCGTGCATAAATATCATACTAAGTTTTGGAATCGATGTATCAACTGTGTAGTCAATTGGTATCCATAAATTTCAGCAAGCTATACATACATCGTTGGATTTGAACAAAAAAAAAAAAAATTAATTGGACATGTCTATCAAAAATGTCGAAGCATCATACTAAATAATATTGTTGACATAAACCATCCAAATGTTGTCCATCACATAAGCCATCCATGAATCCTAACATTGTTTCAATTTTCTTTTCATAATAAATTGGACAAAAAGTAACACTGTTCGCAAAAGTATGGGATGATCAAAGTACCACCACTGGTTGCACAAAAAGTAACATTGTTTGTAAAAAAAAGTTGACACTTTCTGCACAAAAAAGTAACACTGTATGCAAAAAAAAGTAACAGTGTCAGCTAAATCATTGGCCTTGCAAACTTTGTTCAACCATCATTGTCTATGTCCATTTGTTGGCTGTCATCATGGTTGGACCCATTAGATTCCTGCTCACTATCATTAGAACTAGTTGAATTCTCAAAATCTTCACCACAAAAGGCTTTTCACATTTTTTTTAGCTCTAACTTGACCTTCCTCATGTCTTTCTTGTGCTGCAACTCCATCCGGTTCAATATGGACACAACCTCGTACAAACGAGTTGATATGCTCTCCAATGAAGTAGGATCTTGTCTTTCACGGTGCTTTCGACTTTGCCCTTGTGTTTTCCCATACGTTCCACGACCTATGTGGCTCATTTGCCCCTTCCATTCATCATCTGGTCGAGTCGGTACACAAAGGTCAAGTAGCATATCAGTCACGAGGAGGCCGAATGGTAATGCTGCATGTGGATTGTTAGCTTTTGTGACAGAATCCACAACTTGCCAAATTATCTTCGGAACATCTAGAGGGCTGAAATTATGGACAGCATACAACATGAGTGCTCGTTCATGGTCAAAAGTGGATTTCACCCCCCTTGGGTCAAGATTGTACCATAAGATAAGATGAAGAACGGCAAGGTCAGGCTTCAGGAACTTTACATGATACTTGTCTTGTGGTATGACTCCTTCAATGTGCAAATCATCAACAATTTGGGCTTCATTAGGAAGGTCAACACCAGGAAGGTATGGATATTGTGTTTTGTCATCATGTGTTGGTCGCTGAATGTCTAAGAATTTTGATATGCAATCCGCAGAAAACACCACATCTTTCCCCCTCAGTTTTGTTTTCAGAATCAAGTTCTCTGTATCAGTTGGCTTTTGTATGCTACCAAAGAACTCCCGTACCAGGTTGACATTAGCCTTCCCTTCCCGTTCGATTAGGTTTTGGATATGCAGGTGGCCCACAATTGCTGGAATATCAGTATGAGTTAACTCCTTCAACTTGACAGCCCGCTCTACCGTAATAGCCCGTTTAGCAAAAATACCAAGGTCAACGTGAGGAGCTTCCGCTTTTCCTTTACTCAGTTTTTTTGTTGTCTTTTTCCGTGGCATCTTCAAGTTTGATTAGTTGCTGCTCTGAATCAAGGAATATTACCCAAAAAAAAATCTACAAAAGAAAAATAGAGACAGTTCGGTATTATTAACAGTGATTGTTTGTAAAGTAATGGCATGAGCAAGTCTTTATTTTATCAGGAATCAAACAAATTTAGAGTTTATTCACCTTTATTTTTCAAATTAATCTCCAAACTACGAAATTTATTAAGTCAAAAATATTAAAAAATATTAAGTCAAATATTTCAATGGAAGAAACACTCAAGTCAAAATATTAAAACATAGGCAATTTTTGAATTTATAATTAAATTCGAAAAATGTTTTAGGAAAATTCTTCCAAACACAATTCACTTTTTAAGAAACACCTAAAAGTTAATTGTGTTAGTTTCAAATGTGTCTAACACATGTCTAGACATGGGAATATCCAACATTTGTCATGATTCATTAGTCCGCTCAACACCTTTGAATTTTACCCATAATGAGGATTCTGCATCTTCTATGACCTGGGTGAAGGAAAGTAGCCTTGCATATGGATTTGGATCATTACAGTCAAGTTATTGTACTCTCACTTGTTATAAGCAGTTGTAATTTTTACTCTCGACTGCTTCAAAATGAAGATTATTCCATGATTCGGATCTCTTGTGTGAGCAAATAGCCAAATAAGCTCAAGTCCTAATTTGACTGCATCAATAGGCTCAACTCCAAAATTTTCTTAGATGCTTTTAGTTTTAAGGAAGTACATTTGCAAAGTTGGTTTAATGCTACACTATTGTTTGAATAACAACTTGGGTTCATGTTACTAATTTTTTTGTTGGGTGATGAAGTTGTTTATATTTTGGCAATGCACATCTCCATCATCTCTTATTATACGTATACATCGATACCATACCATTTCACTATAAGCATAGTTATATGTCACCTAACAGCAATGTCCACCATTTCTTACCAAGCAAACAGACAATTAAAAAAATCTACAAAAGAGAAATAGAGACAGTTCGGTATTATTAACAGTGATTGTTTGTAAAGTAATGGCATGAGCAAGTCCCTATTTTATCAGCAATCAAACAAATTTGGAATTTTTTCACCTTTATTTTTAAAATTATTCTCCAAACTATTCAATTTATTAAGAATGCCTAAGATTAAAACAACTAAGACATTAACAAAACATAACTACTAGCCACTAATGTCTCCTTGTAAAAACAATGTTTCGATCACTGTAAGCCTTATCATGAAAGTCAACTACACTGGATCATTTGGATAAATTGGCAATTCATCGATATCATCCCTGTGGGGATCCAACTCTGTGTTCATGAATGGTTCACTGTCTGAGTTGCTACCCTCTCTCTGGCTACTTGAAGCCAATTTTTTACACGTCCGCTTCGTGTGTCCGATGCTCCTACAGTAGCAAATAATGCATAAACGATTTTAATAATCATATGCATGTAACAGGATATAAAAAGGTCATACAATGAAAGTACCATACCTACAATACCCACACCGCCTTGGTTTTGGAGGTTTACCCATACAAGATGTCCCTCTGGGGTTCCCTTTGGTCTTCACTACATTCGGATCACCAACGCCATATAGTTTGGGTGCAATATTTTTGTCCCCAGCCTCGGCGTTACCTTCTTTTCTCATTGCCCAACATTTTTTCATCTGCGATGTCAGCTGGAAAGCTATTTCCCTTGCCTCTTCAAAATCTTTGTCCGCGTGTGAGGCATAATATGAGATTTCACTAAAACAGGAGCTGATTATACCAAACCGAGCTGTCTGTGTTAGGGTGCTACAAATTTGGGTAAGACTTGGTTGTTGACACTTTGACCTACCACGTCTTGTCCATCTCTGCAAGACACAACTCGGTGGAATACACATTAATTGTTCAGATTTCATAACAGCAATCATGTGGCAGCAAGGGATGCCAAACGACTCAAACTTCAAGCAACAACATTTCATTGTGATATTAGCTGGAAAATACTCAACCGTCCACGCGCATGTTGGTGCCTTGTACTCACCAAAACAGTAGGTGCGATGATCCTCAAGCTGAACTCTTTCCATCACAAACAATTTACCCTCTTTCCTGATTTCATGTTGAAACAATGAGAAAATCTTCCGAGTAAAGAGTTCAGCTGCATGTTTCTCCAAACTCCTCAATGGCGTAGTCAAAACCGGGAAACTATTCTCTGTTTTAGATTCTGTTTCTGCCTCATTAACACGCATTCTAGTAAGAGCCCTATCATACTGCGCTACAAATTCATACAGCCTAACCTTCTGGTTTAGGAATATATTGAAATATGCATTTATACCCTCGACACGTTGAGTGCTCCTCATTCCAGCAAACATGTGACCACGGAGATATGCCTCAGCCCAATTATCATGCTTCAGATGAATATCCGACACCCAGTTATTGTTCTCCAACTTGTACTGTTTCACCATAGCAGCCCAGGCATTGTCAAACTCATCAATTTTACATTTCTTCAACATCAACTGTGCAAAATCAGTTGTAAATTCTGGTATGTGGACATTTGTTGAGGCATTTTTCTCCAGATGCCAAGAACATAAACGATGTCTGCAGTTTGGAATAACTCTTTTGATTGCCTGACGCATTGCCCTATCACCATCTGTTACAACGGAGATGGGTCTTTTACCATCCATGGCCTCCATTAACATTTCCAGCACCCACGTGTATGTCTCCATTGTCTCATCAGGCAACAAAGCACATCCGAATATAGTTGTCATGAAATGGTTACTCACGCCAGCTAGAATTACAAATGGCTTCTTATATGCATTTGTACGATAAGTTGTATCAAATACCAATACATCACCAAATGCAGCATAATCCATTCGAGACCTACAATCTGCCCAGAAAATCTTGTCCAACCGGTTGTCCTTATCGACGTTGTATTTGAAAAAAAATAATGGATCTGCATCTAATTTAGCTGACAAGTATCCTAACGCACCCTCTGCATCCCCTTCTGCGAGTTGTACTTTGCGCTCAGCTTGGAATTGATTGTGCAAATCTCTATGAATGAAGCCCACCTTCTCATAACCCCCTGACTGATGGACCATAAAATCCATGATCTGACCCGTTTTCATACCTACATTGCGCATGGCCTTTGCTTGAGCTTGGTCTGCACTTGTTACAAACCTATGCGACCAAAGAAAAGGGACGCAGTGTGGTGCTGCCAACGGATGGTTGTGTTCCCCTACAAAGTGGGTCACAACATATTTCCTAGCTGTCTTGTCATAACGCACACGAAATGTGGCATTACAAAAAAGTCTAGTTTCTGCCCTAGGAGTTCTTACCCGTTCCACACGTTGCAAGTATTTCTTTTCGCTTACACCTTCCCTTGGACAAACCCATTTCCTACTCTCTACAAATTTGTTGTCTCCACTAATTCTTTTTCTACTTCTTCGTACGCTAAAACCGATGACCTTAGCGTATGCATTGTAGAAAGTATAAGCATCATCCTCTGAATTGAATTTCATTTGCAACACATCTTCCTTAGTAAGCATTCGTAAACTATCATAGGTTTGGGAAGCTAACCCTTCTTTCACATCAACAACATCATCCTTGCCATCTAGAGCAAATTGATCATCAATTTCAGTATTGACCTCTTCAGGCCTACTACTTTCAGGTTCATCCATTGTATATACACTTGTAAGTACCCTATTAGCAATTAAAACGAAACAAATCAACTAAAAAACACACATGCCATTGCGCTGCTATAATTTACATCTCCAGAACAAATAAATTAGCACCCCTGCCAGTGCCTTGCAATCAATTAAAAAAAAAATTCAAACATGTCTGCAAGCACCCTACTATCAACTAAAACCAAACAAAAAACCAGTTTTCTATTTTTCTCTTGCTTTTCTATATGTTTTGATTAATTAAATATGGTAAGATAATTCATTGGCTTATGGATATAAGATTGATTATTTCAAAATTCTCCATATAGATAAACATATTAAACTGATTAAAATAATTTATTGAAAATAATTTCATTGTTTCTCTGTATACAGATAAAGATATAAAATATTCAACATACGTAATTCATAACTTAGAGGATTAATTTAAAATTGCTACACAAATAAGCATATAATAATATTGAAAATAATTATAAATAAATTAAATCATGGTTGCACCCTTAGCTCCGTAATAATAGAGCCCAAAATAAAGGTTTAAAAAGATTGATAATTCAAATAAAAATTGAACTCATTGTTTTTAAGTCCTCAATATATCTAAGGTACTTTAATTAATTTCATTATAAATAAAACATATAAAAAAGAAATCATAAAATAAGGATTTATTGGTACAATTTATACCTGTCCGATGACAGTATGTATTCCGAATAAGAGGATAAGATCACTTAAAAATATTAAAAAACTCTCACCTTTGAAAAATATATAATTTTCATGACTTATTGTAAATTAAACATAGTAAAAGAGAATTGGATATTAATAATATTAATAAAATTATATCCTCTCCTATTTATGGTTGTCTACTATGATAATATGATATAAGATTAACTTCGATTATTCCAGTCTTTATTAAAAGGACTGAAAAACTATTCAAGTAATTAATATAAATTTACGTGATTTAGATTAATATTTTGTATTTTTGTAAATTCGAGTATTCTAATCGAAGTCACATTTATCGTAGTCTCGACATTCTGAATATCAGTTGTGTGGGTTCCTGCTACTTATATTTATTTTCTCCGTTTTTTATCACACTATTAATCTTTTTTATTTTTAATTTTTTATCTTGTGGAAATACTCTATTTCTATATGACTTCTATCTCCTTTCTTAACTCTCACTCCTCTCACTAATTTTTATATTTTGTTATTATCTACCAAGTGGTAAAGATATATATAAAAAAAAGAATTGGTTGGCTCTATGAATAAGAGAGTTTATTAATAATTTATAATATATGAAAGCTGTTGTGGAGAACAATACAAAATATCCTCATCAGATAATTATTTTCCTGTTCACTTATATTTATCCATAAGGTCAATAATTTGATTATTCTTCTTTTAATTTTTTTAAAAAATATTTTAGCATTAGCATCATTTACTATGTCGTTTTCTTTCTTTTTTTTTATTTTTTTTATAAGATTGTCATTGTGTTTATTAGATTTTTCAATGAGCTGTTTAAGATGTGCAACCTCAATAAGATGTGCATCATATACACATTTATTTTAAGCCATTAGATCTTCACAAAGAATCTCAGCCAATGTAAGAATTGATTTTAGGAATATTTGGTCAACCCCTTCAACCGCGTACTCTCTTTCTTTTTTCAAATTTGTTTCAGTTTTTTTTCCCCAAACCCCTCTGTTTTTGGCGATCGAACAGCACGCAGACACCTTTCCACTTCACTCCCTTTCGAAGACCATATCCCCTCGAATAAGGCCATCCTGCGAAGACGATTCTAGTCCCACCACGACTTCAGCCTTGAAGGTTATTGTCTTCTCTCTTTCTTTCTCTCTCTCTCTCTCTCTCTCTCTGTTAACTTTTTTCTCTCCCCTATCTTTCCATGTCCATGTATGAAACCCTTATTAGAACCGCACGCTAATCCCTTTCTTTGAAACTGTGGTCCACGCTTTGTGTAACTCACTGGGTTTGGTTATAAAAATAGAAAATATTAGCGTTTAGTGTTTTTTTATGTTTGTTTATTGCTTGATAGTTGTTTTTGCATTCCCCCTATCCTCCCTCCATTCTTCAAATCCCCTTTTGTTAACCCTCATTTTCCTTGTATCTGACTTCTTGCTGTACCACACTCCATCCCATGTATTCTTGCGAGTGTTGTTAGCACTAGGAAGGTGTGGTAATAAACTATTGAGTGTTCGTATTTTCTTTTGATAACTTATGGTCCTTAATTTTTATTGTTAGGATTATGTTATGAATCGTTTGTCACTAATGATCACTATTTTTTTGGAATAATTGTATGAATGGTTTGATGCATAGAGCTTGATCTTGAGACTGATAGGGCGCGAGGGAGTCTGTAAGCTTAAGTGCTGCCTCTACCACTGTTACTATACATTGATTTAACCGTAGAGATCAGCTACTAGCCCTTGCTCCTCTCAAATTGTATTATTTCTTGTTACTCATGCAACAAATCATAATAAAGTTTTGGTGAACTCTCTCAATCCCTTGGCATCATTGTCTCCAATCAAAATTAGAACTCCAAATACACTCATTTTTTTTTTACCTTTGATCAAGTATCATACATACATTTTTTCACTTGTTAATGATCATGTTTAGTTATTGCCCGAGATTTTTTTTGACCACCATTTTTTATGCCATTTCGATTTTAACTGGCTCAATAGAAATCTCATAGAGAGGCCATTGAGACAATCCATTCCAATCTCATATATATTTGGGAAACAAACATGGTTATGTGGATTGTTTAGTTCTACAAATACAACTCTCCACTAATAAAATATTTTTCAACCTTTCCCCAAATTTCTGCTTTGTCAAAACCTCCCATTGTGCAACCCCTTCAATCGGTTATCTTTTTTTTTTTCAAATTTTCTTTCAGTTTTCCCCAAACCCTCATCTGTTTTGAGACAGCACGACAACCCCTCCTCTTCGCCCTCAGAAGACCAAAATCCCTCGAAGGCCATTCCTGGTGAGACCGACCCTACCATCGACTTCGTCCTGAAGGTAGTTTTTGTTCTCTTCTCTCTCTCTTTCTGCTAACTTTTTTCTCTCCCCCTTTCTCCATGCCATTGTATGAAACCCGTAGACCGCCGCCCAATCCCTTTTCTTTGAAAACTGTGAGTCCACGTTTGTGAAACTCACTGGGTTTGTTCTATAAAAATAGGAAAATAATTAGGTTTAGTTTTATGTTATGTTTTGCTTTGATAGTTGCTTTTGGTTCCCTTCTTCGAAAATCCCCTTTTGTTATACCCCCATTTCTGGTATCGGATTCTTGGCTTTCCCATTCTTCAAAAAGTGCGCCCTTTTCACGTTTTGTATTATTTAGTGTAAGGACTTGCGAAACTCATATCGTGAGAAGGATTAATGCTCTATGTTTTTGCTGCCAAAGTAGAGTAACCCTGAAGAACATAGACAACATGACCACAATATTAAAGAGAGATGAACACAAATACTAAAACCTTTGAGCCAAGAAAGTGAAGTTGTCGTAAGATGTTATCCAAATTGCTGGTATTTATAAGAATTTATTGAGAATGTTGTATTGGTTCAAGGAATCTTCATAGTCAGGATTACTTTGGTATGACAACTATGACTTTGTAAAGAGAAAATGCGGCACAATTGACAACTATTGACATTTTGCTTTTGTTTTTATAGATGGTGTTTTGGATAACTATGAACTTTTTAGCGTTGTAGGTTTCCATTGTCACAAAAGACATATTGTTCACATTTGATATAGTTGTTTTGAAAGTATCTGTGCCTTTATCATAGAAAGCACATGATTTGGATTCTAGCATCAGCTGTTGTTATGAACACAGGAAATTTTCATAGAAAGAGACATAGCGTGAAAAAAAATATGGATTCCACGTAGTGAAGTCGACCGTGTTGGGGACTCATCCTTGTCTTACATCTGTGACTGATTATGTTGAAATCATTTATGCACTTGGATTTACCTTTTGATATCCTTAAAAGCTAGGAATGTTTCGTGGAAAAGTCTACTTTTAGAGAGATTTTGTATTATTTCATGAAAGAAATAACATGGCGACAATGAAATTTTTGAAAATTAAGCCTTAAATAGAAGCCCACAAACACAAATTAGGCTAAGGACATAGTAGCAGTCCTTGAATTCAAAAAAACTATGGATGTATTCAAAGTTGGTTGTCTTCTCATTTATTTATTTATTTCTCCTTTTGTATGTAACTTAGCCTCTTTTTCTTTCTTTTTTAATTGTTTCTAGTTGTAATCTGCTTTGCAAGTTGTTTAAAAGGTAGACCTACTTGGATTTTTCAGAGAGATGACACATTGACTTCTTGAGAATTTAGTTTAACCATAAAATGAACATACATGAACCTTTTATCTCAGTTGGTGATAAGTATACTTATTCAAAAGTAGTACTATAACTGTTTCTAGAAAACATAATTTTAACACTTCAAATACTTTCTACCCACAATTTGTGCCCTCCATTTACCATCGCATGTTTGTGTTCGCTTTTTGATTATTTGTATTCGATTGTCAATGTAAAGAGTTGTTTTTTTAGTTGTGTGCACATATTATATGCATAGAGAGCCAAAGGCGACATTAATTTTCATGATGATGATCACATCATAATGAAAATTTTATGTTAGGTATGAATTTTGGATTTATCAAGGAAAAGGAAATATTGAAACAAAATAAATATTTTTTGACTTTATTTTTCTTCTTTTCCTTTTCTTTTCCTTTTGTTGGCCTCCACATATTAATCAATGATCCGAACAAATCTTTAAAGTTTTCGTATTTGTATTTGCATATCCTGCCATTAAACTGTTTTAGGAAGTAAACTTGTTTTTGCCTGAGAAATGATGTATACTTGTTATATCAACATATTCTTGAATATACAAGTTATGAAATTCTTTAAGTTCTATTTACAATAAAGTACCAAACAAAACATGTGTGTCAAATCTGTTACAAAAAAAAAACACCAGATTAAGAAGGGCTGCCGTTATTTTATTTTTATAGAGGTAGAAGGAGCCTACTGCTAATATACATATAATTTACAAATATGTTGTTTTGTGTCTAGATGCATCACCATATTTCTTGCAAATAGTTTTCTTTCTTTCATGTGTTAGTTTCACATTGGTTCACTGTTAAGTTATTAAGATTAGGACTCTAAAACCAACCGAGTTGACCTAATAGTTGACTTGAACCTAACGAATTTTAAATTGTATATATTTATTTTTTAATAAGTTGGTCATCAACCCCATTGTGATATTAGTTATAACCCAAAATTTAAACTTGGTTCATCACGATTCATTATAGTGACATTTCTTTTTAATAAATAATGGTATTTGGAGGATTTGACCATTGTTATATTATTTTTTCATGCACATTCACAATTATGACTCCAGTACCACATGTTGTTTAATTCTTTGAAGGATCTCATCATAGCTTCATCCTTAACAACATAACTCCTCCTGCAAGAGTTTGCTGAGGTCTTGATTTTGGCTTTTGAAAAACAAGACAAAAGAGAATTAGGAGATGAAGAAAATAATATCTCTAATCTATATCTAAATGGAAAATCATAAGTTTGCCATAATTCACAAGGAAATTCACTGTGTCCCTTAAAATTTTAATTCATATAAAATTTTGTCTCATTTTTCATCTCTTTTACACTAAATAGTAAAATTTAGCATTGATAATCGATGTGTCTATACAGTATTCTATCAGCTTCGATTGCTTTAGCCTTAATAAAAAGGATGTCAAAATATTGAATTGAACGGTTTAGGTTTTTGATGTTTGTTTGCTTTGGTAGTTGTTTGATTTTTCATATATATACTATATATATATCACTTTAAATTTTGCTTAGTGTGTGAAATCTGATTTGTGGGTAATTGAAATTTGTACTCATGTAACTGATATGAGACTGTAAATTTTATTTGCTTTTATGAAATCTGTTATGTTTGTAACAATTACTCTTGTGCTGGCTTGTTTTTCCTATTAGAAAGAAATAATTACAATGGTTTGGAGATGATTACCTTTAGCAATTGTTTGGAATTGTGGAAAGTGAGAAACGAATGGATAATTTTGATGTTACTGTGACTTGTTGAATATCCATTTAGTTATTTTTGTTTTTTTTTCATCAAAAGTTAAAAAATTTATCTCTAATTATTTTCATTAAATCCTAGTAAGGGAGAGTTATTTTTTTTTAGCAAATTTTGAGAACCAATAAAGATAATCAAATTTGATGGGAAAAAAAAAGAAGAATAGATTGGAGATGGGTCTGATCATAATTTGATGAAAAGGGGAAATTTTGGATAAGGGAAGGCTTTTAAAAAAGATTTTTACAAAGGATTTGAGTAGTTCATATAAAATCATGTTTTTTTTACTCAAATTTGAAATCAAAATTAGTTGAAAAATTGGTGAAAGGTTGGAAGAATGCTCTAAAATTGTTTATGAGTTACCTTGGAGCGATGAAATGCCAAAATTTTTGATAGGACTAAGCCTAAATTAGAAATATCTACAAGGTATTAACAATAGTTATATAACAAGTTATGAAATGATGAGATTTTTAAAGTTTTAGAACCATTTGGTGTTATGGCTAGGGCCAACACACCTAAGGTTGCTCCGGTTACAATGTCTCCACTTCTTTGGGATTCTATGTTTGAGGAGCCAAATTATTTGTGCAAAGTTCATAGAAATTTAATTACTACCAAGTTTTATGATTTGAACTTTAATGACCGTGCGCAAAGTAAAAATAGGGATATCTATAACTAGTGGTGTGATTTTTTTTTAGAACGTGTGTGTTATCTTAATGTGTTGAAATAAAACTAGCAAGACGGATAGTTAAAAAGTAAGTTTTGATGATCGGTATAGGTTGCTTGCATTAGGCTAGGTAGAAAGCATGCATTGTAGCATAAGATCAGTCTAAGTGTGATGCTTGTCTTTTATACTAAGCCTTGCTTCTTGGCTCGAGCCTTTGTTTTTTTAAGCTGCAAGTTTTGTTGTAAGCTGCTTTTCCTTGATCTTCGAAGTTGAGTACTTAATCCATAAGCCTCAACAGCCTTTTAAATTGTATTGTGACATTGTTTGAAAATACAAAAATATGTATTAATAGTGAAACATGGAGGTAATGCATCTTTTTTGCTGATATGGCTATGCAAGGTAGGCCAATAGAAAGCGCGTCTGCCTAGTATAACATATATTCATTATGAACATTTTTTTTTATGGGATCATCCATCTCTTTGTTCCACCATTTTAGTTTGGTAAAAAAAATGGCATGAATTTAAATTGTCTAATTCGTCTATTTTCGTTCTAATCACAATTTCCTATTCAAATTCAAGATTCAAGCATAACCTATCAATACTTATTGTTTAATTGACTCGCATTATCATGGTTGTACTAAAACTATTTAAATTTTGTCATTTTTCCCTTGTTTTTCCTTTTTGCCCATAAATGCAAGATTCAAATACAATCTAAAGGTATTTTTTTGTATATTCTGACTACTATAGTCAATGGTGTGTACCAAAATCTATGTTACATGATATTTTGTCGTAATATAAGATTCATTTCTTTCTTGTCGCATCAATCATTACTTTTACCTTAACTATTGTCTTCATTTTACTATACTCAATTCGATGTTTTTGTTTTTGGTTTGTCATAGGTCCTCAATTTCTCCATCTTAACGTCAAAATATAAACCTATCATCTGTCTCCGACTCCCGAACATCCCTTCCTTCGTTTAAAGCGGTTGCATTAGCAGGATGTATGCTTTTTTATATTTATTTGCTGTTTAATTAATAGGCAGGCACTGGCGGGTAGTGTGCCTATTTTTATTGTGTTAGTCTTTTAATGAATTAGCAGGGCTACTGGCGGGTTGCTATTTATATTTATTTGTTTTCAGTTTTAAAAATTATATATTTAAAGGGTATCTTGCTTATGTTGTTTTTGAAATTTTTTTGCTTTGAATTGGTAGCAGGCACTGGCTGGTGTGCTTATTTATTTGTTTTTTTAATGAATAGCAGGGCACTTGCAAATGTGCTACTTTATCTTAATTTGTTCATTATTAATTGATAGTAGGGTTACTTGCTTTTGTGTTTTTGAATTTAAGCATGCACTGGCTATGTGTGCTTATTTATTGTTTTGCTTTTAATAGAATTAGCAGGGCCACCTGGCGAGTGTTGCTATTTTATTTTATTTTGTTTCATTGTACATTAAATAGTAGGGTAATTGCTTTTGTCTGTTTTTGTAAGAATTATTTGTTTTTAGATTAGACAACACAACACAATGACCCCTAGCGACAAATAGCAGAAACTTGTAGATACTATTTAATGGTCTCGTTTGGGATATATGCTTGGCCTATTTTAGTTAGGTGCCATTTGGTTTTTTTGGCTCATTTTAGTGGCTATTTTCGTCTTGTGTGTTGGGAAGATGAGATGTAAATTTTTTAGTTGTTGGTTTCTATGTATTGGAATTTATTAGTGTGTTGAAATTGATTGTTTTTTTAAATTTTTAAAATTACAATTGTTCCCTAACTTTTATTTTAAAATTGATTTATTTATATAGTGTGGCAATTTTTAATGGGTAATTAACTTTGTATTATTACCCGAATTTTTACTATTTTCGTTATCATATCCGGCTTGTGACAGTGTTGGCACATCCTACACTGTCACCAGGCGCAGCTGTTCCTTAAATTTTTTTGTTTTTTTATTATTTTCTTCTAAATACTAATAAGCATCAACTGATAAGGTGAACTATGCTCACATTATAATGAGAGGCTTCATTTATCAATAGGCTTAATAGCCTCCTAGAATTGGTAGCTTTTTCCCAAACAGCAAATTGCTAATCAGTTGTTTGAGGTAGATAAGGATTAAGAGGGATTTGTGACATACACATGGAATAAGTCAGGAGTTGACATCGTTTCAGATGTCCTCAATGACTTGTGTGGCTAAGAATGGGCTTGGCATAACTTATCCACGCCACACAGGCGAATGGAGTTCCTGCTGATTTGTCTATCAATCGATGGCGATACTGTTCAGTCGTGATAATGACAAATCGAGCAGAATCGATTCATAGGCCAGTTGCATGCATAATATTGGAAGTCTCTCTTTTTCCGATTTTTGTGGGAATATAAAGAAGGCAGGAGGGGATAAAATGGTTTATTGTGTGTGGTTTTTGCATTTGGCTCTAGGGTTATAGCTATACATATATGGATCGATAAGTATTTGGAATTAAATTCTATAATGAATCATGTTATAGCCTGACTATGCCATAGTGGTTTAAATTTTAGTTAAATCCATGCTTGTCAGGTGGATAGAGATGAAGAAATAATATGTTATGGGCCCAGATAACATTTTCTTTACAGAATTTTTAGAAGAGATTTCCCACAAAGATTAATGTTAATGTTCCTTAACCCTTTTATGAGTCATCTTGAGAATTAACATTAACATGTTAAGCTGATAAGCTACCTAGAAGGGAGGTTTGTTGCTTTTTTGTTGTGACAACAATCACCCATGACTCAGTCATCTGCCAATGAATTATTGTTTGGTATTTGTTTTTCAATATGTTTTGAGGGTGAATAGAATAAAGCTAGAAACTAGTTTGGCATACTTTTATTCTGAAGAGACAATACATGTTTTTGAGGATAATATCAATATTTCATAGTTTTTGAAAAACGCTATGCAACAAGTTTGAACTTTGTCATACGAACAAACAAGAAAACGAATAGGTAAAACACGGGATATATCAGAGCGAAGAATACCACATACGAGTATGATTTAGTCATAAAATGCCACTATCCACGAGCAAAAACTGGAACTCAAAGCGGTTTAACTATCAAAAGAGAGAAAATTATAATGACCGACTGTTTCTTATTTCAATAATGTCATTTATTTGTAAAGCAAAAAACTTCTGTTTTAATCTCATAAACCTAAATCGCTCAAAATAACTCATAATAAGATATTATGATTGAATGAAACCAAGAATTCAGGTCAGAAACTAGTTAAGCTATTAATTGAGTCGGGAAGCATCGCAATAGGTCATAAGCACAAATTGTATTAATATAACCTAACATTAGACTTTTTAATTGAGTCGTGTAGACTTTTTATCTCTGTTGAATTGCTTTATGCATGTTGTTAAGGTGAAAAGTATGTGCCAAAATTAATATTTTTGTGTAATATGATTCTTTCTCTTTTCTCGCCATAATCATTTACTTTCCTTAAGTATTGTCTTCTTTACTTTAACTCTATCGATTGTTCTGTGTTTTGTTTTGTCATAGGTCTCCTCAATTTCTCCATCTAACGTAGAAGATATACCTATAACCTCCTCCACTCCCTCCTTCCAAGCGGTTTGCATTAGCAGGGTCTGCTTAATTTATATTTTGTCTTTTAATTAATAAGCAGGGCACTGGCGGGGTGTGCTATTTTATTTATTGCTTTTAATGAATAGCAGGGCACTGGCGTTCGCGCGCGTGCTTTTATTTATTTTGTTTCTTTTAATTGTTATTAGGTACTTGCTTTCTGTGTTTGAAATTTTTTTTGCTTGAATTTGGTAGCAGTGGCACTGGCTGGTGTGCTTATTTATTTGTTTGTTTTATATGAATTAGCAGGGCACTGGCGGTGTGCTATTTAATATTTATTTGTTTCATTTTAATTGATTGTAGGGTACTTGCCTTCTGTGTTTTGAATTTTATAGCAGGGCACTGGGCTTGGTGTGCTATTTACTTCTTGATTTTTATGCGAATAGCAGGCCACCTGGCGGGTGTGCTTACTTTATTTTACTTTGTTTCATTTTAATTAATAGTAGAGAGAATTGCTTTCGTGTTTTTTAATTATTGTTTTGAGAATTGATAGCAGTGCACTGGCTGATGTGCTTATTTATTTATTTTGATTTTAACGAATTAGCAGTTGCTACTTGGCGGTGGTTGCTATTTTATTTTTGTGTGATTTTAATTTATAACAGATACACTTGGCGGCGTGTTTTTAATTTAATTAATTTTTTATTTTAATTAATATAGGACTTTACAGGTTGCTTTTTTATTACTGACATATAATTGATTAGCATAGCACAGACTTGTGCTGTGCTTAGTTGTTCATTTTCTATAAAGAAGTAAAATTGATAGCACAATATTGCGAGGTGTGGTTTTT